>CACRXP010000309.1:225248-354527 GCA_902702965.1 Spirometra erinaceieuropaei
GAATAAAGGTTGAACGCTGCTAAGAACCGGCTGGGGTTACACAGAGAGTCTAAAGTTCGGGCATCTAAGTGCATTCCAGCTGAA
Source organism: Spirometra erinaceieuropaei (assembly GCA_902702965.1). NCBI lineage: Eukaryota > Metazoa > Platyhelminthes > Cestoda > Diphyllobothriidea > Diphyllobothriidae > Spirometra > Spirometra erinaceieuropaei. The sequence goes on from CACRXP010000309.1 coordinate 225,333, forward strand.
ATGTCAAAAATTGCCTAGCTGGTCACATTTTTAAGAAATGCAAGTTACATTCAAGCATACCTTCGAGGAAGGTGCCTGCGCAAATATATTAGCGGCCCATGATGTCGGGGTAGGTGTGAGGATCCAAACCATTTATTGGCAGACAGTATTCTACACGATTGCCTGTTAGAAAGGTTCCCCTGACACCCCTGACAAATATTTCTCGATTAATGAAATACGGAAAGCCCACATCTCGATATTCGCTATGGGGCCATAGGATTGGCAAAGGCAGAAAAGTGTCCAATACAACAACCTTCGCTTGTGATGTCCTTCGACAAAAATAAACAAGCTGTCATTGAGAAAACAGGGTAGTAAACTTGCCAAACTTGGGACTAAATGGACATAACCGTTGTATCTATGGGATCCCGAATTCCAACACAATCGCCACAGGTACTGCCTAAAACGGTCGAAAACAAGACACAAATTAGGGAATCTTTGCAAGAGAGTATTGAGTCTTTTGGGTTCAGTCTTTTGATTCACATTCTGTATTCCCGCTGGCGGGTCCAACAACGCTTTAAGAGAATTTTCAAATCCTCATTCAAGTGTTTCTTTTAGACTTCGTCTGATAAGGTCAGTAACAAGGCTAGTAACAAGGTAATTACGAGTAAATGACGGACATGGGTGCTCAACAGAGGCAGAGAGTTGTTTAGAATTCACCTTGGCTGCTGGATCATGACACTTTCTTTTGTCCAACGGAAGAGGTTTGCGTGAGATAGAAGTATCACTCGTTTGTTACCGTAGACAGTTTTCTCTTCTTCGCGATCCGAGAGTTACTTCAAGACTCCAAACCAAAAGTATCCCTAATTTACCACGCAGTCTTAAACGTATTCGACTTGAGGACTCCTTGGAAATTTTGTAGTTTTGTGTCACGAAAGTTTGTTGCAACAGTGTATGTAGCATATGTAACTGATGGTCAATAGCGCAACGAGTTACTCTGGGTACTCTTGCAAAAAGTAAAGATCTATAAGGAGATTATGTGCATGAATAAGACAGAATGGCCAACTGTGAAGGCTCGAAATATGGAAAAAGGAGGGATAACACAATAGATGACAAAACAAAAGCACAGCGTAACGCAGGCTGGACTTATCGAATATTCAGGTATGTGGGACTGTCCAAGCCCATGAGCATCACTCGGTTCCGCCTTCTACGCAAAAAGTCGTCATGTCTTGAATAGAAAACGGTGCTTCTGCGCCTTTTGGTGGTTATAACCTGCTAAACGCAGTAGAAAAACAGTCAGCACACCCAGGAGCCAACCGCGGAACCGGGCTGTGTCGCTTTACGTATAATTGGGTGCGAGGACGCGTCCCGTTCCGTCAATGTGCGCCGCTTACAAGAAGGGATGCTGCAAAAGATTCACTTTCGGGTTGTGCATGTAACTAGTCAAGATGAGGGCTTTCCTGCAAAAGAGCTTAATCATCACTCCCCGAAAACCAAAGGCTGGCGGAGCGTTAAGCACTGTCCGTATCCTCAGCAAATAGTTGTAGAGCTGGAATGCTCTGCTCGTATTCGAAAAATCCAAATTCTTTCGCACCAATACTTGATAGGTTCGTATTTTTCATTCCTTACGACCCATTAAGCATCAAGGATTGCGTTTTATATTGGAGATTCTTGGGGCGATGACACCATTAACATGGAAACCTCCCGATTTCTTAGACTAGGGTAGGTTCATTTATATGATTTAATGTGCGCGCAGTCATATCGAACTCTCTGACAATGAAAATACAAACTTTCGTGCGAGGGAGTTAAAATCAGTGCATGTGGACGCCACCGGCTCCTGTTTCCAATTATTTCTGTACAAAAACTACCCAAACAAGTTCAATTTGCAAAATCAAATTGGTCTCGTGGCCCTAAATTTCATTGGCGAGGTGGCGGAACCCTACTTTGATAGAGAATTGCCTCGTGATGCAGAAAGTGTTCGGTATGCTTCTTATTGACATTCTTCTCTCTTTATTTTCACCTACTGTGCGCAGGATCCGTCTTCCTCCCGCCCGATATAGGTACCGAAGCGTTCTTCGCCGATTTTTCCAAAAGCCGTTACTTTGTCCCATAAGTGGGTCTCTAGTATTCCTTGCATGGTTTTTAATAAAACCCAACCTTACACACTGGAAGTCCGACGCCAATGACAAAACTGTTAACTTAGTCGGCATAACAGGGAATCGTCTGTAATTATCTGTTTTTAGTTAACAAGTCCCGTTGTTACTTGAGGCTACCAACCGGTCCTCCACATCCAATGATGATATGATGTGGTATCAAGATCCTGTCCTGCTTGACCTCTTATCTACTTTTCTTTTTGGTTCTATTTAGTCTGAATGAAAGCAATATGCTTGTTAGGCGAATCCTAAAGCCGACTTGGCCACATTGTGTTTTATTGCACATCAATCTCCTTGTAATCTCACCGGGTGCCTGGGATCCTGTAGGATGAAATTAATAGGGTTTGTGGCTAAGGGCGCTTACCGGAAGTCAAACCTATGCTTTTGTCGTACCTTCACTTTCTGTTTCTATTTTCTTAAACACTATCAGCCCCCTAATGCGCTCGGTTTTCAGATGCCTAGGACCACCATGAGTGGACCACGCTTATCAAGCCTTTTCATTTGGGTTTATGTCTAGTAGGCAACCGAATTATCGTCCATGTCACAATTAAAGCCGCCATTGTTAAATGTAACTTGCTAATGCTTCTAACAAGCAATTAATCTATCCTTTAACTGGCAGTTGACGTTCGGCAATCAAATGTTGAGGCGCCTCAGTCGAACAATTATCTTCATAAGTTTTTCATCTTCTAAATTTTCAGGTCTGATTATGTGTCCCCCATTGACGACCTCGCATTCGACGTGTACCAAGATCCGCGGCTTGCCGACGTCCTTCGGCGTTTACAGGCTCAAAAGTTAGAATACGCACGAAGTAAGTTAGTTAGCAACTCTTACCAGGTTTTCCAGACTATATTTGAACGGTTAAACTTATGTTCCTCTTCTTTTAAATCACTTTACCACAGTAGCCGTCTTTGTGAAACACATTTACTGGCCATCCTCTTGTTTGTTGTTTATTTTTGCTCATTGCTTGTTTTCAATCCGCCCATTCACTGTTTTGCTCATTACTTGCTTTACAACCGAGTACGCCTCTGACTGCGATATTTCTTCCATCATCATTCATGAGAACCATCATTGTGCCGAGGACTTAGTGTTGATGACTTGCAGTTACGGTTGCTTATAGTGAGATTATTTGCGCAGCACCACCTTCACTCTTTCCACATCCACCTCATTTGAGTGATAAGAAAAGGCCAACATGGTTGGTGACAGACGTGACCGTGGTGGTTGACGTGGCGAAATGCCTATATACGAATTCTATGCACGTTCTAGCCCCTGCACAGACACTAACTAACGTTAAACAAGGATTTAGATCTCTTACATTGAGGAATCCTTGTAATCTGAACCTAAAAGAGACCCAGATACCCCGCCACCACTTTTGGCGCGTTATCATTCATTAAACACGCGTCAGATTTAATACAGTAGTTCATCATTTGTACTCCATTAGAACCACTACTACACGGGAGGCATCCATGACCTGTGTGTGAATTGGTATATTATAAAAGAGACTTTCAGAGCACCTACCTCGTTATCCTCTCCCACACACCATGCTGCACTAACAAAGTGAAGCCAGGTTATATGCACGTTAACCTGACCCATCAACTGGCAAAACTAAATCGACGTTGGATAGTGCCACACACTCACATAAGCCAGGCTTTGATAAATAGTTCTTGGATCTCTGAATGAAGATGCTCGCCATGAAAAGCTACATTGGGAAGGGTCATTGTAGTCTGAACCGACTTTGGTGAAACACTAAATTACCTCGTCTTCTAGGAGTCTTCTAAGTAACAACTCTCAGCATCTCTTCCCAGTTTGGGGTGCGTCGAATTTATTTTCTCCCTTGTCGTCTACAAATGACAAGGAAGGAAGGCGATTCGGCTCAGTGATTGACATAACCGAGGACCCCGTCTAGCATGTACTACCTGCATACGTACCTTGCGCCCTGTTCCCACGCTGCAACGCATATACATAGTTGATGCGACGTGTTTTATCGACATCCTAAAGGTATTATTTTCCCTCAAACTATGCAGGAGAGAATTTTGAGCTCGCCAGGCAAGCACGGGATGCCATACGCAGACTTCAGGAGGTAGGCTACTGTCACTTTTACATTTTTTTATCCGAAGCACTTTAGAAGAGACTGACTGTGTATGCGGACATTTTCGTCCACAGCCAAATTTTTTATTTTTTCCAACCGATAATTTATATTTTTTAAACTGTAACTATCGAGTCATATTATACGTTCGCTAGCCCCACCCCGATCGCTGGCTGCCTTTTATCAATTGCCGAGTGTTTCCACCCAACGACCTTTCTTATGATCACCCGCCTGTCAGTTAGATTATCTTGTTACGCAAAGCTTGACTCTCAGTTTAAATACAGCATAAACGGGAAATAGGGCGGCGAACTCACAGGCATGAGTAGATGTCGATGGAGTCTGCATTTCAGGTTTAACCCGTTAACTTTAGCCACTTGGATCTTTGGAAAATCATGATTTTCCTATAGGTTGTTTCCTCTCAGCGCTCGGCATAATGACCTTAGCGACTAATGGGGCCTTTGCTGTGGTTCTTCTCATGATGTTTTTAGCCACAATTTACATTTTCTATCCTAATCCGCCGTCCGACTTCAGAATTCTCTCTGCATTAAACCTGGCTTTGTGCAATTCGCTTATTTCCTTCTTAGTTGTTATTGATTAGGACGCTCATGTGTGAGAGCCTCTTTTTACGTCCTGTCGTCTAAACCCTTCCTTGATATACGATGACGTCCTTTAGTCAGTGTGAGGCCGGAAACTTGCTTTTCATGGGGCAATGTTTGACACTCTCCAGCAAAGACGATGGAGATGTATAGTTTGATTGACTAAGAAAACTTTGAACGCGAACCTATGAAAGTCGGTGGCACTGCTGGGCTGTTATTGTTTCTGATTCCCAGCCTCTGGTTTTTGAGATTCTTTATCTTACTTATAGGGCCAGGCCTTTCAAATTACCTGGCTGTCTTTCACATGTTACCACGGCACTTACCCGCATTTGTGGTTTTCGGTTGATGCTTTGGAAGTTTTTCTTTCCCGTTAAATGTCACTGCAGGTCGCCCGACAGCTTTGTGCTGTTGGCCCTTCCTAACAAGGCAGTACGTGCCACCTGGAATTCGCTCGTCTTATTCTTACTTTATTTTCTGCGACTCTTTAACTTCCCCCAGGCTGGTGAGCAGATTTTCCAGTTAGAGCTTGAGAAACAAGAAGCAGCCAAAGCCGAGGATTACGAAACTGCAAAGACAAAGAAGGAGCTTATTACCGAAATTCGCAATAACTTGTCGAGAGAAATAGATCTCAACCTCCTTCTCGGTCCGACTCGTGGAAGTGCCTACTCGAGGGAGACTAGACAACGCAGCACTGGACCATTTTTACCACCTCTATTGCAGGTAAAGATGTTGCTCTTTGGAACCTTCTTTTTCTCTATCTCGTCGTAGACTTTTCGGAGTTCGTTTTTAAGCTCTGTCTTTTTTCGCACTAGCCTAACATTGGAGTTCCTGTGAGGCTGATGACACTGATATTTTGATAGGCATCCAAACCCATAAATATCCAAAAATGGGAAAATTGCCCAGCTTGGAATCATGATTACATACCGGCTTGCAGTTGAGAATATTTCCAGCTACCTGTGTCAGTCGCTGTCGGGCAAAGCCACCTAATTATTTGACATTCCCCACTGATCCTTTCCCGTTTGCATTTATTCGATCATACTTTGTAGAAGCGAGGCGCGAAACTTTTGCTATTTGTTCATGTTTGGTGAAACATTAAATCTTGTCGCCGAAAACGTGAAAGCTTATATTGATTTCATACATCGCGTACACTCTAAAACAGAACCTCCGTTTTAACTGCTCCCTGGAATAGATTTCGTATTTTTCTACTTTTCGTTGTCGAATTTCCGCTGCACGGGTAATGAAATCTTCGTATGTTCCGACGTCTAATGCCACAAGTTAGTCCCCACTTGTGTGGTTCGCATTCTCCGCTATTCGCCTTCACCATCGTTCCAGGATTAGAAAACTTATCGTTTCTCTCACGATTAGTCGAATGAGTTTTAATATCCCGCTCAGACATTGTTTATGAAGTTAACCAAGCGTATTCGGTACAGACTGCCTGATTTGTCTGATCGGAGTTGGAGCCAAACGCAGCGGATCGGTTGCAATCAGGCCAATTCAGATTTGAACATGGATATGCCGACCAGATGACCACAGTGCTACAAATTCTTGACCCGCTTCACGGCCACCAAAACCGACGATCGTCAGCTTTGTTGGCATCACCTCTGCGTCTGATTCCGTGCACTACGGGGCTTTATTGCGGACAACGGAGCCAACAGCGTAATCGCAAAGGTCGTCTCATGATCAGAGCCTGCTATCGCTCCACCAATGTGCGAGTTTGGCCCATGACAGTCCCCAAACCGTCTGACACTCAATCTGGTGTTTTACAGTGCTCTATTTTTTGTCAGCTCTCTTTTTCAACTTTGGGCCATGGAATGCCGTTGTCTGATTTGCACCCAGACCTCACTTTACTGACCGACTACGCTAACGATATCGCCTCGCTAGCGCTAGTCTTTAAAAGCCTACGGAATGCAGTGCTGTGGGTAAATGAGACTGCCAAATCAGTCGGCCTATCCTTGAACTCTGGGAAGACCAAAGCGTTTTAACTGTGCATCCCTGACACAGAGAACACTATTCAGACCAACGGCTGACGTGTAAAAGAAGCTGACAGTTTCAACTCTCTCGGTGTAAGATCACCGCCAAATGGACAGTGTAAAAACGACATTGTCTTCCGAATCCATGCTGCCATGGAAGATGTTTATGAAGCCGGTGCGGTGTCTGCATCGCTGCAAAGGTCCGCGTGTAACGGGTATCCGTCCAGTCAGCGCTTTTCTACAGCTGTGAATGCTGGGTTGTGCCCTCGTGGAAGATGGCTGAAGACTGTAGCTGTTTTATAGTCGTTGCCCGAGTAACATCCTTCGTATGAGATACTCTGATTCGTCTTGGATGAGGCAGTTTGCATCCATTGCGAAAACATCGTGAGAATATCTCAGTATTATCCAGAAAGACGACAGAGGTAGTTTGGGCAGGTTCTCCGTCGTCCCTCCCCTGAGTTGCTGTTTGTGATCTAATGCCATCGTCCAAACACAGACGTGGAAGAGGGATTCTATTCTAGACGCATCAAACACAGTCCTCCACACACACGGAGGTGGTTCCTGGCCCTTCGGTACTCAGTCTCCATCACCGGAGGAAAGAATGGGTCGGGCTCACCAGGTCGGCTGCTGCAGATCGTCAGGCATGGTAGTTACAAGTCGCAACATCCTTGAGGCCGGCTCGATGAGGTTTGAACAGATCCTGTTCTCATTTCCACGTGCTCGACTCTTCCTTCGATAGCACACCTAATATGTTGCCCTGGCATCTGCATCCTCTGGGTTCTGAGTAATCGTCCTCCAGATTTTCCGACTTCCGCTTTAGAGCCCACTTTATTGGTTTTGCAATAGAGTGCATCTTAATCCCAAACTCACTAGCGTTCCTCCCGTTTGAGTCTTTATGCGTTCAACTCTTCAGTCTCATGTAATTCAAGTTTATCTTTTCGACAAGGAAATAAGTTAAGTACTATGCCGGCACTAAGGTGGAGACTGTAGCTTGACCCGTGTCGCAACCAGCTTTATAATGAGGTTTATCTGTTGATTCCTGCCCCTCCGGGGTCCCGTTGGTTTTAACCAGCTACATCCCCATTTCTGCTCTCGGAACCCGTTGACCTGTTGATCAACTGAGAAGTACGTGGAAACCGGCGCACAGTGTAAGATGTCACTTGTATGAACAAGGCGAATGTGATTTTGTCAGATATTTGCGGCAAGGATGGCCCTACCAGGTGTGTCTAGTTGTGTCAGCCCCCCTCCCCCTAACCTACGTATTTCCGTGCAGCACTGGCAAAACTGCCTTCATTTTCTCTTCTCTTTGTTTTAGAAAACCAGGGAAACCTACAGTAAGTGCCGTCTCTTACTGCTTTTGGATGACAGGTGTGCTGACTTAAAGCAATTCACTTTTGCCTTGCCTCTTTTATGGCTTTTCTAATCGTTTAACCTTGTGTCTGTTGTTCGCGTTAATACGTGGAACAATTAACTGCTTCAGATCGTATCACAGATGCCCTTTTTTGCCATTGCCTAGTGCGTCTTTCGTGCTGTTTATGCAGGCATAATTATCGCATACCGGACCACACCGTATCTTCTGGTGTTGTCATCGACCACCAATATCCAGGTCTTAGATTTCAAATTCTTCTGAAGTGGTATAACTGTTCATCTCTACCTTAGCTCTTATTCAAACGACGTTATAAGTCGTTTTTCGTGTCTTGCCTTCTCTCTTCTCTATATGATTAAAAACGACAAGAGATTCTTCGGAAAAGTCAAGATCTACTCGGGAATTTTCGAGCTGGTGACACCAACCAGACGAGATGAAAACAGGAGAGAACGTTGAATTGTCAGACTAGACCAGCCGGCACGACAGGACAGACGGACCATTGGCGTGCGAGGAGGGGAGTCACTAAGTCATGATGGGTTTCAAAGTGAGGCGGGAGGGAAGGGAAGAGTAGAGGATGCGGAACAATTACGGCACCCTGTGCTTGAGGGGGAGGATGGATGGCGGATCAGTGAGACTCGGGGCGATTAGGGCAGGGGTCAGTCAGTCGTGAATGTAGACCTTCGTAATAGGCATCCAGGTCAACATGACGGTTGATACTACCCGCATAAGAGTACCGAGCCTCGTGAAATTCTCTCGCTTGCTTTGTGTTAGCCATGGCGACAGCCTTCGTGCCATCCCAATTGAATCGGTGGTCGTACTCGAGTGCGTGGGCAAAGACGGAAGACAGGGAGTCTCGCCGATGGATAGTTAGTGTTCGCTTATCCGGGCGCCGAGGCGTCAACCCGTATGATCAACATACTCACAGGAGTAATTTGCGTACGGGATGCGATGAATTGCATTTGTTGCTCTTTGGGAGGGTGGGATCCTTGACACGAGATATGGCTGCGCTTGGTGAGTATGCCGGTTTGTGGGCAACGTGAATACCCAAGCTACTTAACTGCCGGGCGATTATTTCAGAGGTTCCCCGCATATATGGCAGGGAGAAGAATTTTCGTGCCACAATATCTCCGTTTGGGGTGGGGTCTTGCGGGCTGTCTGATGCCTAAGGCAGTTCTTTACAAAGCTAATCTGATATCCGTCAGATTGAAATAATCGATACAGGTAAGCAAGCCCTTTCTTGAGATTGTTGCTGCTGCAATAACGGTAGGCCCGGTGGAACAGAGTTCGAACGCAGCTTCTTTTGTGAGCTGCAGGGTGGTTGCTTCCACAATGGAGGATAATCTCAAAATTAGATTCTTTTCTATGGAGGCTTGTTGCGGGGTTACCATCGCTCAACTTTTGTATCCTTACGTCCAGAAACGGCAAACTGTGCCCAGTTGCCTCTTCACGGCTAAACTGTATGGCTGTGAAGACGTCATTAAGTCTCTGATACAGCCGTTCGACTTCTCCGTTCTTTATTACGACATAGGTATCATCTACGTCGCGGAGCCACATTTTGGACTTGAACGTTTGAAACACACCCTCATCTAGTCGCTGCAACACTAGTTCGGCGATCGGTCCTGATATTGGCGAGATCATCCGGGTTCCCTTTACCTGTTGGTAGTACTTATTGTCGAATTGGCAATAGTTCATAAGGCAAAGCTTGAACAATTCTGTAACGTGCTGCGTTGTGATCTCAATAGGATTGTTTGCGTACAGTATCAGCCGTCGTGTTGACCTGAATGCCCATTACTAAGGTCTACATTCACAACTGACTGACCCCTACCCTAATCGCATATCAACAACCGTTAGTACAACCGCCCTCAGTCTCACTGATCCACCGTCCACCCTCCCCCTCCAGCATAAGGTGCCGTAGTTGTTGCGCCTCCCCTCCCCTCCCCCCACTCTGAAACCCACCATGACTTCGTAACCCCCCCTCACACGCCAATAGTCTGTCTGTCCTGTCGCGCCAATTGGTCAAGTATGACAATTTAACGTTCTCTCCTGTTTTCATTTCGTCTGACGACGAGTTGGTGTCACTAGCTCGAAACTTTCACTAGTAGAACTCGACTTTCCCGAAGGACCTCTTGTCTTTTCACATACTTAAGTTTATATCTATGACTGGAAGCAATCTCAGGAACCGTATTTTGCCAACATTTTGTAAGTAAACATCCCACTACTTACGGAAGGTGGTGAGCATTGCGCTCTGCCAAGTTTTACGGCGTGACTAGTTGCGCTGGCGAGGTTATGGTTAAGGGTCATATTTCTGATGGCTGGTCATGCACGTCTTTTCGTCACTATAATCTCGGTACTATTTTTAGTTTGGCTTGCTCCTGGATATCATGACTTTGAAGGTTGTCAACTTGCGGGACATGAAGTCCCTTGAACTCGAAGTCTTGCCATGGCAGCCTCTTTTTAATGCGACATTTATACTACCTTCCATGGACACGTGTATCTGAGCGTTTATGGTCTGTCTGAATTACCGATAGGGACCATGTGTAGACTAGAATGAAATATCTGATCCGTCCCTGCTCTCAGCCATTCCAGCCATTTTCTCCGTCTTTCGAGACCAGATGAAAATCAGAAATGTGGCAGTTGACACACACGTCTCCACTCCTGCCTAGTTGGTCGGGTCTATCATCGAACTCGGTGTGCGCTTGTGAGGTTTTATCAGAAATGCCGTCACATGTCGCATTCGGGACGGGATGTTTTAATCTAGTTTGTCACTTGCCATGCACTCCGACTACCTGGCAACGGAAGCACAACTACTTGCGCTGTTATCATAAAGGCACGAATTTGCTATTGCGGGTAACCTGTTTGTTAGGTTATTCTCCACCGGCGCTGCAAAGTGGTATGCAACTATCCGGACAGTCTTTTGAACGTAGAACATACAGCAAACAGTATATCATTTTACCGTTGTACTCAGCACTAACCCTCCTCTCCAAGTTGCCTGTGATAGAGGGTCTTGTCATCTTTTGGTGACTGGATAGGGACCATCATACGAAAGTTTGTTCTCAAAACAAAAGGGGCTGAATTGGCAGGCTCAATGTTTGGATCGGCCACATATCTGCCAACTGGTAGGCTACGCTCCTGTCGCTGAGTGGCAGTCATCTAATGTGGATTTTCGTAAGCGACACTAGAATTGCTTGGCTGTCCACGTCTAAGCCGTTAATTACCATGTTTCCATTACAAGCATGGCTGCTCGCTTCGAGGAAGTTGAGGTTTGAGAGTTGGCCTAATTGTCCCCTTCTACTAATACATGCTAAGCCATCAGCGTCGAGGGCAATCTCTCCATTAACTGAGATCTTTGTTTAATCTACAGCTACGTCAAATCCGGCGAAGAAATCCCTGAGCTTCCAGCCGTGACAGGTTTTTGTGTATTACAGCTTGGCTTTGGTCAGTCGCCTCCGATCTCCATGCAATCCTGACCAACAGTAGTGCAATTAGACATCTGGCGGGTTCGGTTGCCAAAGTTATGATAGTATGCGGCTTGGTGATTTCCGTTCTTCCCATACGCGGGTTGGCAAAATCGGGCGTGAGAGGGAGACCGGACCAGTGGAACATGAATTTTGTTATTCCGGGGTTCAGATTCACCCTCGAGTCCATCATAGTAGACAGCGTGTTTAGTCATTTGTTCTGAAACTCATCGGACCTATTGCATTTCGGACATTTTGCCTCACATTGCAGTGTGACTGAAAGTGCCTGGAAGACGCTCTCACGCAGGTGATTTTATGATTCATTACATGGCCGCCTTGGACGCTTAATATCTTTGTGGTGTTGGTCACCTTGAATATCTTAGCGTCATCAAGTGGTTAGTGTGTTATTACCCCTCTGTCCTCATGTGGAGGTGGATGTTCGAGTTACAGGTGTATGTGCGAGTGCGAAAGAAAGCGACTGCTCTATTTTTCTGGGCCATCGAACTCGTACAGGAGCCCATCGCCAAATATGACAACACGTTGACCTTTTTTCGCATGCAGAACAGTGGCAGAAGCCTGCGCCCCAATATCAGGAGGAGGAGGACGAGGCACCTCCAGCCATTGCCACTGCCTTGACCAGCAAGGAATACGACGAAGAGTGCCTGTCTCAAGGGGTACCTCGTAGCTCCAACCAGGCGGACGAACGACCCCTGCCTGCCCTCGTGGCCAGACAGGACAACAACAGCAACGTCGGCGAATTGGCTGAGCCGCTCGATCTTTTACCACCAACAACAGGGCTGGAAAATTTGGTCGTGGGGGATGAAATTCCCATCACAGAGCAGTCAAACATGGATGGGGGGCCGCTTGCACGTCTCTCCGAAGCAAGTGCACGGGAAGCGGCCGTCGCCATTGACGTCGTGGGCCTGCCATTGGTGAGTTCTTCTCTTCCGCTTTTTCAATGCTTTATTTATTCTCGTTGTTCGTAAAGACACTACCCTTGGTGCTTAACAACTGTGGCCGCCACTTATACGTACATTGTTGACGACAAGTAGATTACTAACTGTGTAGCATTTTCAGTCTCGTTCTACTGTATGTAGGTTGGCAAGCTATTAATACGTCATCGTCGACTGGGAGTTGCCGGCATAGTCTGGACGAATCAGACGGTAATTTATCAGGACCGAAAGAGCTGCAAGTAGCAAGCATGGGAAGCTAACTGCGGCCTGATTCGTGCCATGTTGCAAATTGTCTGCCGAAATAACTCTTCTATGCTGATGTCGCCACAGTCGTTTGCCGCCAAAAAAACAATGTCATAAGGGCATTCGAAGAAGTCGACGAAATGCTTCCGAAACTTGCATGTAATAGTCAAGCGTAGCAATTTACTGTTAAAGCGGGAATCACGGTCCTTGAAAGGAATCGAATTCAGGCGGTTAAGGCGATGCGACTGGCACGCAAAATTAAAATGTCTGGGGCCATCGCCACTGGTACCTACGGCCTACTGACGTGCGCACATCGTCAGCGCAATCTCAAGACTCTGATCATACTTGTTGTACCATTACTTATAAATTGCAGTGGAATCACTCCGCCCCATCTGCCGCTCATGAGAACACCAGTATCATTGTAGAAACTGTTCTTACATGCTCTCAGTATGGACGTACCTTCCAGTCTTACTCTTTTCTTGTCGGCCACCTGCACAGTTCTCGCAGCGAGACAGAAAATAGCGCTCAGCAGTGCCTACACGATACTTCGACCGTCTACCACTATCCCACTACTTGCTCGTGAATGTTTTCATACTGAAGCAGACATGCACGATGTCTACCCCACTCCCTTTCATGCCCACCGCACTCCGATGATAGGATAGGTAGCCGGAAGTAGACGTATGGTCATTTTCGTTGCCGGTACAGTGTGAACATCGGAAGCATGCTTCACAGGTGTCGACCGGGGCTCTAGACACTGATTCTTTGGTCAGCTGTAATGGAATCAAGTGTGTCCATCCAGTCCTTTACGTGTTTAGGGTATTTGGTCAAATTGAGAGTAAGCTAGCTCTTACTGAGCCAGCACTTCTGGCTGTAAATATGTCCTAGCGGGATCCCATTTTGGTGACCATGATGGTGTGTAGTCCGGGCGAGGCGACGCGGAAGTTGATGTGACAGTGGGGACGGGTGAATAGCCTACCATCACTGGTGATTCTGGTCCTGCGGGGACATTTCCCTGACCTCAGCTGGTTTGGAAGCGCCTTTGGGTGGGTTTAATGCGTCGTTTGTGTCCACATTCACTACGAGTGTCCGTGGCCACGTCCCGAATCGCTTCCCTGTGTGCTCCTCAGTTATTTTCATGATTTTGCCTTTCCATCACGATTGAGTCTGCTTCAGCATGATATTAACTTTCAAACTATTAATCGATTCCAGAGCCAGGACGCCCTCAATCTGTTCTGGTTGCTTATCCTTTAAAATCCGCCTAGTGCAGTTTAGGCTAAAGGAGTTTAACTTTTCGATTGGCTTTGCTATAATATCTAAGTTTCCTCTTCCCAGAGGCTGTCATTATTAACGATTTCGAAGACTGATATGATTGAGGAAGATGGAATTAGAGCTGATCCTCATTTCTTAGCGTTTTCCTGCAGTCACGGTACTCTGAAGGGTATATCCGTTCTTCGACTTTTCGGGATTAACACCGAGTTGGGAAGGCATGTATGCTCAAGCTCTAAATTCAGATGATTGAGGAATACTTGGACAAACGAAGGGTCGAGCACCGGAACACTTCGTTTATTGTCCTGGGCTTTCAGACTCGTGCAGGAGTCCATCGTCAGAGGTAGTGGCAGCAACAGAACAAGCGACAGTTATAGGGCATGTAGGGCAATAATCGACCGACGGCGCAAGACTGGAGGTGACCACGCAGGGCTCTGTACGCCGGCGCCAGATCGATAAATCGATTGATCGAGTTCTCATCCGAGACCCAGGCTTCAATCAATTCTCGGTCTATTTTGTTTCCGGCGTGGGCGACTATTTTGATGGCTGCGAAGTTAAACTCGTGCCATATTTCGTAGGTGTGGACGGCCACTTGTGATACTGCCTCGCCTCGTCGCAAAGCCAGCTTATGTTGTGTATGCGCGATCCGAGCATGCGCCCAGTCTGCTCTGTGTAGTTACAAGGACAATTTTGACACGGAATGCGATACACTACGCCAGATTGCTCTTCAGGCTTTAACCGGTCTTTAATTTTCATGACTCTATTGCGCATGGTGGCTTTAGGGTGGTGTGCAATTCCAACACCTAGCCCCGCAGCAATGTGCTCAGTCGCTTCTGAAACGCCTTTGTTGTATGGCGGAGAATGCCATATCATCGGTGGATTTAGACTTCGAGTCCTCTGGTGGCGACCGCGTAGGCAGCGACTTATGAATGCCCTCGGATAGCCATTTTGCACAAACTGGTCCCGGAGATAACGGGCCTCACGTGCTCTGTCCTCCGGTTTGCTGCAGTGAGTTTGGATCCGTTTGAAGAGCGTCTTCACGCAGCTTCGTTTGTGAGCCACCGGATGGTTGCTGGGGAAAATAAGAAGCTGTGTGGTGTTCGTTGCCTTCCTATAAACCGTCGTTTCAAGTTCACCGTTAAGGTTTCGTCTGACGAGCACATCCAGAAAGGGCAACTGCTGTTCCTGTTCCTCTTCCTTCGTGAATTTTATATAAGGGAAGACTGCGTTGAGCAGGCTGTGGAATGTTGCAGAATGTCCGTTTTTACGATGACGAACGTGTCGTCTACGTAACGGCCCCAAAATACCGACTCATGTTGGATGAAGTTTGGTGGGATGGATGTGAATAACGACGTCACATCGAAGGAGACCATGAGTTCGTACGAAGTGTCCCGTTGCACGACCCTTATTCTTCACTTATGCATACACCTGGAACTCGAAATTTCGCCTTCACTTGGACAAACGTTTTATCACCGGCTGTAGACTGGAAATATTCGCTCTGATTGTTGCAGCTTTGCCTGTCTCCTTTGCATTCGTGTAGGTGGGCAGCGATTGAGTACTTGAAATCAAGTGGAATTCTTCCTTTTCACCGTATCCCCTGCAATAGTGGTATAACCTTTCCCATGAGTCGAGGGTCGCCACGTTTGCAGATTTTGACTGGAATTGAGTCCTCACTGGGGTATTTTTCACTGCGTCTCTGCTCTACTGCTCTAGCTCCTTTGCACAGGGCGGCTATCGAGGCCAGAACTGGCCTCTACTGGAGGAGGTCTTATGGTGGCTTCCTCACAGATTGTAGATGATCACTTGAAGGCGCACCTAAAGTGCACGACCTAATGCTTCAGGATCTGCGATTATTCCAATAGTACGGTTGTTTCGGCTGAACTGAGTGGCGGCCCAGTTTCAGTGGGTTGAGATCTCAGACTACCATGATGGGCGTAAGAACTTCTTAATTTCACGGCGATTTAAGTATCTTTAAATTTCATCTGCCTCGCTAGTCAGCCATATAGTCTGCATCTCCCTCGGCCTCCGCCACAGCTGGCAATGACATTGGGAATGTACAACTTTATTTGGAGGTGCATTGTTGTTCGTGCTATGTGAAGTTAGTTCCTTTCGGACATAAACCGCTGTGTTCCATCATTGTTCACGTCGAACCATTCCTGACATGCTAGACTTGCAGATTACACAACCTCGGCGACAGTGACATGGGTGCCTCTCTACAGTCTAGGAATCGGGCTCAGCATCTTTACCCTTCAGTATTTTCACGTGGTTCCGGTTGATATTCATCTTGTTGGAGAGTTCGCTTATGTGTTCATTCTGGCCCCTGCCTCTGTATTAACTTCTGTCTTTCAGTTTCATCCACTCAAAGCACATTGACTTAAACAAAAACCATCACCTTCAAAAGAATATTTACACACGAAGTGTACGTACGACAAAGCAGTTTAGATTTGACAATCTAAAAGTCCCTTATGTTTGCTGAGTCTACTACTACTGCTAGCTTCCTATGCTTTAATTTTTTTCTTCAATCTGCATACCGTTCAAATTTGATACTTCTTATGTTGCATGAATCTTGACCTACTACGTTTTTCGTGTATGTATTGCACAATTTGAGCCATGGGGCTCGATCATTTTTTATATCCTTCTTATCTGTTTTCGCCATCTACAGATTTACCCATTCCGATATCCAATTTAAAAGCCATTGCCATTTTTAATTCTGGGGGTGCTATTATGACTCGACGAACCCATACTGGGAAACGCAATGTTCCTTTAGTTTTGAAAACTATTTTGGCCGTTAGTATAGTTAAACATAAAAAATACTGGAGCTTTAGTGTGGTAATATTTGGGCTAACGGACTTATGTGCTTTTTTAGCAAAATACTTCATAGTGACTACTCGTCATCTCGTGTTCCACTCACGTCTTCCGCGGCGAGCGTTTTTTTGCACCTACCGGTCCTGGCTTATGAAAGAAGTTAGTCTTTCAAACATTCAAATATCTTTTAAGAATAAGAACTCACAGTCATATGTCTAACCCCGTCAGACCGTAACCACTTGTTTATTGGTTTTCGCCATCAAACTAGTACAAGGAAGATCGATTCCTCTTTGCGGCATGGCTGTCCAAAGGTCTTTATTACCTAGCGCCAGCATGCCTGCCTCTGGAGTACAGAAGCAGAAATCCAACTCAATATCTGGTACATAATGCCTTACATTACGGATGTTTCAGAGGCAGCTGAGCCCACTGCCTTGGTCCTCAGTCTTGGGATTGCACATCTGCCCAAAACTGTCGTGCAAAGCTGCGCCACGAACATCAGTAGCCGATTAAGCTCCGATACGCCATCCGGTGTGGTGCACTGCATCTCAAGCCTAAACTGTCCCCGCATTTGTGCAAGCCAGACTGGATGAAAGCTGGGATCACGTTTTCACGAACACGAACTGACAACGTTACGTGGGGACCCAGTATCCCAAGTTGCTGATCCCACCTTGGAACTTGGTCGCATGTTCGATTTCCAAGCAGCGGCGATAATTGCTAGAGTGGAGCTCAAAATGACCTATGAGTTATCCGAAGGCCGCATTTCTGACGAGAATTCAACCGATTGGGAAATTTGGCGTCAATCCGCACGCCACAGTGGACGTTGCTTAATTAAGTTGTCTTATAATTACATTTTACATTGTTGCTCCTGTCATTGCCGACCACTGGCTTCAGTACGAGCTTGAAAACTCGGACCAATAAACAAATTGTTCTGATGGTTGCTTATTCCCTTCCTTCCTTTCTCCAACAACCGGAATTTGCGTCTTTGGGTCTGTTGATTGGGATCTACCGCCCCCTTTTACCCCTTTAAAACCTATTTTTCCTTACCTGGTTGTCAACGCGGAGAAACTTTTTGTAATGAATTTTCTTAAATACTCGACCTCAGCTAGCTCGGACAATCATGGTAGGAACTTTGATCAACAGTGCTCAATGCTTGCCATCGTACATTCTCTTAGGTGACTAAAGCATACAGCAAGTCTTGGCGCCATCGAGAAGAAGCACTCAACGAACTGGAAAGACGTGTCTGCGGTCCCACTCTTGCCCCACCTGCAGCCTTGGCAAATGTTGCTGCGGAGCCAGATCCCCCTGCTGAACTGCGCTCAACAACTTTCCTTCTCAGAAGAGCTCTGAATGACCAGGTCCTCACGGTGTATCGCCATGGTCTCAATCTGATAAATCCGACTATAGTCGTGTTTGGAGAAAAACACGGCCTCACGAAACAGGACATTATTGCCAGCTTGGATCGTCTAGTGCCTTTGCTGATTCAGAAGACGGGTGACACCTCAGCTCGTATTCGCGACGTGACGAAGGCGTTTTTGATCGAGATGGCCCAGTGGCCTATTGTAAGTTGAATCGCAGGTTGTTTCTACCTTCCGTACGCGTTTGAATGGATTTTTTCGCTATTCTGTACTATTTTACACTTACGAGTATTCTAAGTTCCCGCCGATTTTCATTCTGGACCTCGGAAGTTTGCATTTCAGCTTGTATTTTCGGCTACAGTGCACCTATCTAGGAAGGTATATTTCCGTGTTTTTTTAGACTAATTTTGTCACAAATAGTATTTAACGACTAATGATCCTTGATACTGATTTAAGGTGCTGGTAATGACAATAGTTGGCTCAATACATACATTTATGGTAGGATGCGGTCCCCAGGTCTTTTTTTCGAAGAAGACTTGAGATCGATGACTAGAACATTTACACTCGTCCAAGCCTGCAGACCCGCCTAGGAGTCCACCATGAGAAACCACTAACAGTGGAAAGTTCGCAGCTTCTTGTAATTTCATACTACCCGCCGGTCACCTTTGCCTTGGGTTAGAAGTGGGGTCAAACTATTCGACGGTGAATTCGGGAACTCGAAATGCCGTAGGGAAGTTGACATACCGGTTTGCGGAGTTTCTGTCAGAATCTTAGGTGTTCAGCCGCTCCTGAATCATTATTTTAATGACCCACACCCTTATTTTGCATCTCCGAAATCGAGTTAGTTGTCTTTCCCCAGGATGCGGGCAGAAAAGTGAGGCAGTAGTTCTCCCTATTAGTTTGTGCTCTGACGTTAACGAACTGAACCCTCGTGCTGTCTATCCTTTATAATCACAGGGGTAATTGTGGCAAGCAGTCTACACCAGACCGCCTACTTGTATTTGTCTTTAATCTGCGTGTCTTTTGCATACGATGGCCCAATGCCGACCAGCGATAACCACGCAAACTCCGTGACGGGGCGTGGATACAGTTCTTGTTTACTAGAGTATATCGGCTCATTGATGGATCCCTACTTTTTGTCATCTTGGAGTGTTCGTGGGTAGTCATTCCTTGTAAAATGGATCTGTATGTGTCCGGGCTTCTGTATCCGTTCCTGTGGTTCGATGTAGTATATTTTTGCCCTATGATAGACCATTCTGATATCATTATAATGGACGTGTCGTCCACGTATTGGAGCCAGACACTAGGCTCGTCTAGATTGAGAACGTCCCATTCCATACCCCCAAAAACTAATACAGCAATTCGGCTGGAGGTTGAGGAGCTCATTGGAGTTGCTTTTGTACCCTACTGTTAAATTTGTCTCGAGTTCCCCCATCTCATCATACTTCGTTACAGAATGCTGTGCACAGCTTTTATACGTTTCTGCATTCATATGGGTGAGCACGACAAACGGTTCACGCCGAGGTGGCGGAATCGAACGCTGCGGCGAAGCCGACGAAGCAGATGGCCGTCGTTTGTTGGTGGCTTAGGCGCAGTTCGAGAATTGTCCTACTGCGCATTTCGGTCGGTACACCCACATCCAGCCCAGAACTCGGATTTGTTGGTCTTCCCCAAAAATCACTCATGTTCCGAAACTGCCTGAGAATGACACTCACTTTTCCAGCAATGGCAATGAGACACATGCCGTGGTTCTCCTTGTGTTTTGTCTTGTCTCCTTCCTTGGGGACAGACAGCAGGTGGATAAACTGGGCGGCTACTTTTTCTTCGTACCTTTTCTTAGTGATTTACTCACCCTGCCGTAGTGCACTTTGAGGTATGGATTCACCGGAGTGTACTTTGTGATTTGATAGGTCGTATAATTTGTTCTATTTTTTGGGTAATTTTCCTTCTCTGAGCAGTTGACCTAAAATCAGCTGAGTATTGGCAGTTACCAGCACATTAAATTTGTCAGTCAAGGCGTCTTACTGTTCCCAGAGTATTTCGAATTCTGCCATCTGATAGCTGGTCGTTTTTTCGTAATCTCCACCATCATACACCGCGACTTTGTTCAGGGAAACCTTCGCCTTAGCAGTCTGCATGACCACGCGAGATCAGTTGAGCAGTCAGAGTAGTTGAGAGTTCTCACGTCTGCGACGCGATGCCGCGCCACAATCAGTGCTATAGTCACGTTTCGACCGTATTTGGCCTACTTTAGTAATTTCTTCAACTTATCTTCTGCCGCATGCTTGTCCTAATACCCAGAGCCTCTGTTACCTTAAATTGATGATCTGATATTATTTCCTGTGTGTTGTTTGCTTAATTGCTTCTTTTTCGACCCACGCCGTCAGCTTCGCCATGGGAGCAATTTCTGGCACGACATTCTCCGTCCCTTCCCACCAACATTCTTCGAGCGACTGGCTCTGAGTCGAGTGGAAATCGCAACTGAACTCTACGCACTAATGGGTACTTCTAGACCCAAATCTCCACCCACGCAACACCCTCATGCGGGCGTAATCCCTACCGGGGGTTTAACGGATGAAGGAATCATCACATTTGCCGCTCACGCCCTCGAACACCGCTCCAACGAGGTGATTACAAGTTTGCGGCAGCAGTGTTTCCCCTACCTATGTGTATAGTACGCCAAAACCTATCATGCAGGAATGGGCGCACACCGATCCATTGGCTTCCCGAAGCAAACAAGCTTCGTATGGGCGATAGGGGTCACGAACAGGCAACCACCTACCAGGCCGAAGTCGGCCAAGCTATGATAGCAGAGGGGAGACGACAGAGTCTGGGGGATAGATTGATACAGCACTGTTTCGGCTTGTTTGCCTTCATTCAGCCAATCATAACCCTGACCACCAGCTGGTACCGGAAACACAAACATGCGCAGAGACGCACCTGGCACAGCTGGACCACCACTGGGGTCTACCAGATGGGTCATAAGCGACAGAGAATGGCAGGTGGCGAGGCACTGATGAACTTCGGTTCGATGAAGTGCTTATGACCCCAGTGGTGGAACAGCTGCGCCAGGTGCGTCTGTGCGCATGTTTGTGTTTCTGATCCCATCTGTGCGTTATTTGATGATCGCATGCATTTCCACGCGCCTAGCGGTCCGACTACACCTTTGCATTTTATTCAGTGCAGTTTGCTTGCTTTTGTGTGCTATAAGGCATCGTGAGGTAGTGTCTAACTGGAATTCGCCTCCACCTGGACAGTTGAAGGTATCTGCTACCTTGCTGATGCGACATGCCTATGTTAAGGTGCCCTGCTGGACCGCTGACCTCGGAATTGGTCATGTTGGTTTATTTCCATGCATTCCTGTTTTTTTTATAAGGTGCGAGACTTAGCAGAGGCCCTGATGGTAGCTCTTTATCGATCAGAGGACAGAAATCTGGTACGACGTCTGCTGCCCGCGAATGATCAGGAAGCTCAACGCCAGCCGCTTTACAGACGCCTCTTCGCAAAATTCGACCGCCTCGATGGATACGAACCTTCTGCGACCTCTAAACCAGTGACAAACACGGGTAGTCAGGTGAGGAGTTTTCTTGAAGGTTTTGAGAATTCCATCCGCTCCAAGGTTCTGTTTAGAAATAAGCTAAACTCAGAGCCCAAGAGCCATGCATAAAGACTGTTTTAGGCCTATGCGGTTAGATAGACTTACCGCCGCAAGACATGTTTCTCATCATACTGTGTCTCATTGTTTGGATAGTATTCCTGTTCTTGACATAACTTAATGAAACGTTTATTTCGTAGCCATTCGATTTTTTGCGCTTTAACTAACAACGCTCAGGCGACCAACGCACGACAGTCAGTGCCTGTCGACTAGACTCTAGTACGTAAGGTTCCCTCTGGTCTATACGGAATGGCGTGCATGCTGTCTCTCGTCTCCTTGTCGGTACGCTAAGCGAACTTTATCATCAGGTAAAGTGAGAATTTCCTGAACGTATAGGTTTGCTGCTAAAAGCTGCCCCTAGTCCATTCATGTTAGTACAACGTGGTGGTCCATCTGACCCAAATTAACAACCAGACGTATGTGCAAACAGTTGCCAAAAAGCCTACGGGGCACGCATGCACATAAGTACACTTGCTCACATGGGGATTTGACCCGTGCGTTTGTCTCATTGGTCGTGCCCTATCCCATGTATGCATATCTTTCAAGTAATCTGCTTACTCATGGCGAGACAATCTGGGGCTTATGCCGCAGTTTTCGCCTGTTGACGGTTTTATCTGTCGCTTGATTACTTCTATATTGACTTCATGGTCAGGCCGCTACAAAACCTATATCCCAGGCTCCCAGCCGCCCGGCTCGAAAAACCATACCCACGACAACAGCATCAAACGTCAAATCCCGGAAGCCCGCTGTTGCGCGGAAGTCCGTTCCGTCTAAGTCTCCACCGCAGCGGCCCATGGAGGATCCACCGTTCGCTACCGACACTGCAGACATTGACATGTTGCTAAGTCTGGACAAAACCTGCATCTTCTGTGGTGAACAGGACGACAGTTTCACTGAGGAAGCTCTTGATCTGCACTACTGGAAAAACTGTCCTATGCTTCGGCGATGTCCCAATTGCAAGCAGGTGAGTCGACTTCCCTTGCTGCAGCTCTGATTTGCATGTCCATTTTCGCTTCTGATGCCGTTTTTCTTGCCCAAAAGGTGGTTGAAATATCAAGCCTGACGGAACACCTGTTGACGGAATGTGAGGTGGCAAAAGCCAGTGGAGGCTACGTGCGGTGCCCGACTTGCACTGAGGCTATCAGTAAGAGCACCTTCTCGGTCCACATGGAGGCCGCCAGCTGTAGGCCAGCCAACAATCCCGTGCTTCGTTGTCCTCTCTGCCACACTGACCTGCCGCCACTTGCCGATCCAAGCTCGCCTAGCAATTTTGAGGAGGCCTGGAAACTGCATCTTATGGGCACCGGGACCCCGGGTTCCGCCTGCCCTCAAAACACTCGAGCGTTACAAAAGGCCTCCACAGCATCACATTTGGAGCCGAAACCTGCTGAACAGTCGTCCTTTTCTGGTGCTGAAATCCGTACGTTCCATTTTCTGTGCGACTACTAAATAAGAGACATGGACTCCTGTCTCGCTAGCGAAACAACTTGGTAGGGTCTATGCTTTCGGATGCCCTGAACAGTCATGAAACCTGAGATCACAACTGGGACATATCTGGATGCTGATCATGAGGAGGGCCGACTGATAAACCAGTCCTCATGGGTACATGAAGGCTGGGATCTGATTGAATAGCGTCCCGATCGGGGCCAGAAGAAAATTTGAAAGGCGAGCGCTTGTTTATGTCAAAATAGATTGAAAGGAAGTAGGGGTGTTGGTCTACGGGCTCAAACCGAAACACTTCGTTCATTGGGATGAAAACGCCCTGGGCCGCAATCTGGATATGGAAAATGGTGGCTGACGATGGTAAAGCAGTCTAAAATTGTCTTTCTGATGTATCTAAGCGTGTGTGTACGATTTTTCTATCACACCATCCCGTCTAGCAGGGCACTGTCCTCGACAAAACCCGCTCGTTCGCCTATTTGCGCCTGTGTCTGAGGAACACTTGTCGTAAATGTCCCTGAAGTAAAAAAAGAGTATTTCTGTATACACGCTAACCCTGATGGCCCTTACGTTGTCTAAAAGAAAACAAGCAGTGGTACAAGAACGACAAAAAACACGTTCTAAGACCTTATGAACAGCATAATTAACATTTCAAGTTTAATGACAAAATAGACATTAATTTGCACGCTAACAGTACGGTCTGAGTGCTTTTTAAGTAGCGGGCAGGTCGAAACTGTAACTGACTCATATACTTCTATCCCTCTTCTCGTGTAGTTTGGCAGGCCCCGCGTATTGTCGTCTATACTGGAGCCGGGGAAGATTATTCTTCCTGATGTGTTCTGTGGTAACAGGTTGGGGATCGGACAAACAATATTAGTTGTCTAGTCTTGTTTTTTTAAGAAAACTAAATCCAATGTACGCCATAGAGAGAGCTGGTTATATAGCATTCCTCATGGTGTGACCGAACGAATGACAGTTTACCACTGTATTCTGAGAAAGTTTGCAAGAAGGGCAAGGCTCCATGTGTATCTTTGCAGGGACATACACACACAGCTTCGAGACTAAATTGTGATTCGGAACTCAACAAAATAAGCGTGCGTGATGGCCTCGTTTCTGCACACGCGGACTTCTAAAGTCTATGTCCATCGACTGTGAGATCCCAGTACTTCATCCGTGCACCAAGCATGGTCAGGTCCTCGGGCATGGAAGCCTTGTCCTAGGCCTTACCTGCATTGTCGACCCCATTAACAGAGAGGAGGCAGTTCTTCGTAACTGGTGATTCAGGAGATAGATGATCCTAATGTGATTCTTGTGAAGGGTAAGGTGATTACAGTCTGCGAGCCAACGTCGCGGCAGCGGACTGATGATGGTCACGATCGGTTGATAGTAAGTCGACAGGACTGGTGGAAAACCTCCTGCCTTCATGACGCAGAACTTTGGAGGCGGCGACTACCAAATTAATCTGCACGTATACTGTCTTTATTGCTCAACGTGGGAAGCGTGATGAGTAATGCTTTTGTCAATAGAGTTCCAGAAAGCAGTCTAGAGATCACATATTCTTCTGAAACGCTTTCGTCGCTGGAGTGCCAATCCTCCAGGAAATTGCATGTTCGGTTGAAGCTATACCGTCAATTTCATTTTTATCCTTATTGGAACGAAATTCACTTTAAATCGAGTGCATTTATACCAGACACGAGGGTTCTGTTGTAGGGCGTCCTGTTTTGTGTTCAGAATAGCAACCTGTCCGATCGACATGTAGTAACATCAACCGGCGCATGAGATATAAAAAATTTTTTGTTGCTCCTTGGTATGAAATCCCTTACTCGTGCTATACAGCTGGCAACAAGTTATGCTACCGTAAGAGGACTTCAGAGGTCCCTTTAATGTACAGCAGGGCAAGGAATTTCTGGACCACTTGTACACCTTCCGAACTTCCTACTGGTCTCTGGCTTACGCCGGAGGCAGTTTTTCACTTAAGTAGACAGCGAACGAAACACACTTTTCACCGATCGTAGTCTTTGTCTTTTAGCTTCCAACGGGCTACCTTTTTGTCAGTCATTTCGTCTGAAGTGGGTTCTATTATCCTTTTGCACCGAGTTTATCTCATCTGAGTGTGCCGCTAACAAGATGTACTTCGTCTTCGGCATGATCGTTCCTGGTAGATGATATCTACCTCATCCCGTGGGACGTAGAACGGTTTCATGTTTGCAAACAGCAGAAGTTTCCCCGGGGAATTCGAAACTGGCGGGAATATACAGGGTGTCCGGAAATGTATACACGCTGTATAATTATAAAGCTATTGTTTGTTAAAATGCACTTCTTTTCCAAAATTTAATTAAATCTACAGACAGTGCATGTTTTCAAACTGGCGCCCGCCCCGGTCCAACGCTTGCTCATAATAAGAAGCGATGGGGTCAGAGACGTTTTATTTGGCACTTGAATGCATTCTATTCTATGAGTGTTCGTAATGCTGTGACTGTTGCCGGTTGTGCAGCGTGGACTTCATCTTCTATGTATCCGCAAAAAGGTCCGACATGCGAGGTCTGATGAACGAGGAGGGTATTATGTGTAGCCTTTCCGTCCAGTCTGCCCGTTTGTCAAGGTAGAATCTTGCATCCTCTCATGGCGGCCCTTCCCAAGCACCTCTTGCTTGGCGCGACAGACAGTCGCAGTAAAGTAACTACATGCGACCGGTCTCATCAGCCTCAGGAAAAGATTTTCACGCCAATGCTCTACACTACACTGTAAATCTGGCCAAATTAATATGAAGTTCCGAGATAATTTGTGAATCGTCTGGTCTTTAGTGGGTGTAGTTGTTGCTCCTAAGTAAAGCACTCATATTAATTATAGCCTTATCACTTTGCTCAGTCATTGCTGGAAACTGTACTTATACCCATCCTACGGACTGCCGATCCAGTCCTCGGCTCGAAGCGTCTTCACTGCCACCATGGACTAATCTTGGGATATAACTTTTTCAGTGACAGCCTTTCGAAATACGATGTACAGGCTATTTCGAGGTTTTCACGTCACGACTCGCTTGCCACACGGCTTTCGGGATTTTCGTTAGCTTTCCAGTGCACTTTCTTGTTATATGGAGCTCATTGATCTCCGATCTCTTGTGGAACGCGTCTTACGGACACTGAATAGTTCAATCAGTTACTACCTTATCCATAATTCGAGTGATGGTTAACTACGTTTTTCGAACTGTCAATAATTCTCTCAGATGAACTTCGTTTGTTGCGAGCTTAGTCCAACGGCCATTATCAACTCAAATGGGTCAAATCGGAAAAACACAGATGTTATCGGCCGCTAAAGCGTATATGGCTTTTTCATATATCATGTGTATGAAGATTTTCAAATACAACAGTAAATCCCGGCAGGTTGGAGTGAAAGCCACAATCCAAAACTCCGGATGTTTAAATAAATTCAAATTAACCTTAGCCTCAGAGCTTGCAGATGATTTGATTTTCAAAGCAAGCAAGGACAGCAGAATTTAATGGTACCACAAAATTTCGCGACGGCTTCTCAACTGCTGCCGGTCGTTGCATAACAGAAATAACAAGTGAGAAAGGTACAAAGGTTTGAATTTCGACAGAGAAAATCGGTGTAAAACAGCAAGGTCAACGTGTACTGCGCGTAGACTAATCGATAAAATGGTAACTTCAAAATGCAAAATAGGAATGATGTAGTTCTTTGCTCCTAAATTGAAGCCCAATTCAACAACAGGACCAACAGCGGAAGCTCCTATCCGTAAATATGGTTATAGCGAAGACCGTGCTTTGGATTTAATCGATTGACTTAACTGTTTCGGAAAAACCCCACCTTCGGTGACACGCGATTCCGATGGCAAGGTTTGGCTTTCCCCCTCCTGGTGGTGTAATCTCGATTAAGCTACGGCATACGTGTTTTATAAGGCTGGTGAATAGCGTACCGAGCACCGATTTGAGTCACCGTTTTTTGCCTAAGAATTTTTCGTCGCCAGTTTTTAGGCTTTGACCTTTTTGCCGGTGTGGTTTTGTTCCTCCCATCAGCATGACCTTGTCATTAATGCATCCTCGTTCCCACACCTGTTTTAAAATGGCACATCTCATCCGCGATCTATCTAACTATGCGCTGCTGCAAAACTATTGGGAAAATATTCCTAAGAACTCTCGAGTTACGAGGCTTACCTATTTCATAATATACCATGCATTTGTCGTGCAACCGAACTTTGTCCTCTTTATGTCGACGTTCTCTACATAACCACTTCTCGTTTCTTCCAGGCCATTCTAAGCGCACTGACTCTCTGATTCCTGGCAAGAAGATGCTACTGAATAGAGCAAATGCCTCATAAAATGGACTACGCAATCTCCGTGGCCATCATGATCCGCCTACTTTTCATTCTCCCATTAAACATTCCAACAGCACAATTTATGTACAGTTAGTGGCGGTTGGTGTGGGGCCTTCATGGACTCTGTAGTTTACTTACTGCCTCAGCTTAATCGTCCTTATTTCCCCAATTTGTACTTCTTTTCTAACCCCCACCCTTTTTTCACAGTAAAATCATGTGTGTTCGTGCACTTCATGTGGCATTTTGCTACCCTTGCCTGCGACCGCGGCCCTTCATCTATTATACCTCCAAGACCGATACTTAGAGGAATATTGCACGTTGTCAGCTGGTTTGATTCAACGGTAAACTACGCAAATTTTTATCATGATCCTCGGTCAAGTGCGCCTTTTGCTTATTCAAATCGATTATTTTACTGCTTCTTTGAGAACACCACATTACCACTCCCTTTGCCTGATGACAAAAATATCTCCGAAACACTGGCACTGTGATGCACCTGATGCAACGCTTATACTCGGCCAACCCAATGGGGTGACGGTAAGGGCACGCCTTGCCAGCTTTCAGCTTCATGCTGAAATGAACGTCTACTTACGGATCTGTGGAGCATATCATGACAAATTACCATCACAGGCTGGCGACGGCGGCCACTAGCAGAGAACTACCTATCATTCGAGCTGGAGAGAGTCAATGGACACAGGCACAACGCACCATGGGACAGTCTAAGTTACAGGGGAGTCGAGTTTACTATGAAATCAGACTTCTATTGGTACCCTCCAAATAGCCGGTATACGGAGGAGCAGCTCAGTGCGACATTCGTTCGTTCTGAAATGCCCGTAAAGATTTTAGGCACCTACGCTAACGCAGGTGGATACTCTATTTGGTAGGACAAAAGTCGTCGGTGAGAAGTGCTGGTATATTTCTGGCCTTACTTTGGTCTCGGGCCATAGGGTTTTCTAAGAGCAATGGCGTACGCTGTGCGTGATGTCTTAATGAATTTCGGGTCTGCCGCACGAATATCCCGTGTTTTATGCCGAATATGTCAATGGGAAAGGGAAACTTAGTCTGGAAAATATTGGCTGTAGCGATTTCCTGCGTCGACCCTTACGAATTGTCAAAGACAATCTGTAACTAATGAAGTACTGAGAGTACATCAGGCACAATAGTATCAGGTCAAGCTATGCTTTGTAGTGCAGATCAAAGACACCGAGCACAGGCAGAGGAACGCGCTGGCAACGACCGGGGCAAATTCTGACATTCATTTGTACCTGAGAGCCAATGCGTATCAGTGATGGGTGCTGAAGTGGGCATGTAGGAGCTAGGTCCAGTGTATTGAGTCGAAGTGCTCGTATGATGTCGTATGAGATGTACATGATGGATGCTGTTGTCCGCGCACGCAAGTATGTTTACGAAGAGGCTATTCCATTTTTCAGTGTCTGGCCGTAAGCAAACGTCCGCAGCGATCACACTGAACTGCGGACGCGCCCAGAAATCGTGTCCGTTGCTCAGGCTTGATCTAAGGTCTCCCATATCCGGCTGCGTCGAGCCAAGAAAAAACAGAAAATCAGGTGCTATCTCACGCACGTCGGCCGGCGTGGTTTGTCACTACTGGAACCCCCTGGTCGCCCGTCCTCTGAAACTGCACATCGCGAATGAAGCCCACAATGAGCCTCAGCATGGTGGGCACAGGACAGGGATTTCTGCGTGCGCAGCATCTCCCACACCCCTTCCCCTCCCACTTGAGCCCCGCGGTAAGACAGTCAAGCCAATCAGAGATGCGAGCGGGTGCAGCAGCCGACAAAGCTCAACGGTCCGTCTGCGCGTATCAAATACGTGGGCCATGCCCTATGGGCCAAATCTTCAGAGAAATTAGGATCCCATCCGAGTGGAGGCACCATATAGGCCACATCAAGGGGGCATAGTAGCTCGGCTCTCCGTCCCGAGGATTGGGCTCAAATATCTGACGCGGCGCAAGTCTGCCCCCAGGCAAGCCACCACACCCCACAGAACTGGCATTTGTTATGGGATCCGGGGACACTGCGCACGCCGGTTAGCGCGTGTCGTGCCCGAATCTGGCCTTCGTGTCGGTTTGGAGCATCTCCCTCATGGCTTGCTGTAAGGGTCAAATCACTGCGAGAAATACTAAGCCTTTAAAAGTGGCGCGACCAGACGCCCACGCCTACGGATCCGGATACTCTTGGTTAGTGAACCCGAAGTCGAGCCCAGTGTGCTCACAGCAGAATACTGCACGTCTGCCACAACAGCAGACGGAGCGACCACAATAAACAGTACCGTCACGTCTGCGCAACTGTGCAAAATGTATGTAACAGTGAGTCCCATCTGGAACATGTATTGCGTAGTTACGTGGGCTTGAGGTGCAGTGGGAAGTACACAGCTCCGACGACCACGAATAGAGCTGTGGCTCAGTACGCCAGTCGCGCTTGGAATCGGGAAAATGAATGCAGTGAGCAAGGTCCCAGTAGTGAGTTGGGAAAGAAAACTGGACAGTCTCCTGTCGAGCAGTCCTCGAGTTCAAAGGGACAAAATGCATGATAGAGCGGCAATATGTCGAAATGGCGCCTCATTCATTCAACTCTCAACAGCTCTTGAACGCACTGTAGTTGGGCGTGGTGATCGTGGATCGGCCGTTTTTTGCATAATAATCCCTCGTGGAAAAATCACGAATCCTCGGTGAGCTACTGGTGGAGCCGAATGAATGATCTAAGACACCAAGCATGCCCGATGACGCGGCACACATTAGATGTCTAGCTGCCCACGCGCACGTATTTCGCAGCCGACATGGCTTGCTATGCCATGCGTCGTCGCGTCCTCCTTGCGCTTTTGATTGTTACTTTATGGCATGGTAGCATATGGGGATGACAGCCTCGAGGCCGGTTTTGCTGCAAGGCCTTGGTATGCTCTGGTGGACGCCAACGTAAGCTATGCGAACATGGAAGAACAATACACGTAGTATCATCCCCAACATAAGCGGTAAGACTAAAAACCAAACTGTATATTCTATTATTTACAAGACTGACACCAACGGTTTCCCGATCGCACCTTTTGAAGGACCAATTACAAGAGTCGGATAAAAGTGGACAACACGCATACGCCTAACGTGTCGCGAGCACTCTGATGCAGTTTGCGTCTCCACTTTGTTATCTTAGGCGTACTTACCCACTTACTTTTACTTGGCACGGCTGCGATCATACCTGATCTAGCCGGCCTCGATGATGTCCCGAACTGTACCTCTCCACGCGTGACGACCCGCGGCAGCAGATCTGGACGGGAAGACGGGTTGCCCGTTAGCCTAGCTGTTGGCTACCCGCCGCATCCACAGGTGGCGGATACTGGAGTGGCCTTCAGTGAAGGTTAGCTGTGAAATAAGCAGATTCAGATCTGACGAATATGCAGTCGCGGACCAGCAGCGACAGTGCTACCAGGATGCGTAGGGCTGCGGTCTGGTACACTGAAAGCCTTACAAAAAAGGCTCAAAGCCCTATGAATAAGTTTGCTAGCCACCGATGCCTTCTGGTCAGGCTTTTAAACCAAAGCGCTAGAGGAGACAACCTCGGACCCGCCTATACCCGAAATTCCCAAGAAACCTCATGAAATATGTCCGACTATTTTAGGTGCACACAACAAAGTCAGTATGTTGTCAAGCAAAATAGCTTTAATTAAAAGAAATAGGAACTTTCGGTTGAAAAGGTCAGCGGAAATTAGGCGTTAATACGGTAAATCAAGGGAAATAGGAGAGGTATAATCAGCGACCAAACCAACGGGATATGAATGAAAAGACGCCTTGAGACGGTGGAGCAGCGAGACTATTGGACATGTTGTTTGCTAGGAAAGGGTGAAAGAGGAGTAAATCAGGGCAAAATAAAGACTTAGAGCTAATAGAACTCGAAAACGACAAATAATAAAGGCTGAAATCAGCCTTGGCTAGGTATACCCTTAATTTGAACGTATCAAATGTCAATACACAGTTATAAAGGCATTTCTAGTCAAAAGGCGAAAAGCGATATGAAAGTATATGAATAGCTGAACACCGGAGGCGCAGCGGCGCACTAAACGTCATGGCAAGGAAAACTGCCAAATGGTGGGAAAAATTGGTTCCTGGACAGGAACGAAGACCGGACTGAAACTATGACTGCTGATTGGGAAACGTGGGGTTCGAGTTAATGAGAGTTGGTTTACGCTAATGGGACGAACAGCACGTTTGTGGCACACGAGAGACGAGAGCCTCATGCAACGCCAGTCAGCGCATATCATCTCATCTACAGTCGGCTCCATCAGCTCGATTGGTGGCGACCGGGAGAGCGAGGCGGATCACCCGCAACTTTCCCTCCGTGTTATAGATTGGAAGCACAGAAAGGGCTTTGCCTAAGAGGCTATGCGTCTAAACCTCTAGATAAGTGGTGTCACGCCTGGGTGCGGATCCGGCCGCGCCAGCCACCTGCGCCTTCCCCTGCCTCTGATCTTCTTGACTCTGTCTTGACACCGAGTCCAGGTGGAAGGTGGAGAAGAGAGAGTGCGATGCCGCGAAAGTCTACCACCACTATGAACTAATTCGTGCGCAAGTCATCGTGCCTGCTGCACCTTGCTGTGTAGCACACGATGGACATCGACGGAGTCGATGATCGAACTGTCGGTATATGAGTGGTCTCACTTTAAGGCATATGAAGTCAACTGCTGAAGGTAAGGACACCTCGATTGTTACAAATACCATTGAATTCGGTGGGCTCTGCAGGTCGTCAGCATATGGTGCAGATAAGGTTCGTCGCCGCGCCCAACTATTGGGTACAACCGTAATCCTTAGGACCACGACAGTGGAAAACGCCTTCCTGCACAGCACAAAACGGTCTCTATGTGACAACGCCGTTTTACTACGTGGTCTTTTGGCAGATCGGTCGACAGACGCCCCCCCCCCTCTCTCTCTCTTAAAACCCAATATTGCTGATTCGTCAGACCTAGAAGCCTGCAAACGTTCCAGTATTCGCCGATTCCCTGTCAATCACTTGTGAACGAACTGAGAAGCCCACATATAACCTGATAAGTAAGGGTCGCTTTCTCGGCGGCTTTTTCCAGGCGCTGCTTCGAAGCACGAGTTCTTAAATATATAAGAGGCAGAGTCAGTTTGGTTAGCAGTTAATTGCAAAAGACGGTAACATGCACCCGAGTGGTAATCCATAAGGCATAAAAGTGTACGCGCGCCCTTTTGCAGGTGGGCATTTCCATCGCATGAAAACAACTCACGCCTAGAAGTGTTCTCAATGACTTCCTCTTCACCGGTTGGGAGTCGGCGGATGACAACCTTCTTTTCTTCGTTATTTTGCGTGGTGATTACTGTTTTAGTAACTGCTCCATCGGCATCCGAGGTCATATGAATTTCTTCCACATACTAAAGAAGTAAGGAAAGTCGTGAAAGCTAACATAAGTACGACGAAAACCTTTAGGAAACCATGTACAAGGCAACTTTCTCAAATGACTCAAAAGATAATTGGTGAGATTGTATGCGCCGAATCCCGGAGAACGCCGGTTTAAGTTCTTAAACATCCGTTTAAATATACCACAACTGCAGTAGTGAAAATGCGATTCCAAGGTGGCATATCAAAAGAAGAGGATGGTTTCCTAGCTTCTGAAGACAGGTAGACGAAGTTACTACTCGAAGCGTCAGACTTCCAATAAACCTCTCCCGACGAACGTCTCCCCTTCTTTCGATTGCGAAACTGTATTGGTCGATCAGATATTATTGAACGAGCTTGGAGTACGTTTTTCCAGACGAAAAGTTTTACATTCACTCAAATCTCCATGCCGACAGTAGTTAAGTACTATCGGCTTCAGCAGAGCGGCGTGCTAAACCGCACACCAGAGTATGTCGACTCGTGGTAGTCACTGGCGAAGGAATTCGCTACCTAAGCGGTAGGTATTACGCCGTCTATTACAACTGCTTACGCCGAGTCAGTTATTTTGAAAAAAAATTTACCTCTCATGGTAGTTCGAAGACGGTTACATAGTTTCATATTTACGTATCGTTTGTGGAAAAAATTCCCGCTCAAAGTGTTCAGGCGCTTCAGAGGACTGTACCGAAACAGGCGAGTCAATATACTTGCGCTCCGTAAGCTGACTTACGAAGCATGCCCTGTAGGTATCTAGGTCGAGTCACGGTAACATGAGGAAGCAGAAATCGTTTCCAGACAATATGCGTGCCAAGCCCCTGTTGGACACCATCAGAACGACCAAAACAGGTGTTTTAAAAAAAATCCGGTTAATACACTTTCCCAAGTCAAAATTTGAAGGTCGAAGATGTAAACTTCTACCAAATTCAATGCGATTAACGTTTTGTCAACAATACTTACCAGACTAGTCAATTCAAGGTATCACAAAATCAATCGAAAATATGCGCATCAATTAATCAATCATCAGAGCGATACACAGGAGAAACCAAGATGCTACCACGCATGAACCAGCAAGAGATTATGTTCCAGGCTTAGACGTGTTGGAACCCAACTTAAATAATGCTGCTTTAGAGCATGGGAAGAGTTCAGGCGATGTTCCATGAACTTCAGTATGAAATACAAAACGCAAACGCCGGTTTTCGAAGGTCGCGGATATTGAAAAAGGTAGACGTTAACAGAAATACCTCAATCCTGGACAGTTTTGGAAAATTTGATCAACGATACAGTAAACTGGGAATGTTCAAAATCCTGGCCCCTTCAGTGAGTGATGGCCCTTCAGCTTATGTAATCCAGGTCACTCATTATGTCTAATTACTTGACCGAATTGTGCGGTGCTCGGTTTGTCGACAGTTTCCCACTTTAAACACGTTCCTGGAGAGGTCTACTGGCAAATACATATTTTGTTTCATAAAAATTCATTTTCATTCTGGATGTATATACTCGAAATGCCAAGAACATTGGCCAAATCCAGACGGCACAACGATCAAGTACAACTAGATACAACTGGCAATAACAGCGAAGGCACCCATTCAAGTAGACGCAGACCCATTGACGCATCTACTTATCGCTTGAATCGCCAAAAAATAAACCAGCGGGCAAACCTTTTAATGCGGAATGTTTTCGAGCAAGAAGATAATAACTAATACTCCACTAAAACGACTGTATGTGTTGAGGAATGGCTGGACAATGCACACTAGTGAGTCTTCTGCACGAGGCCTCCCTACGAAATCCATAAAAAGTAAGTGAAGTTTGGATAACCTACAAAAGTGATTTTTGTGGTTTTGCTGTAAAAATGTTTAAGGCCGGTTGGCTGCTGCCAGCAATCAGCTATGCCTGACGAGATAAACGACCAAAGTCCCTTAAATATGAAGCAGTAAAGTGCGAAAGAACGTACGTTGTCATTGCCGGTCGTTGAAGACTTAAAAGTCCTTGTGATTGTATGCGATTCCATCGTGGATAGACCCAGCGGCTGATCAATATCAAGGTTGACGTCCCTTCGGAATGAAGGGAGGAAGAAGTCACGCTATTGTATGAAAAATAGACGAAATGATAAGTAACGAAGAGCAGGCCCCTACGCAACGATCAAGGGAATGGGAAAAACTGTCAATTTCAACCGTCATATTTCCAATATTTCAGTTAGATCTGTGGTTTTCTAAGAACGCTGTACTAAATTTAGGCACCAGTGTCAAAGGCGTCTTACAAAGGATTCTAATATTGTAAATTTGTTCGCAGAGAATAGCTGGGCGTGGTTCTTGTGGGTAGGGCGAAAGGCAGGTATTAGAAGTGCGGGATTAATAGTGCGGATGTCAGGGCCGTCGCGCAAATACCAGTGCCAGAAAAGGCTTATTTTTGAAGAAGTTTTAGTTGCTTCCGTTCTGGAAACTCTGGTTGAAGGACGAAGGTATGAGTGTAAAACGTGAACTACCAGTACTTGTCATGCAAGAGGACGTGGTGACCGGTTATACAGTCCTAGGAGACAATGAACGGTCTTGTGCGTCCAACTGCTTTTGGTTTAGCAAAACATTCGTTTAACAAGCAACATTTGAACATCAAACTGAGAACGCTTGGGAGGAGTTCATGATTTTTACTTGGTAAAAGTCTACACCCTCGGCCACGCCAGCTATCACGAAGGAAACTCACATTTAAACAAATCTCAACTGCCAAAGGCCGAAATCTTGCAGATTTACGTCCGAGCGGTTGACATTCGAACTCCAAATTACCGCGGGACTTGCACAGAGGAATTACGCAAACCTGTGAGTTACCACTTTCAAACTGCCCTTCCCAAAGCACAACAGAACTTGGCTGACAATGAGGCCTAAGGCAGTTCAGAAGTCTTCAAATGAAGCAAAGTATCACTTCCTCGTACACACTATGCGGCAAAATTCATTAAACAATGACTAAAATCTGTAAATATGATCTAACAGGCGATATAACCAAAGGGCACTTACAATACTGATTGGCGTGGCATGACATAGTCATAAGCCAACCAACGCACAGCAGCATGCTTAATTTTAATTATGCATCTTTCTGTTCACTTCGCGAATCAAATCAGCATGAAAGATACCCCTCAGGCAGCATGGATTTTTTGGGACTAATACAAATAAAGTACTTTAAAAGGAAGCCAATGGTTCAAGGTTCTCGGCGCATACTGAACGGGTAAAAGGACTCACGAGGTAAGGTCACCAAAATGACTAGACGTTTCGAGTAAGCTACGCGATTCAAAAAATCCGATACTCGTTCAGCGTCACGTTGTGTTCAAATACGCGTGCACGTGGGCTAGGCTTGCATTAATGAAGCTCTCGAATGCAAGCTGCCGAATGTCCGAATTAAACATAAGCTCCTAAAAGCTGTGTTACGAAACGCCTAAGCAAAAAAATAAGCGTGGTGACGGGACATGCCAAAGCTCAGCAACGAATAGTGCTACATAAGGATGCCATGAAATGAGAGCAGAGACCTAGGCTTTGAAAAATGGAAATAAGCTGCACGGTAGACCGAAAATGTTCTGAAAGCTTGGCGAAGACTTATTTCAATGAAAACAACTTTTTATGCATCTCAAAAGTCTTGTCAGTCCGAACGCTTCCTGTTACTGAAGTTACTTTAACCAACTAGACCTGGTTGAGGAAAAGAGCATGTGCGCTCTGGTTTACCTTGGGAGTCCTATCTACACTTGGTCAAAGGCGGTGTCATGGCGAGGGACAACCAGGAATAAGGTAGAATGGAAAACCTTAATTTCATGGCGCGAAAAGGATAGCTTGGAGGGCGCTACCCACTCGCGAAGTTTAATATTTCCGAGACCACTGAAAATGCCGATTAAAACTTGCTGTCAGGAATGAGTTTCTTGCAGCCCTCTCTGACGATTGTTAAGCTTTATAGCAAGAAGATACTAAGGACTCATATTGGCTGTGAAAAGAAGTTAGGCAGGACAACCAGTGAGCTTAGCTCGTGGCAAAGACTAGATTATTATCCAGAACGTTTAAGTATAACACCTCTCTTAACCCTGTTCGGCAGTAAGGAAGTATTTATCATCCTATTTAAGTCGTAGGCTGGGAACGCGACTTGCATTTCCATCTATAGTCAGATGGCGAGATAAGTCTCAAACAAGGCAGGTTTGCTTCATAAATGCCTAACCAGTGCATACCGATCATATAATCGGTACGGTGTTCAGTGATTTCGTATTGAGAACGACTCAGAGACTTGAGATGGTAAATGGATAGCCCGCGGGCGTCCTAAAACTACAAAACTAATTTCTGTGCTGCATAAGGATGTGGTCCAAACAGGGAGCTATAAGTACTGTCACGATTTATTCACCTTATGAATAACTAGCACACGCATACATGGTGGGTAATGTAACGTCTTACAAAAAGGCCATCCGTGAGAAAAGCAGACCCTATTTATGAATCAGTAATCGTAAACCAACGACAATGCGATCAAGGCTGCGATCACTGGCGAGCCAATTTCTCCACAAAATATGACAAAGCCCGATGGCAACCGTAAACCATCACTGACAAGGGTTTCGTGTCACAGCCGTCTTGCAGCTCGATCTAAACTAATTAAGCGCCGTGGAAAGCAGTATAGAACACAACCCGTTGGGGAATCGCCAGAACAGAAAATTCCTACGACACCTGCGGAACCCACGGAGACGGGCGCGAGCTCCACATCCGCTTAAGTGGTGCGCAAGCTAGAGTGGTTAATCAGGAGGACTAGTTTTATGAAGAAAGACGTGCGAACGTTCCCAGACCCCTGATCTCAGGTTCCGACAAAAGTAGTCGCAATCGATATAATGTTGGTGCCATTGTCTGTCCCCATACTTGATTCCAGCTCCCAGGAAATTAACGATCCGTAATAAATTCGTGCTTCTTGCTATATGACACCCGTTCCCGCAAGTCCCCTGATATGTTGCCATAACCGTTCTCTCGGAGCAGGCGAACCAAGGAGTCTGCGTGGAAGCCAGTCAATGACAGGCTAACGTACGTACGATCTAAAAGACAGTTCACTCAGATTTTGGCGCCCAGACATCGTTTTGGTAACTGCAACGGCCGGAACAAGTCAGTTGGCCCTTCAAACGACAAAATAATTGACAGATATACGCCTGGTCCTAGATACGACAATGGTGAGTGGCTGTCAATTTTCCCTGGATAAAATCGGTTTACTACCAACAGGTGCTTCTATAATAGCCACAGACGACTGCTGACCACGTTAATGGCGGCATTTATGGAGCGGTTGTCTTGAACTACAGAATGCAGAAAACGAAGTAGCTGCGTCCATCGGTTTATCTGGCAACGTTGCTGAAAACAAAGTACGTTCGAACAACATCTCTGGCCAGAAGATAGCCCTCAAAGCAATGGACTGTTCAAGACATCTATTGGAAATGCTTATGCTAAGGGCGTTGTCTTCTGAATCAGCATAACTCGAAAATTCTTTCCATCCTTGAAAACGTTTATA
Source organism: Spirometra erinaceieuropaei (assembly GCA_902702965.1). Taxonomy (NCBI): domain Eukaryota; kingdom Metazoa; phylum Platyhelminthes; class Cestoda; order Diphyllobothriidea; family Diphyllobothriidae; genus Spirometra; species Spirometra erinaceieuropaei. The sequence continues at coordinate 263,874 of CACRXP010000309.1, forward strand.
GACCCACCGCGATAGCTCAGTTACCAGGCGACGCCTGTATCAGACATACGCCTGCCCAGTTCACCATCAAAGCAGTGAATACTAAGTCGTGTGCGTGGGAAATGATAGAAAATTTCATGTTTTATAGCAACGATGCCTGAGAACAATAAGTTTGTTAATGTCGATGACGTCCAGAAGTGGACATTAAGTAGTCGCTGCGACAGCAAGTCTATTTCTTGACACATCAACTGGGAATGGCTGGGCAAAGTCTTCGTTGATCTCTGTACGTGTTTAATACTGCTACCCTAGATCCCGCGATGCCGCTTACCTCGAATTGAAGGGGTGAAACCTGACTCGACACAGTCCGTCAAGGCGGGGTGGCGTTAAGACCTACAGTGTTTGGTTTTTTTGAGAGAGAGAGAGATGACTGCTTTATTTTGAAAATAACTTTCAAAACTTTCAGCAAAAACGGTTCTCCAGTACACAGTGATTACCATAGAGATTAACAGGTTTTGGACAGACGGGTGGACATGATTATATATGAAGAAAAAAGGACTTTAAGGTTGTTGAATAAAAAAGTGGACTGAGGTCACTTGGTATTTGTCGCACGTCTCGCACATGAGAGCCGCAGAATTGTTGAGGCTTGTCAGGTTGGGCGCGACAAGGACCATAAAAATTAATGAACAAAACCAACCAACCAACTTCTTGCCGTTGTGCAGGCGAGGAAACTGTCGAAGCCGCAGTAGCCCGTATAAGGTCTGAATGTTGCCCGCGAAGCAGAAAATCTTGAGAGCCATAAGTACTATAAGTATGCGTAGTTCGACCAGTGACGGTCGTGGATACTAAGGTTGGTAATTAGTTTGCGCAGGTTGAAACAAACACCGGTCATGACATTTTGCAGATTATATTCTTTTTTTGCCGTTTTCTGGTGTCTATTGTCCGAAAGACTGGTCAGACCAAGCGGTGTGAGTGTGAAGTCTGTGCGCTACTACCACCAGGTCAAATCGCAGATTGCAAGGAAAAGACAGAAGGCAGCAGTATGAGGCGTTTAATGTATACATAACCCGGATTGTCCTCTCAGGCAGCAGTGGCCTCCGGCAAAGCCAGAGTTGGTGTTGGCTGCGTCCAGTCATGCCTGAGAGTCCCTGGGACAGTGGTGGCAGCCGCTTTTGTAGGTTCGTGAGTCAAGCTCAAGTAGTGTCCAATCAGCGTGTGTTGAATTTGCCGAGGGGTGGTGTTTCAGTGGCTTAGTTTGTAGTTGCAGGGGGCAGTGCGTTGAAGAGGCCTCATGGGCAGCTGCGGCTGTGCGGACACAGGTATGTCCGAGCTGTCGGTCGCGTGACTTCAGGTCAGAGCGTCTGGAACGGCCCACTGCAAAGGGTGAGTGATCTTGAGGCGGCGAGGTCTTGAAAAATTACGTCAGACCGGCCACGATGGCTGCCCGCTACAAGACTACAACCACCATGAGTTCCGTGTGGCTGAGAAGGCCTAAAATTCGGTGGTGAACTATATTGGCATTACAAGCCACAAAGGTTCGGCCGCGTAGCAGACTATAGATCCGGTCATGTCAGCACTACGGGTAATGACGGTTGGCATAGACTGGGGCATACACAATTTTGACATGTCGTCCATCGCAGGCACCGCAACTGAAGATATTTTAGCTGATACACATAAATGTGTCTTTGGGAAGAAAAGGCGATCTAAACGAGATCGAAACAGCAATTGGTAAGGAATATAATACCACATCGAATTATGCGCGGTAGTAAGCTACTTCCCACTTAGGACCTATTCAAACAGAAAAACTGGCACTTTCGCATGACGTCCTCCGTCTGCTTCCGACGCTTTAATACATTAAATAGTCTTCCGAAATTTGACAAAAAATGCACTTTGCATGTACGTCTGGTAGAGAATTACGGGTTTTCCGGTATCTAGTCTGATTGGGTGCGAAAAGAAATGCGATTCTCCACAGACAAAAAGGCCTGTCCAACACTTAGTGACAAGTTAATTTAAAGATAAAAGCAATGCTTATTGCGATGATTTTTAATGTCGGGGATCCTGAGCTAAACGCTAGTGTCTGTTGGACTGAAAGGGATGGCAGTGAGAGCGGACGGGATTTAAAAGCACCGATCTGAGTAGAGTGCAGGAGCCGAACAGCTATGATCTACCTGGACTTTTTAAAGTGCAGGGGGAGTGCATACATGGGATTAAGTACTGAACTTTGAAAACTAATTTTCCACAGCTGACCACACAGCGACACGAGGTCAAGTCCGGATTCATTTTAATAACTGAAATCGTTCAACTGCGTGACCTAGAATATCCACAGGACTGAACGAGACGGATAAGGAGAAGGGGAGGCAATCACTTGGTTCATATACAATACTTACGGCCTCTGAACGTATCATCTCCTCCCGTGGGCTTTGTCGACGTTCTGAAGGAAATGAGTCTAACAAATCAAAGGCAAAAGGGCGAATACAAGGAAAGCCCATTGCTTGCTCAACGGGATCGAAGATCGGATCGAAAAACTCGTTCATCTGGAGACACCCGACAACCCAAAACAATTAGACCGGGGACACGTCGCTTTAAACAACGCCAAGCCATTGCAGAATCCGCTGAACGATTTCTGAGGCAATTAATTCAAATTATAGGAAAAAACATCCCTTTCATTTTATTAACTATAAGGCTTGGAAGACACCAACATTGATAAATCCACCGATATCACACTCCCACAAAAGATGTAGCAGTTTTAAATTTAGACTGCATTCGTCCCTCCGTGTTTTTCCTGTAAGGGAAAAATTGTGCAGAGCCCGTCTTTAACCCTTCTGTTCATAGCCATACAACGAAAAAAATGCCGCATCCAGATCCGCGCATTCTGTGTTACCAAAAACCAACAGAGGTAGTCTATTTAAGGTTTCTGCAAATAATATATCATTTAATGCCCTATTAGACCGTCATTTAATCTTTTCTCTAGAATGTTACATTACTCAAAGAGTTGTTAGTGTCTTATTCATTTTTACAGGGAAATTCCTTAGATGAAGCCTATGGCCGTTTTTTATCCGATAACAACTTTCAATGCGATGCGCTGCAATGGCACGAGTGTGTTAAGGTCATCTAACACACTTTGCCTGTAATGCTGATAGAGAATTTAATAAGTTTATTGTAGAAATACGTGGGCGCTGTCGGTCCCCTTGAAACACCCGAAAAGGACCCAAGATGACGGGACCCTGACGGGTCGTTAATAAAAAGTTGTCCTTATGAGGGATCCATTTTAGTTGCACTTTGACAATATATTGAGTTTCTGCTTAGTCAACGCTGCGCAAAATGTGAGTTTATGTTTTAAAAACCGATTTCCGGGACGTGATAACAGCGTGAATTTGAAAAACCAACAGGCTAGGAAGTAAACGGGTTGTATTTTCGTGTTTGGTAATTGAGAGGTCACAAATGTCCCGCCTTTCACGAAACTTTGATTTTGGCCAGGGATTAAAATAGCTGGCAGTTGACCAAATTGGATGTTTGCTAAATGACATTGGCTGGTTCTTTGCTGGTTGCCAAATTCTCAGTCCTTGTGTAATAGCTTAAATTTAGTCGCATAGTTTATTTATCACCAAGATGGCTAATCATGGTGAAGTGGTATGAAAAATATGTAAATTTATCATAGACATAAAACTTTCTGTTGTATATATCAGTTCAGTTCAGCTTATTTGAGGAAAATGTATGTCTGCATCTTTCAACTCCCCATATGTTTACAGGTAAATTAAATATCTGAAAAATTGGAAAAGGTAACATAAGTGTAACAAATAATCCGAAAGCCCCAACGATTCAATTAAGACACGTGGCCCCCCAAGGGGTCGGATTTGCCATCACCAGAGAAAACGCCGACAAAGAAAGGCTGGTCAACTACCAAACGGTCAATACGACCAAGTATAGGCCACAGGCTTAAACTGGAACCCTTAGAAATCTTCATTACGTCAATATGCAATTGAACGCAAATTTCCGGAATTCTGGTTGCGGGCAGACAGCGCAGCTCGTCCAGCAGACCTCGTCCAAGGCTCAAGTATATATATCGCAGTCGTTCTTCAGGGGCTTACTAATTCATGGTCGAGGGGCATGCAATAGCGTCCACGAGTTCTTGGGTACGTCTGGATTGTAAGACCGTGGCATACTAAGCAGCTTCATTGTTACGTAAAGTGACAAGTGCCCGTCCAGGCAGCGTCTTGTAGCGTGTTGCCTTAATCAACTGCCGAAGTCCAACGTTCCAAACAGTACAGCAAGTTCGTCACGCAAGACCAGCAGCTATAGAACCCATGATGCGCATCAGATTATAGATTATGCTGTTCTAGGAAGTGTACTGTCTCTCGCTGAATTATTTTTTCCATACTTTTGCAGCCCATGGAAGTGGGGTTAACTGGTCTGAAATTGTTTGCAGAGGACTTGCTGACACGTTTATATAGCGGCGTGATCCGCACATATGTCCAATCGGCGGGTAAAAAGCCGGCTTTGAACGAGGCTTGGGAAAACATGGACAGTGGTTTGGCTAGTTCAGCAGCGAGCTCCTTCAGTAACTCAGACGGTATGTCGTCTGACCCGGTGATTTCGACTCCTTAAGCGTAATCAGCTCGTCAAAAGATACAGCCTCAATTGTTGGACCCTCATCGAAGTCTGAGTTGGGAGGAGTAAATGCACCTTCATTCGTAAAGCTGGATTTGAAATATTGTCGAAGATGTTCATGCTTCACTCCATTTTTATTAACATTTAGGTCTTCGCTTATTTTCGGCAGGGGGACAGGATCCATGTTTCGCGTGCTGCTTCCTATTCAACTGTAGAATAATTTCGGATACTCCACAGCACGATACCATATGCCTTTTTGAAAATTTTGCCTCGCCCTGAGGGAAAGTCGCTTGAATATAGTCCTCTGTGCTTTGTATGCGTTTATGTATACAGGATTCCTATCACTGAGAGATTTCTGTTACAATCTCCGCTTTCTATTTGCTGCCTTTTTTAACATCTGAGTCAGCCACTGGGGGTCAATCGTTTGGCCACTTCCGTGAAGGCGGGCAGTGGTTACTCAGGAGAACATGCAATAGCCAATTGAACCATTTCTAATCCTCCGCTATGTTAGCAGAAAAAACTGATTCCAGTCTATTTTGTTGATTTCGGTCTTCGTTTGATCGAAGTCACCACGCCTAATATTTCTTATGATTTAGGTGGGCTGTTTAGGCACAGAAAAATTGAATAGCCCTAGTGAAGTACGACGTAGTCGTTTCGACCTAGAAGAGGCAGACCTTGCGCCTCATCAATGCTGTCCAGAGATTTCGTGAGCACCAGGACCAAATGGCTGGACTGCTGTACCTCATGAATCCTCGTAGGAATTAGGACGTGTTGACTGAAGAATCACCTGGATGTCATGTCCAATAAACGTCGGTCGAAAACTAGTTCTGTGCCGCGGGTGAATAGCAACTCCAGTCAATGAGCATTGCATTAAAGTGGCCCATGATGGGGACGCCAGACCGGACAACAAATCATCCTAGCTCCTCTAACAGACGAGCGTCAGCCTCGGCGTCACCCCTCGGTGGTCGATAGATGCTCAGAACTTCAAGGCTATATGATCCCGCTACCCTTATATTGAGCCAGATAGACTAGGCGCTGCACGCAAAATATTGTTTTTTCTGACACAAGCAGGTCCGATTTTACGTAAGTGACGACTCTTCTTACCTGACCCCCTCTCCTATCTCCTCCAAACAACTGAAATCCTAGTAGCGATAATTCGCGTTTATCCAAGTTTTTAGACAGCTAGGTTTCTGTCAAAGAGATAACTTCGGGGGAAAGTTCACAGATGTGGGTCTTCAGTTCGTCTAACGTGGACAGTATACTCTGCACGTTGCTTTGATAAAATGTTAGTTTCAGAGTTTTGGGGAGTTTTTTTACGGTGCTGCTTGAGTTTTGATTTAAGGAACCTATTCTGACCTCACTAGAATTTGCTGCGTCAAACAAATTAGGGGAGGGCGCTGCATGATCTGGTCGCTGAGGATCACGAGATCCGTCTCGTCATTCCGTAGTCTTGTTCTCAGTTGAGAACTAGTTGTCGACGCTTTATTCGCATTGACGGTGTGTAGTCCGACTGTAAAAAATGCCGCGGTCGGTGTCTTTTATTCGGGATCGTTGTAAAAGAATAAGTCCTACTTGTTCTTGATTAGCTAGTATAACCGTGAGTGGTTAGGAACGTAAAGGCTCTGATATGTCGATTGAGCGCTTTCCAAGTTCAGAGGCCTCGAGCACCGTAACTTTATCATTTTGCTGCAGAAGTTCGTTGAGTAGATATTGGAAGAGTTGCAGGTCTGCCGAGATCCGCTCTTTGAAGGTACTGGTCGGGGATTCGGGAAGTCCCTGGATGATCAGGCATTGACCTCAATCCCGCGACTCTCTTGGAATCGCAGTGGTTTCGTGCCCCGAAAAGTAATATATGGTTGCCATGATCTGAGGATGATGTACGCCAAAGTCGATTACGATCCCCATTCGCCTCTGCTTTATTTGCGGTTCTGACCCCATCTGAGTTTGAGGGTCGTAGAGGCCGCGTTAGGAAAATTTTACTTCAACGTGAACATCGTTCTGAGTGGATCGGTTGACAGCTATCTAGGATATAATTATCTAAGATTATTATTATAAAACGTGGTTAACAGCGCCCGAATTAGCAAGGCAAAAGCAAGGAGCAAAACTCAAAAACAGCCAAAGCACAATGTTTGTGAAAAACCTCAATGCAAGGACGCCGATACCCAGGACGATGGGAAAATAGCAACGGAGTCTGTTGTTTCTATTGGAGGACAACCGAGGCGCCCCATAAATTTCTCTCAGTCATTCCGCGTGTTCAGTAGAACCCTCAGTTGGAAGTGAGGAAACAAGCTCGTGGCAAGGTGGAATGGGTAAGCACCACAACAGGAGTATAAAACCCCAGAAGACTCCAGGGGATCTCCTGAGACCTTCAGTTGACGAGACCACTGTAAACAGAAAAAATGAACCTCTTGATCGTCAGCACTGCGTAGACGTCCAGGACCTATCGGAGTCGAATGCTCCTATCCCGAAGGCGAAGATTTCCGCTGACCTTCATATGCTCCAACACCTACTGCACAAAAAGCTTAATTCGAATGAAAAGGTGACCATTTGCGCAGCCTTCAGGATCGGAAATAAGGTGAGCAAGCAATCGGAAACTGTGCGTCCATGACATCTGAAAATTGTTTTGGGCAGTAAAGAGGAGGCTAGCTTACTTCTGTCCAGGAAAAACAACTTCGGAAACTCACAAGGAAGTTTTTTCAGTCGGACTATTCTCCAGCGGAAAGTCTGAAACGGCGCGAATTAGTGATGGCGCTGAAAAGGAGAATTGCAGCGGAAGAGAACAATTTGGGTATTTCCAGGGAGCGAATGATAGAGAGGAAGGCGATGTTACCTTGGAACCAGCCAGTCATCATGATGGCGGCAGCAACATAATATTGGCAAGCCTGAGACAAACCGAACAAAGCACTGTCCAATGTTGCAAACCTAAATTCTTTTACACCAATGCGCAGAGTCTGTTTTCAAAGCATGACGAACTGAGAATACAGGTAGCCGATACGCCTCTGAATGTTATAGCAATAACAGAAACGTGGCTGTCAGGGAACGTAGGCCATTGCGAGGTAGCACTAACAGGAAACCAACTGTTTAGGAGAAATAGGAGAGACTGCCGGGGTGGAGGAGTTGCCATGTATATCAAGAGCAACTTAATAGTTTGTGAGACGACCGAAAAGACTGCCGAAGACACAGAGGCGATTTGGCTGACTGTAAATGTACGGGGTCTCAGCCCTCTGAAGTCGTAACTATCTACCGTCCCCCCCCCCCCTCAGGCGGATCCCGACCCAGATGATTTTCTACTGGAAGGCATAAAAGAGATCTCTAGTCGAACAGACGTTGTTCTGATGGGGATTTGAATGCACCCTGCATTCAATGGAGCGATATGCAAGTGAAGTGCTTGAAGAATGCCTTCGATTACCGTCTACGAAAGACAACCCTAGAAGCTCTTCTCACGCAACGTGTTCTATTTCCAACTAGAGTACGTGGTGGACAACAAGCCAGTTGTCTGTATCTCGTCTTCACCAAAGATTCTGACAGTACAGACGAGGTGTTCTACTACCCCCGCTCGTTCGAAATGATCACGCCGTACTTTTATGGGAATACGAGCTGTATTCTGAACAGTATACAAAAGACGATATGAGGCCGAATATATGGAAAGGGGACTTTTGTCAAATGAGAGCTGAGGCATCTCAAATAGACTGGGATGTTCTCTTCTCCGGAAACGTTAACGACGACTGAAATTTATTTAAGAATCAGTTGCTGCATCTAATGAAATGTCACTGTTCCTTATAAAAGCCTTAGACATCCAACCGCCCTCAGTGGCTAGCACGAGAACTCGAAAGGGAGATCAACAAGAAAGGAAGGTTGTAGAAGAAATTTCGCGAAAACAACAACAATGCACCGTTTACAGAATATAAAAAGCGAAGCAATAAGGTGAAAAGCCTGATTTTCAAGAAACGACGGGATTTTAAGGGTAATTTGATCCACCAAGCCATACAGAATCCAAAATCGCTCTACAGCTGTTTGCGGAAGAGCGCATGTAACAGGAATCCTATTCCTGTCATGAGGAATGATGACGGTTTGGAGATATAGGACAGTACAAATAAAGCTGAGCATTTTTATCAATTTTTCCAATCCGCTTTCACAAGAGAAGCAGACTTTATTCCAACTAGTTATGAGGACATGGGCGATCCTACTATCAAAAATATTGCGTTTTGAGAAGAAGCGATTTTGGAAGAACTAAAATGCCTGAAGGAATGTAAATCTCCCGGTCCGGACGAGATCCCAGCAAAGCTGCTCTTTGAGTTTGCCCAGCAGCTGGCCAAGCCACTATCCTTGCTGTGCCAGAAATCGTTTGATGCTGGAATCTTTCCCACGGACGGGAATACGTCCTACATTAGACCCCTTTACAAAAGCGGTAGTCGCGCTTTTGCGCAGAACTACAAACCCGTCAGTCTGATATCAATCTGCCGCAAAGTGATGGAGAAAACCATAAAAAAGGAGTTGATTCTTATTTGGAAACCCACAACCTCTTGTCCAGTGCACAATATGGTTTCCGTAGGAGAAGATCATGTGTAACGAACTTGCTATATACAATGCAAAGTTGGACAAGAACACTGGACGCGAAATACACTGTGCATGTGGCCTATCTTGATTTCCGGAAGGCGCTCGACAGTGCTTCGCACCAGCGTCTCCTGAACAAGTCGAGGGTCATGGGCATCGGTGGCAAACTTCGCAAATGGCTGGGACTTCTCTACCCCGGGGTTCGTGCTGCACTAGCCTACGTGTTCTGCTCCATTCCAGTAGCGCTGGTTCTACCATGGCTATTGGTGCTCCCTCAAACAGGGGTTGACCTAAATTAAAGACATGATTTTCTGCTACCCTTGCTACCTCCCACGCAGTACTCGCGCGATTTCAATGTGGGTTAGCTTGGTGCGTAGGCGTTGGGCGCCTGGGTTCGTCGCACGCTTGCTTGATCAGTGCACCTTCTCCTTCTACTTGCCACTGCGGTATACCTGTTACGGTGGTCCCACTCCGTTCATTATCCGTCTACCGCCTCGCAAACTCTGTCGAACCGAGGGCGGCTTCCGATGGCTCCCCGGACACGGAGACGCACTAGGCCTTACCTTTTATCGGAATAGACCTCTAATTAACCCAGTGGCTTTCTGTGTGGTCTTCCTTAGCCGCCTTCCGTTTACCTCTGTGGTCGGGTTTTGTTTCAAAGAATTTCCACGACAGCTGTTCGGCCGATCTTGCCTACCTCGACTTTCCACGGGTTGGAGGGTAGGCGCCCACCTGGACGCTTAACTTTCAGTTTAACTTTAAAAATTACGCGGTCGGCTTGACTGTGTGTTTCAGGCTATCCTCACGATTGTACAATGAGTGCACTATCATCTATTCGTACCCGGTCTGGGCATTCAGGGTGGCTTTACCGACCGTAGGGGAGAAAATTTGGAGGTAAAGGGAAGATTTCACTATTGAAGTGCACAAAATACCGATATCCTCGACGGCGTTTGTTTTCCTTGGCGATATTTAGATAGTCTTGTTATCAGCTTACCATCTGCATGTTCGATTCATTCATTTATGCATATTCAGCTAAACGTACAATTTCAATTCTAATTTCTTGCTTACTTTCGCATCATCTGCATTACGTTATGGCTGCCGTTGCTGCCTTGCCCGACCGGATGCGCTTGCGCTTCATGGGACAGGAACCGTTCCCAGGCTTCGGGCAAGTTACTTACCTTCACACCGTACCACAGGCGGCACTGGGCATCGTCGATGTGTGCCCATACCTTCCAGCCCTTAATGGGTCCGTGTTCGCGCAATTTCATTTTTAGCCTACTCCACTATGTTTCTATGGCTTTGGTAATCTCCCTCGTGGTTAGATCCACAAAATTGGCTGAGGGATTTGCGGTCAGATGACGGTAGCCTCCCTTTGGCAGGCGGGCATGCGCCTTCCACTGGTCCGTCATTATTATTCTGCAGGGGGCTAGCCATATCTTTATTACGGCTTTCAGGGGGCCCAGCTTTGATCGTTGATTTGTTCGAAGATGACCTTCCTTGTGATTGTATCATACACGCCTAGAAATAGTCACCCAATAGAAAATCCTTACCCAAACTCCAGTACTGCTTCTTCACGCGCCTAACATTGTAATTCCGTCTTGTTATCATGGTCTCATCAACTTGGACTTCTACGTCCGGTCCGCCTAATTGGTTAATCTCCAAGAGGAGGGCTTTAGTACAGACATCCCGCCAAATGTCATACCACTCCACAGCAGCATTTCTACTAATGCCCACCAACGCGACACATCTGATTACGCCTGTTCCCTCCAAAAAGGCAGGATCGCTTCTTACTGCTTTTGGTAAAATCAGATGGCTTCCTTCGAACACTGAAGCTATTCTTACTGCCTTTTTGTACCACATTTGTGAACCATTTGACAGCGTTATATTACTAGTTTTGTATATCTGAAGGCGAAACCATCCGTGTGCTGACGTAGTATTCGCATTCGCATGGGTGTTTGGCATCGACATCTCACTTCGGAAGCCAGCAATCCTTTCGCTCGCAAATACCACACCAGATAGCGCGACTGGATCGTATCAAGGATCTGCGCATACTCCGACGGTTTACTAGTCTGGAGAGCAGCCTTCCGTGCCTCTTTTGCAGTCTGTGTTCTGCAACAGCATAACCGCACGCCAATTATTTTGCATACTAATGACTGCCATGCGAAAACAGATAGTCATAATGTCTCACCGGCTTTCTCACCGGTCTCTTCCGTCAGACTTATTTATACTTACCGTACTTGGGCTTCACTGTCCGTTGATTTACTTTCCTCTGCGGGTTCACTAACACTCATCGTCACGCGGGGGACTTTTCGGGCACCTTTTGCGGAATAACCTTGCCGTTCGCTGCCTTACGCCTATTGGTTGCTATGGCAGCGTCGTTAGGTCGTCCTATCTTGTAGAGGACGTACTGACCCTGTTGTTTTAATGTGCCCTTGCTATGATCTTCCTGTACAATTTTGACTGATTGAAGTTCTGAACGGTTTTGTTTTAGTGACCGCCGTCGAGGAGTGTGAGGGGGCCCGTCGAGAGACCGTCCGTAAAGTGGAGGACGAGGAGAAGACGAAACGAGATTAAATTTCTTCTGTTGTTATATTCCCTTTAATAAACTTTATCCACCGTCGATCCATTCTATCCGTGCACGCTTGCCCTTGCAGATGATGGACTTAATTCACTCTGATTCCCAGGGTTCCCGCCGAGGACGCACTCGTTCGGATAAGAATACCAAGGAAGCCAGCACGGACTGTCGCCTAAAAGGAGAAGAAGGCAAGACGATACCCTTGAGTGGCTCGAATACTACATTGGTGGCAGCGACTACGGCGAACCCAACTGCCTCTTCTTCGTCGTCAACGACGGTCCCCGACCCCATCCCAACTTCCTTTCGATCCTTTGATGGACGGAGCGATTTCCGCAGCTGGTTACGGCGCTTCTGCTTCCACACGAACGAGGTGCCACAGGACAAACGCTCCCGATTAATTTTTAAATATTTGGGAGACGACCAACTGGACAAGGCCCTTGACGCCGGGCTGTCAGTCTCCACACCTTTTGACACCTTGTGTGACGAACTTCAGAGACTGTTCCAGCCTAGATTGGCGATTGAGGACGCGATCCACCGCCTGCTACACCGTCGTCGTCAGTTCAGGGAAACACCTGAGCAATTCGCCGCGGATCTAACGCGGCTGGCCTCCGACGCTTACCCGTCCCTCTCGGCGGCCGATAGAGACCAGGTCGTCCTGTATCACTTTAAATGCGGCCTGGCCTCCGATGAGGTGGCGTATTCATTACGCCTAAACCCCCCGGCTGACCTCGAGAGCGCCATACAGAGAGTCAATCGGTTGTTAGAGCCGAACTCCCCAGCGCCAGTTTACCATCGCCCTCCTGGAGGCTCGTCCTTTTCCCCTGGCTACCGACGACCTGGGCAAGGGCCCAGCTCACGCGGTTTCTCTAAGGCAAACAACAACACGACGTTTCACACTCGTAAGGGCTTTGGAAACCGTCCGCCATACTCGACAGCAGCACACCGCGCGGACGAAGCGGATTCCGGTACTCTGTCTGTCCCTATATGCTCTTCAAAGTCACCTAACACATTGCCATTCTTTACTTTAGTGCATGTTGACAACCGCCCTGTTAGGGCCCTAGTTGATACTGGTGCTACAGTTTCCCTAGTCCGATCTGATATACTTTCGCCTATTCGCAGGGACAGCATTGTTAAACCCAAAAGACAACCTAGCCTGCTGACGTCAAACGGAGAGCGGATGTCCACAATCGGTCTAATTAATTTGCCGTTAGCGTTCCCTACTAGCACTAAAGAACACACATTTGTCGTTAGCCCAAACGTTACGTGGGATATTTTACTTGGGGTTGATTTTCTTGTCCAGTTTAATTGCCATCTGGATATTCGTGAGCGCGTCCTTCGTTTCGGATCTGAGCCCACACCGTCCCGCCCCGCCGATTTGGTGTCCCAGGAAGACGAAATCTGTGCTTCGATCTCCGCGGCGGTCGCACTACCACCCACTAACTTAGACAGCATCTTACCGGCAGATGTAGTGCTCGACGAACAAGACCGCATGGATCTGAAATTCCTGCTGGCAACCTTTGAGGACGTTTTTGCGTGGGACGAACGTTCGTTAGGGCGTTCAACACTCGTAAGACACGCAATCGACACCGGCTCCGCTAAACCCGTGTGGCAGCCCCCACGACGTATCCCGCCACATTTTCAGACGGAGGTAAACGAAATGATACAGATGATGCTTGATTCAGGCGTGATACGCCCGTCGCGCTCACCTTGGGCATCTCCAGTGACCCTGGTGCCGAAAAAGGACGGGAAACTGCGCTTTTGTATCGATTATCGCCGTCTTAATGCCGTCACCACTCGAGACTCTTTCCCACTCCCTCGCATTGATGTTACCCTAGATGCCCTTGCGGGGGCACGGTGGTTTTCCACACTCGACCTCAAGTCAGGCTACTGGCAGGTCGAGGTTGAACCTAAAGACAGACCAAAAACCGCCTTCATTCTTCCTCAAGGTCTTTTTGAATTTGAAACTATGCCTTTCGGCCTTTGTAACGCCGCCGCAACATTCCAACGCCTAATGCAATCGGTATTAGCGCACTTATATCCTGGCCACTGTTTAATTTACCTAGACGACGTCATTGTCTTTGGGAAGTCCATCAGCCAACATAATGAGAATCTGAGAGCGGTCCTTACGGCACTTCGCGACGCGGGACTCCGTTTAAATCCCCAAAAGTGCACGTTCCTACGTAACAAAGTAACCTTCCTCGGACATGAGGTTAGCACGGAGGGCATACACGCTTCCTCGGATAAAATAGATGCCATAAAAAAATGGCCCATTCCAACGACCGCTACCGACGTTAGAGGTTTTATCGGCCTGGCTTCCTATTATCGACGTTTCATTCTTCATTTTGCAGAAATAGCACGCCCCTTGCACCGCCTCACGGAGAAAGGACGAACATTTAAGTGGACAGAGGAGTGTCAGACCGCATTCGATGAGCTTAAAACGCGGCTTACAACAGCCCCTATTTTGATGTTACCTAACACCCAACTCGACACTCCCCCATTTATCCTCGATACCGACGCAAGTGGATTTGCGATCGGCGGTGTTCTATCCCAGTGCGACGAGACAGGAGCGGAAAGACCTGTGTGCTTCGCTAGTAAAACCCTAACTAAACCCCAAAGAAATTATTGTACTTATCGTAGGGAATTACTCGCACTAATTACGTTCGTGAAGCAGTTCAAACCTTTTCTACTTGGTCGCCACTTCATCATCCGTTCGGACCATAAGGCCTTACAGTGGCTGCAGAAGATGAAGGACGCCGAAGGTCAGCTTGCACGATGGCAAGAGGTACTGCAACAGTTCGATTTTAGTTTTCAGTTCCGTCCAGGGAAGAAACACGCCAATGCGGATGCCATGTCCCGCCGCCCCGCAGACACGGGTGACAAGCTGCCAACGGAGGATTTCCATTTCATATCCACCCTTACCATCAGTGAGCCAACTCGCCACCATTGGGCTATCGCTCAAAGCACAGATCCCGATACAGCCATAGTTTATGACCACCAGCTCAACGGGAGACATCGCCCGACTGACTCCGAACTACGTGGTTCATCTGATTATGCGCGAATCATACGAAGTCATTGGGCTCACCTACTCATGGAAAATGACCTCCTCTTCTTCAAGGACGACACACATAGTCAGCCTCGACTGGTTGTCCCCGGCAGCTTAGTCCTGCCTATTCTAGACGATCTGCACCGCGAGCTCGGCCATGTAGGTCATGTGAAAACGGAGGCTGCGGTGAGACAACGCTTCTGGTGGCCACGCCTCAGAGAACAAGTCTCCATTTTCTGTAACACCTGCCCCATGTGAGCCACCTTTAAAGGACCCAACCCCCGACGCCGGGCGCCCCTCCAACCTATGGCAACAGGATTCCCATTTGAACGGGTGGGCATCGACGTGATCGGACCCCTGCCCATCACCCTGACTGGCAACCGCTATATATTAGTGATGGTTGACTACTTCACTAAGTGGGCAGGGGCAGTCGCCCTCCCACGACAGGACGCAGCATCGGTCACTACCGCCCTTCTCACCACGTGGATTTGCCGCTTCGGAGCCCCCATCTCCTTACATTCCGATTGCGGGGCGAACTTCGAGAGCCGCCTAGTGCGCGACGTCTGTGACCTACTTCAAATCCATAAAACGCACACCACACCGGCTCACCCCGAAGGGAACGGCCAAGTGGAACGAACGAACCGGACCATCATTAACTTGTTAAAAGCCTTCGCGGAAGACCACAACCCCCACAACTGGGACGTTCGGCTGCCATACGCCATGATGGCATATAGATGCGCGGTCCATACCTCGACTGGCTACGCCCCCTTCTTCATGCTAACCGGACGCCATTTCCGCTTACCCTCTGACTCTCAACTCCCGCTCCCAATCTGCGACGACTATCAGCCAGATGCTTATGTCCTAGAGTTGCAGGAAACCTTGAGGACCACGCACAATCTAGCGCGAACTCACCTAGAGTCAGCCTATACACGACAGAAAGCCTATTTCGACCAACAAGTCAGCGGCGCACCTTACGGTCCAGGCGACCTGGTACTGCGCTACCGTCCGACTCCACCGGTGGGGACTTCGGCAAAGTTCTTCCATCCGTGGGAGGGTCCCTTCGTCATCCTTGACTTCTTTCCCCCTTCGACTTATACCATACGTGACGCGCATTCGGCCGGAGGCCCCGTCCTTACCGTCCACTACGATAAGCTGAAACCTTATAGAGGCCGACTACCCAACGCGACCGCCGACACCCTTCCGATCCTTCCCCTTCACCTGGTCCCTCAACCCTCCGAAGAGGTGGAAGTCACCAGCAGCCCCTCAAGGCAGCGCCTCTGAGGACAGAGCCACCTCTTGAGAGGGGGGGCGTGTAGAGGACGTACTGACCCTGTTGTTTTAATGTGCCCTTGCTATGATCTTCCTGTACAATTTTGACTGATTGAAGTTCTGAACGGTTTTGTTTTAGTGACCGCCGTCGAGGAGTGTGAGGGGGCCCGTCGAGAGACCGTCCGTAGAGTGGAGGACGAGGAGAAGACGGAACGAGATTAAATTTCTTCTGTTGTTATATTCCCTTTAATAAACTTTATCCACCGTCGATCCATTCTATCCGTGCACGCTTGCCCTTGCAGATGATGGACTTAATTCACTCTGATTCCCAGGGTTCCCGCCGAGGACGCACTCGTTCGGATAAGAATACCAAGGAAGCCAGCACGGACTGTCGCCTAAAAGGAGAAGAAGGCAAGACGATACCCTTGAGTGGCTCGAATACTACAATCTCTTTCCACCGCATAGACCTTCTGCAGGCTGCACTACGTGCAACAGGTCTTCATTTGATTATTTGCCGTAATTTCAGCTCAGGAAGGCTTCCCCACTTGCCCATGAAAACATTACCTCTTAATTTTTGCCGTTTGTCCTCTTACTCTCCCCCTTCATTTACCCCACTCTATAAACCCCTCATTCCCACCGGTCCCGTAAAACGTGGAACTACCAAGTGGCTTCCACATTCCGGGCTACGAATTGCGATCTGGCAAAGGCCTATTTTAAAATACTATCTGCCGTCATCATTTCAGCTGGTGTCAAATTGCATGGTTAGACTCCGATCTAATGGTGTAAGTTCACTTTTTGAATTTGTAAGGGCGACCGCATAGGGGGTCCTCCGATCTAAGAGGCAAAATTGGGCGTGGATAGTCCGGAATGCTAGAGCCGACAACAACTTGCTTGCCTGTAAGATAGACGGAATAAGTCAAACTCTTTCAATCCATCTTATTACGCTAGATTCTTAGGACCTTACACAAACTTCATTGCTCCGCGAGGTCAAAATCTTTCCCTATTGACGGTGTCCAGAATTTCATCTCCCAAATCAAATGGGATCTCAGGAAGACGCCGAAATTTCTTCTTAAGAGTTCAGGGGAAATGATTTAAACTCACGTCAAATCTAAAACAAGGTAGAAGATGCCTTCTGGACCTGAAGACATTATTTTCGGTTGCGTCCACAAGCAGCTGTAATTGTGTTTCCACATTTTAATGCAGTCCCGTTAATAGAATACATGTATGCCGGCGTCCACGTGCGGAAATGAGAAATTGGTCACATTAGACTTCAAATCCCACTTTCTCAACCAAACACCTAGTTTGTCGGTGTTCGATTGTAGCCCTTTTGATTCTTTTACACAACTGACTTTAGCCCATATTTATATATCATCAACGACCATGACAGCCTCGAAACCCAATTCCCTGGTGCAGTCATTCACGCAAATCAGGAAGAGTAGTTGATATAAAACAGGACACAGTGGAGCACATCTCTTAACCTATGCTCTACTGTGAGATAGATTTTTCAACTACTCTTTACACTGGAAGACAAGAAAATATTGATACGTTTGAGCATTCGGCCTAGAATTCCTGTCATTCACATACTTTGTAAAGGAGATCACAGTGATAAGTCTTAAAAGCCCTGTTAAAGTCAAAAGTTTGTCATCTACTGAATAACTTCTGTCTACAGCCTTCATTTAGATTTTATGTAAATAATGAGCATTGGTGAAGCAAGGGCGTCCTCGGCATGCCTGGTCTCTAACAATATGCTGTTTTCCCCCGGTGTTCCATTAAATTCTTTTGACAATATGATCCAGTAGTTCGCACTGGATGCATGTCAAAATGGTAGTACAGCAATTTTTGGAGCCCAGTAATGATCCTCTCTTCCAGCTTGATGTGATAAGTGCATCTGTTCATTTTCTGGGAGTTCGCCTTCTCCAAAAGAATTCTGGTACACAATAGAAAAAGGTTCGCACAATCCACTGACAAGTCTTCGAAGTGTGCATTCAAGTATTCGGTTCGAACCCGGGGGCATGGAGGGTTCCAGTGGGAGCGCTTCCGTCCTACCTAGTGCCGACGAAAAGTGCCGTTCTTGTTTTATAAAAAAGAAAGGAAAGTTTAGTTGGACAGTGGGAGGAGGAGAAAAACTGGACTCTCGAGTGAAGGCCGACCTAAATGAATCAGAAAAAATACACGCTTTACCTTTGTCGTCCGTCTCCGGAGCTTTGCTTGTAGGGGGAAATCAGGTCCCACTTTCTGTAGTATTTCGTACGCGTGTGTCCTCTGAGTGCTCATTTCTGCTGCCGATGTTTCCAATGTCTTTTAACTGATATCTTACTACATTGGGAATTCACAATGGTCAAGCCATTTGCTGATCGAATTCTGGATGATGCTTTTCATCCCCTTAAACCCGAATTAATGGCTGTGAAGGCTTCCCGTCGCATGCGCCGTAGCGCGCGGCATATCAGTGTTCAGTATTAGCATCACCGGTAGACCTCTAACGTGTAAACAGACTGATATTTAGAAACTGGGACTGCGGTTGTTCTCGTGATAGTTAAACAGTTTTATGTAAACAAATTAAGTCATTCATCACCTATTAAGCGTCTGCTATGCCAGAATCTGCAAACCATGGGCCTCGCAGCCTGGTATGTACCGGAAGTTATTGGCACCTGGTTCCCTGCCGGTAGACGCACCTGCGTCGTCGCTGAGAACACAGGTTGTGACCATGACTTTCCAGTCCTCCTCGTACTTCTGAGTCCTTGTGGTGCTGCTGTTGTTGGCAAAAATCCTGGTCATTTGCTGTTTGGGCCAGGGGATATGGGGGAGGACGCCAAGGTGCGAGCTCGACTGTGTCATCCCCCCGCAGACTCCGCACTCCGGTCTTCTAAACACCGTCTTAACACCGGGGTACAAGTGAGGGAAGAGGGCAGAGCGCAATAAATGTTTGCAAGTCCACAACCACTATAAACTAATTCACGCGCAAGTCACTGTGCGTGCATCATCTTACTGTGAAGCACACAGTGGGCATCGTCGGAAACAACGGTCGAAATTGTGTGTGCGTGTATGTATGCGTGTATGTGTGTGTTTGGGGGGCCAGGTTGTGCATGTGGCGCGCGCGCAGACAAGGTCACTAGACCATGTCAGCCACCGCGCCCATTGCCCGCTGCAGTCAACTGACCGGCTCGGACAAGGGTTGAGGTGTGGGAATGAGAAGGGAGAGTGAGGTTGACGACTCAGCTCATTTTCCTCCTCACTACACACAATATGACGCGATCGAAACAATCACGGTGCGCTGAAAGTCGTGGCTTGGAAGGTCGCCAACTGACGAGATAACTTGGACATTGCAGTCGGCCCAGTGTTGTGTTTGTGTGGAGCGGTCGACTGGCGGTCTAAGAGTCAGGCTGCAATGGTTCCTTCTTAATGTGCCTTTATGGCACTCCCTTTGTGTGGGATCCGAGCCGGGCGTTGGCGGCACGCCTAGGGCGTGTGCGGCCGTGCCATCCTCCAATCTCCGTTGTGTTGAAAAAAAAAACCTGGTCATTTGCTGCGTGGACAGGGGGGTGTGGTGGAACGTCAAGGTACGGATCCTTACAAGCCATCCACCTGCGGCCTCCCCCATCTCCGGTCTTCTTGACTCTATCTAGACAGGAGGATCAGGTGGGGAAGGAGGAAGAGAGAGTGTGGTAAATGCAGCGCAAGTCTACCGGCACTATAAACCCCCGCGCAAGTCACCGTCCTTGCTTCCACCACCTGCTGTGGGCATACGGTGGACATCGTCGAACACGACGGTCGAACTTTCAGGTGTGTGTATGTGTGTCTGTGCGCGTGTGTGTGTGTGTGGGGGAGGTTGGGGTGTCGGGGTGTCCCGTTGTGCGTCCTCGTGACGGTCTAAGTAGGTAGCTCACTTGCTTACAGGTGCAGACTACGCCTAGCTTCCATTTGCTGGCACACTACTCTCATCTGTGGCTCGACGTAGCTGTGCTCTGCCTGGTGGCCACATCCCGGTAACCGCCTCGACCGGCGGGCTAAACCAGGTGAGGGCGGGTGGTCCGTGTGCGCGTTGTGCCCCGCGCACAGGGTATCGCGGACTCCGCTGGGCGGTTGGTGGGATGGAACTGCGCATCTGCACCGTCGTGACGAGGCTCCGCCTGGTAAGCCGCTTTTTATCCGGTTGGCTGGAACCTCGCATTGGCATGGTCGAAACAAGGCTCCGCCTGGTACGCCGCTGGTCAGCCGGTAGGATGGATCTCCGCATCGGCAATGTCGAGACGCGGCCTCTTCTGGTGCAAAGCAGGAGACCGCAGGCTTACGGCATTGTCATAAGCTTTTGGAAAACTCGAGTTGTTCTTCCACTGCAACAAAATTCGTGGCTCATAGTGGAGTTCGGCCGTGCCGGCACAACAGGGCAGCCCTATTCAGAGTGGCATTGCCTGCCTCCGGGGGGGGGGGGGGGCTAGAAAAGGTAGCCTAAAGATTGCTGTGGAACCACGTCGTCTGCAGGCTGACCGTGGTCGCAGACGCTAAAATCACGGTCGGAACAACCAAAGTCGAAAGAACAACAACAATGTTGTTCCTGTTCCTCATTCTGCCTCTTCCTCCTCTTCCTCCCGCATACTTCTTCTTCAACCTCATCTTCTTCTCCCCCGCCGCCCCACGTGCCGGTCTGGCAGGGTGAGTCCGCTCACTCTGACAGCCTACAATGTTCGTTCACTTTTAGACAATCCGCGGAGCAACCGACCGGAACGGCGGACGGCGCTAGTGGCTCGGAAACCGGCGCGCTATAAGGTGGACATCGCCGAACTCAGCGAGACCCGATTCTCCGAACAAGGCCAACTGGAGGAGGTTGGTGCCAGCCACACCTTCTTCTGAAGCGGTCGGCCCAGGGCAATGCGACGAGACGCGGGAGTTGCCCTCAACATCCGGAACGACATCGTGGGATGACTGGCTTGTATGCCGCAGGGAATAGACGACCGCCTGATGAGCCTCCCTCTGCCTCTCTGGGAGGCAAATTCGCCACCATCATCCGTGCCTAGGCTCCGCCGATAACCAGCCCCGAGGCCGCCGCAAGAGACAAATTCTTGGTGACTTCAACGCCCGCGTCGGCACAGACCATACTGCCTGGAGAGGAGTGCTGGGTCCCCATGGTCTCCGCGGCTCCAATGACAATGGCCTGCTCCTTCTTCGCACCTGCGCAGAACATCGCATCATCCTGACAAACACGTTCTTCTGTCTGTCGGAGCAAGAGAAGGTCACCTGGATGCATCCTCGATCGCGTCGGTGGCACCTGCTGGACTATATCCTCGGCTGCGGGAAGTGCTGCTGACAAAGACGATCGCGGGTGCTGACGGGCGGACTGACCATCGCCTCGTCGTCTGGAAGATGCGTATATGCCTACAGCCTCGCAGGAGACCACAAGGTAATTGACCCCCAGGTAAGCTGAATATTGTCTTGTTGTCTTTGCCGGCTCACCATCTTCATTTCAACAACGAGCTAGCTCAACGGCTAGACAATCTTCCAGTCGCTGCCACTGCCGAAAGCGCCTCCGTGGAGAACCGACAGTGTCAAGTGCGAGACACGGCCCAGTCGACGGCATTGTCTGTCCTCGGTCGCGCACATTGCCAACACAAGGACTAGTTTGACAACAACGACGCCGTCATCAGCAGCCTGCTCGCTGAGAAGAACCGACAACGCAAAGCCTACGTAGACAACCCTACCGACGACCACAGAGCTGCCTTCTTCCGTTGTCGTCGCCTCCTACAACAGCGACTGCGCGAGGTGCAGTACGCCTGGACTGCTCGCAAAGCCGACGAGATCCAAGGGTACGCGGACCGCAACGAATGGAAGAACTTCTTCTCTGCGATCAGAAATTTCTACGGTCCGCCGACTAAAGGCACCGCTCCTCTCCTCAGCGCGACGGCAGTACTCTCCTCACTGCGAAAACACAAATTCTACAGCAATGGGCCGAGCATTTCCGAGGCGTCCTCAACCGCCCCTCCACCATCTCCGAAGCCGCCATCGTCCGTTTGCCGCAAGTGCAGACCAACGCGGTCCTCGACCTCCCGCCCTTTCTCCAGGAAACCATCAGGGCCGTGCCGCAGCTCTCCAGCGCGAAAGCACCCGAATCGGACGCGATCCCAGCTGAGATGTACAAGCACGGCAGTCCCCAACTCGTGGATCACCTGACTGCGCTCTTCCAGGAAATGTGGCGTCAAGGTGAAGTCCCGCAGGATTTTAAATACGCGGCAATCGTGCATCTCGATAAGCGGAACATTAACCGCTAGTTCTGTGACAATCATTGAGGTATCTCCTTGCTGAATATCGCGAGGAAGATCTTCATTCGAATTTTTCTCAACCGTCTAAACAAGCACCTAGGATAAGGTCTCCTGCCGGAAAGCCAGTGTGGCTTCCGCCGTCATCGTGGAACCACGGACATGATCTTCGCCGTCCGTCAACTTCTGGAGAAGTGTCAGGAGATGCGGACCAACCTATACTCCACCTTCGTGGATCTGCCGAAAGCCTTTGACACGGTGAATCATGAAGGACTGTAGAAAATCATGCAGAAATTCGGCTGTCCCGAGCGATTCACTCAAATGGTGCGTCAGCTACATGACGGTGTGATGGCGCGAGTCACGGACAACGGAGCTGTCTCAGAGGCATTCGCAGTGAACAACGAAGTGAAGCAGGGATGCGTGCTGGCGCCTACCCTCTTCAGTCTTATGCTCTCTGCCATGCTGATGGACGCCTACCGTGACGAGCATCCCGGGATCAGCATCGCCTACAGGACGGACGGCCACTTCCTCAAGCCCAGACGGATGCAATTCCAGTAGCGCGTATCCACAACCACAATTCACGAACGCCGAGGACGACTACGCTCCAAACGCCACCTCAGAAGGGGACACGCAAATGAGACTGGACCTCTCCACCGCCGCCTTCAACAACTTCGGCCTGTTCGTCAGCACATAGAAAGCGGTGGTTATGGATCAATAGCCACCCGACGCTGCCAACGTCGCACCCCAAATAAACGTGAACGGCGCCCAACTGCAAGTCGTGGACAGCTTCACCTACCTGAACAGCACCCTTCCATACAACACCAAAATCGATGATGAAGTGACCCGCCGGATTTTCAAGGCCAGTCAAGGCTTTGGTCGTCTTCAAAACACAGTTTGGAATCGTCACGGTCTTCAACTCAGCACGAAACTGAAGATGTAAAAGACCCTCATCCTACCCACGTTGCTGTGAGTAGCTGAGACCTGGACTGTGTACTAATAGCAGGCGTCGAGACTCAATCACCTCCAGCTCACTTGTCTTCGTCGAATACCGAAGCTGAGGTCTCAGGACCGGACCCCAGACACGAACGTACTCACGACGCTGGAGCTGCCACCTCGTAGGGATGGACGACGAGAGGCTACCCGAGCAATTCTTCTATGGAGATGTCGCGGCGGGTTCACGCCGACAAGAAGGTCAAGTCCGGAGCCATAAGGGCGCTCTGCAAACCCCTGAGGCGCCTACAGATCAATCCGACAAACTAGGAAGACCTCGCCCGGGACCGACCTGCGTGGAGGAGAACAATAAAGACAGGTTCAGCTGTCTTCGAAGACAACTGCATCACCCCCGCCAAAGCCAGATGCGATACACGCAATTCTCAAATGCTGCTGCCGCCTCACAACGCCAACGCCCAACCATCTCCAACGTGCCCTCGATGCTAACGGATATTCCGGACGCCAAATGGACTTGTTGCAAATCTCCGGAACAACCGCAGCATCCGGACTACATCAGCTGCTGTTTCCTTGTGCAGCTCTGCCTGATCCTCCACGCCGACAACTAACATTGTCTGCGTTACGAACCCCCACTACCACCACCCTTCACCTCCTCCACCACCGCCGTCTCACTTGCGAACCCATCACACAGAGACTGACGAACCAATGCCTGGAGCGCAAACCCATAGCCGCCGCATCCGCCTTCACTCTCCACACTGACTTCGCACTTTCACCCATCGCATAGGCCTGTTCGGCCACATGCGCATCCACGAGGAAGGAATTGATCTTAGCCCCGACACACCTAACACATCCAGCACGCCTACCATGCCTGGTTCCGCCTACACCCCGCCGCCCAGCGTGGACACCTCCACCAACCCCACCAGCTTCGAAACCGGAACTTCCATCGCCGACTTCTCATGTCAACACTGTCCCCGTACATTCACCTCACACATCGACCTCCTCGTTCACTCGCGAATCCATCGCACAGAGACTGGCAAACCAGTGCCTGGAGCACCAAGCTACGCTCACCGCATTCGCCTCCACTGTCCACATTGCGCTCGCACATTTATTCACCGCATGGGTCTATTAGGCCATATGCAGATCCACGAAAAACTGCGATTGACTACCGCCGGCTAAATTACACTATCCCTTCCTTCATTACCAACATCTCACCGCACATCAACATCTCCCACCACAAGCACTCAATTACTACCTCCCATGCAGGTGGGAAGTGTGTGTCTCGGCTCTTTCTCCAGGTGGCTCCCCTGCTGCATGTGTGATCAGAATCTGAGACGAAGACGGTTCGTAGATAGCCGTGGCTCAGACGGTAGCCGACTGACGCCCCAACTCATTCCGCGCGGCCCGCCCAGTTGTGTGCGTGTGTGTATGTATGTGTGGAGTGGCGGAGTGATGGACTGAGAGCCAGACTGTCACGACCTTTTCTCAAGCCATCCGTGACACTCTCATGCATCTGAGCAGAGTGTGTGTGCTCTATGGGCAGTGCCCCTCAGTCGACGACTGTTTGGTTACCCAACCTTGAGGGGTGACGACCTAGGCTAAATGCAGGACCACGTGTCGCCATTCTAGGTCAAAAGGTCTAGAAGCGTGTGCTACGTCAGTATCAGCAAACCATGGCCCTCGAAGCCTGGTATGCACTGGCAGTTCCCTGACACCTGGCTCCATGCCGGTAGATGCGCTTGCGCTCCCGTTGGGTATACAGGTGGTGGGCATGGCCGCCCAGCCATCATCGTCCTTCTTACCCCTGTTGGGGTGCTGTTGTTGTTGGTGAAAAATCCTGGTCAAGTGTATGTTGTGGACCAGGAGGTTTGGTGGCACGCCTAGGCGCGGGTCCGGCTGTGCCAGCCACCCAGCGCGGTAGACTCTGCGCAAGTCTACCATCACTATAAACTAATTCACGAGCAAGTCACCGTGTCTGCTTCACCTTTTAGTGGAGCACACGGTGGACTTCGTCAACTACGACGGTCGAACTGTCAGATGCCCTTTCCTCCATCTCAAACTTTTTATGGCCTCGTCAGGCACCGTACTTGTAATTTAGTCTGTCATACTGCACGAAGTAAGTTAACCAACCCGTAAAAATGAGTTCTATTCCCCCTCCCTAATAGCAAGCGAGCTCGCTGAGAGCTATCGTACTCGATACGGGTAATGAGGCTTCGGTCAGCTCGTGATTTGATTGGTTGTTTGGTCGGCTGTGCTGGCGTCACAAAGGCCGCAAACGGTTGCGTGCGATTGCACTTGCTTATCGATTGGCTCCGCTGCCCACACTTTCCCCGGCGCGCTCCACTTCATGCTCTCTCACTCTGCAGCGCGCACGCTGTGCATGCCTCGACGCTCTCATTGCCTACCTGACCCGTTTTGCCTGTTTTTTGTCGCCTTTTAGTGGCAATTATGTTGAATTGTGTGGACAGACGTAATTACCGACGTCAAGCACGTAGGGAAACAGAAAGACTAGTACGAAAAATCGGCGAAAAGGTGAGGGAAATGTCGTCTTCGGACACATCATATTCGAGTTCGCCAGACAGTTTCACTGACGAATTTGACTCCTCAATTTCGTACGACTACGGACTCTCTTCCACGTTTGAGCCTCCTCATGCCTCTACAACTGTTTACCCTGTTCATCACTTAAATAGAGGAAAGGGACGCCTGTTTAAGATACACACGTAGCGTAACGAGAGGTTTCTCATTGGGATGTGCAGTGAATGTCTTTGCGGGCCAAATTTCTTACTCCATATTCCGCTTGGCTGGTGATGTGGTTTTCGTAGGAAATACTAATTTCTAGAATACGAGCCTGCAGATGGACAGTTCGACCATCGATTTCGATGATGTCCACCGTGTGCCCCACAGCTGCAGCAGCCGTGGGAGCAGGGACGGTGACTTGCGCAGGGGTTTATAGTGCCGGTAGACTTGCGCCGCATCTACCTACACTCTCTCCTCCTCCTTCGCCCTAGACCGGTGTCAAGACAGAGTCAAGAAGACCGGAGACGAGGGAGGCCGCAGGTGGATGGCTCGGACGGATCCTCCCCTTGGCGTTCCACCACACCCCCTAGTCCACACAACAAATGACCAGGATTTCAACCAACACAACCGAGATTGGAGGCTGGCACGGCCGAAGCCGCACCTAGGCGTGCCGCCAAAGCCTGGACGAGCCTGCAGATATGTACCTAAGCAATACGCGTTATCGTGGGCAAACGATCAGGTACAACTGGAGCGAAGTCCTTAAGGACCTTTCAAGGGGAAAGGGGTCAGTGATTTTGGGCATGTGTGCGTAGTATCCCCAATAATCCCCAGGTGAAGTTCTCCCCACTGACATTTCCCGTTTAGCCTCTGTTTGACAATAAGAGCAAATCACTGTTCTACTGTCGATGTTCATGTGCATGTCCCGCTTCGCAGACCCGTTGCTGCAGTTTTACGCGTATTTGAATTCCTTCTTCATTCTTCCTTGCTCTCAATGCATTTTTGAACCACTTAAAAAGGAAATGATATATTTTGAATGCGTTCTTTGTTTTGTAGTCGCCTCATAATTTTCTAAGGTAACTTAGTTGTGCTTTTTAGGGCCGAAGTGGTCTGCTGGTTTAGTTATTGTGGACGAGGCCCGACAGCTTCTTCTTGACCCAAAAGCAGCGGAGTCTCATGTCGGGGGCGGCCGGATTCCTACGGAATCGCAATAGAACATTTACGTATCGTAATATGAAAATGCCCTGTCTAACCCGCATCTTCATCCGCCGGAGCAACGAACTGCGAAACCTAAAACTGCTACGTTAAGTGAGGGTGGAGCCATGCGCAAAATGCTGACCCCGCCTTACGTTGTAACCCGGCTTCTGAATTTCTTTCATGTGGGAACAGGTTCCAAAGAGTTTTTTGCCAAATGTTTCAAAGATTCTGATACAAAAGGGTGCGCTCCCTCTTGTCGTGCTTCTATGGACCGAGCGCAATTTAAGTCGGCAAAGCTCCAGACAGGCTTTTTTGTCTTCGATGAGCGCGATCTAACTAACATAATCCATATAACTCCGAAGACTAATTGAGGCAATTTCGTTCCTACAGAAAGTTTTACAAAGTTGGATAAATCATTATAATTCTTCCATTTTGATTTTAATGCATTTTACACATTTTTATGCGAATAGCGTGCTTAGTGTTCTTTCATAACCCTTTTGCTTCATCTGATCATTTAATAAATTTTACTACTGTTCTTAGCCTCTTATTTTGTAAGAGTGTGTTCTATCCAACAGACCCCACCGGCCATCAGATCGGGAGCTGTTTTTACTGATTTTTTTGCACTTTTGCATTCTGGGAGTCGAAATACATAGTCCATGAGTCGCGGTACCGTCTAAAAAGTCAACAAAACTTGTACACTCTTTTGGTTTTAAGACGGAGGAACGCAAAAAACATAGCGTTTTTTTTGAAAATCGGCGTAGCATTATTCTAACGCAAAAAGCATTTATGCGTTATTTCGAAAAGAGGAATTATCCCGCAAAACGAGTAATAGTTCACTTGGCTCATAGTTTTAGGAGCAAAGGTCTGCTATCAGTTTGCCGCAGGCCAGAGAATCACATTCAGTAGGAATGCTAAAAACACTGAAATTGTGCGACAGTGGATTCAGGAAAAAACAGCAATTTCCACTCGAAAACATTCCTGCTAACTTAGAACCTCATGCGGCTTCGTTGCAGCGCATGCCAACACATTAAATCACGGCTTTATACAAAGTGCAGTTAGTACGTGAATAGAACTTGATTTATTACCGGTAACTTCTAAACTATCCAGTTCAATTTTAAGAGATACCCAACGTCACAGCGCAACTACTTCAGTAGATTTTAACGAAATTCAAGTTAAGTGTGTCTCCCACGCTCTTCTGAATTGGCGAAACTGGAACGTTTATTTTGAACTGTCTAAAGGATCGAGTGATATCAACACGCCAGGAAACACTCGATGATTTAAAGGCAGCGTATGGGTAGACACTCGCGATTTGGATGTAGACATGTTAGGAGCCGAATTGGAAAATGTCGTAAAGCGTCATCATGCTTGGGGAATGAAAAATAGGACTGATTACGCGAAATCATCTTCCTTACATACCAGGAATCAGCTGATGCAGAGAATAGACGCCCTTACACAACCAGTCTACGCCTGCGCCACACGACCTGCCCCCGCACTCCGCAACATGTTTTCGCATAAAGGGGTAGGGGGCGTCTGAGTTCTCGCATGCGGTACAGTGCCAGAGAGTGTACAATAAGGATCCAGAGAACACGCTTCCCGCTTATGCGAGTGGCGCCTCTTCCGTGCCAGCGTTGGGTTAAGCTGGACGCGTTCGTGTGTGGTGAATGGGCAGTTGGGGATATGTGTGGTGATGGATTTTGGCCCCTCATGATTTAACGCGGGTATTCATGGAGGCGCAGATGGCTGGATAGGCCCATGCGGTAACTGAATACGCGTGGGCACCGCTAGCATCTGAGCCGGATGTGACGTATGTGTGTTGGCGCTCCCGGCATTGGTTTGCCCATTTCGGTGCGATGGATTCGTATGTGACCGATCAGGCTAATGCATGATGTGCATCGCCGGTAACAAGATGGGCAACATAAGCTGGGAGCTGTTGCGCTGATGGCGTTGATGATGCTATTGATGTTGGCGACGCTAATGTTTGGGAAGTTGATAGTGCAGGATATGGGGCATTTGTTGGATGCCCAATGTAGGTTTGAAGTGTCACAACTGCGGCGAATGTAGCTGTCATGGATGCGCATCTGGCCAAATAGGCCCATGGAGTGACCAAATGCGCGTGGGCTATGTGGGCACAGAAGAGGCGGAGGCGCATGTTGGCGCCTGTGGCACTAGTTCACCAATCTCAGTATGAGAGCTTCTTAAGTGGCCGACCATGGCTGCGTAAACGAATGTAGGATTTCAGTTAGTACAGTCAGTTGTTAGAATTCTGTTCCATTTTATGAGAGCACCCATAACGTGTAGGACGACCCTCTGCACAGATAATATGCGCTCATGAAACTGATTCTGAGAATATAACCACACTCTTTTCGGCTTTTATGCGTGAAATTGTCTACTTTAATCGCGTCTACTGACCATCTTCGTTTATCCCTTTTTCTCAACGTTGGGAAGCGCTCAAATGTCCCGAGGAATAACAATTACTGTGCGGCGAAAATAGTGGCGAATGTTTGAGAATACGCGAGCGTGGAGTCTGCGACCACTTTTGAATACGTAACGTTAGAAAGAACGTGTATTGTCCTGTGTCAATCAAGTGACCGACCACCCTTCGCAGTTGAATACAGTGTGCTTGCTGACCACTGGTGCTTAAACGTAAGCGTAAATGACTCTCTATGTTGTCCGACTAATTGGAGGACGCTGTCCCGAGACGAAGCTTTCTCTTCTCTCTCTCGCTCTTTCTCTTTCTCTCTCTCTCTCTCTCTTGGCTTAACGATACGCCTGAAGTACCTGCGTAGAATGTAACGCCCCAATGGAACCTGACCTCTAAGTACGGAAATGTGGGCCGAGGCAGAGAGAGTTCAAAAGCTTTCCGCGCTAGCGCCTCAAAACGGCCTCTAGTGCATCAATGGTCCTATTGTCATGAACCTTTACAAGGTTAGAAATGTGCATGTACTTCAACAGAACTCTACAACGCAATTCCTCGGTCTCTTGATTGCTGGTTTTATTCGGGGACTTTCATAGAGTGAACCAGCGAGGAGGTTTGGGTCCACGCCTCTTGATTAAGTAGGTGAGGTCGTTTAAAATATCCTCTTTGGCGACTGGAAGGTATTTCGCCGATACATTAGGGCGGACAAGCTTCCGTAAGTTAATGTCGGCCGAGAAAAGGGAGCACTAACGAAAAAAAAACAGATGATAGGTGAGAAACATAAGCGCATAAAGGTTCAAACACGCAAAAATGCAGGAAGGAGTCCTCACCACGAACGGTCTTACTTGACAAAATAAAATGCTGCTTTATATATTTAGACTCTACAGCCCCCTATGCTAAAAATTTATCTTTACGACTACCGGGTGGGAATTCGCATACTGGTTGAAAAAGCAAAGGCAGTGGTTGCTGATCAGACACCCCCAAATGAGGTAGATCGCGGAATATCATTGAGACCCTGGCTACCACGATTTTCAGGCCCGGTCTCGAAAGGAAAAAGAAGATGGATGGCAGTGGGTAGAATTGTATATTCTGCACAGAACTACTGGAGAAGGAATTGAAAGAAGTCAGCAGCCAGAAGAAAGTGCCTTCGGGACCGTGAGGGCGGCATCCCAAGTTTCAGTCAGGGAATACGTCGAAGAGCCTTAGCTAGGGCACATATGACTCGGCCCTGAATCTGATTGGCCAGTTGGAATTCCGAGTGGGCGAACGCCAGACAACCCTGGTGCGTACATGCAAACACTCGCGAGAGGTCAAGCGTTGTGACACGCGCTCGGAGTAGGGCCACTATAGGTACCGGCCTTCGACTTTTCTTCGTCGGGCGCCTGCATGGTCCTTGACTTACCCATCAAAGAAGCGCAATCTTCCGCCTGCGACTGGAGTGTCCGGTTGTTGCTAACGAGATAGTAGGAATATTTTCGATCCTAAGAGGCATGAAGGCTTGCAGAAAGAGTTTCCAAGGGTTCAGCGTTCGCGCCGGATAGTTGTGTTCCGCGTATGGAACCACTGCGCTTGCGGACTCCCGGCATTGGGTAACCCCGTGCGCAAAGCTAGAACACAAAAGTCAGCACATAAACACGATAATTCAACCGTCGTTTCTGAAGGTGTCCACTGTATACGCAAAGCAAAATGAGAACAAAGACGGTGATTTGTGCGTGAATTAGTTTATACTGAATGCAAACTTGCACAGCATCCACCACACTCTTTCCTCATACCGCAACTGGAACCGGTGTCAAGACACAGTCAAGAAGACCGGAAGTGGGGAGGGGCGCAGGTGGATGGCACGGTCAAACACGCACCTTGACGTTCCACTCCAAAACTCCTGGTCCACACAGCAAATGACCAGGTTTTTAACTAACAACAAAAGGGTGGCTAACGCGGCCGGAACAGTATCTGAGCGTGCCGTCACACCTGGCTCGGATTCCACACAGTGGGAGTGCCATAAAGGCCACATTAAGAAGGATCCATTGCAGCCTGACTATTTGAGAACCAGTCGATTGTTACGAACAAACACACAACACTGGGCCGACTGCGAGATCCAAGTTGCCCCGTCATTTGGCGACCCACCAAGGCACACCTTTAGCGCAACATGATAACTTCAAGCGCATCAGATTGTCTATAGTGAGGAGGAGGTGCGCTGAGTCGTCGACCTCACTCTCCCTTCCCATTCCCACACTCCAACCACTGTCCGAGCCGATCAGCAGACTGGAGTGGGGAATGGGCGCGGTGGCTGGCATGGTCGACTGATCATGCCTGCGTGCGCCACATGCACGACCTGGTCCCCAAACACACACACACACACATATCAGGATTTCACTCAACGGGGGTTGAACGGAGTGTCCCTCACTTCCGTGAGAGGGCCGTGGAGGGTGCTGTTTCAACCCGCCTCCCAGTCCACCAGTCCGCCAATCCACACAACGCACATAAACAACGCGACGAACTGCGCGGACCGAGTGGGGACGTCAACCAGCAGCCTTCCTATCCACGACGCTTGACGTGTCAGGATAATCTCGGACTCAAGTCGCCCGTGCAGGCGAAGTCGCATGCGGACCGAGTCGAAATGTGCGCTTCCCACTTGCGTGGTAGGTGGCAGTTGGGTGATTGCGGTAGGTAAGTCTTGATGTGTGATGGTGGTGGTGGTGTGGTGCACCCGGCGATTGTCTACCGCAGGTCTTCGTGGATGCGCATGTGGCCGAATAGGTCCATGAGATGCTTAAAAGTGCGAGGGCAACGTGGGCAGTGGAAGCGAGTGCGGTGCGTGTAGATGGGTGCTGCAGGCACTGGTTTGCCAGCCTCCGTGCGATGGATTCGCAAGTGGCCGACCAGGCCGATGAGTGAGGTGAAGGTGCGGTCGCAGTGAGGGCAGGTGTAGTTCTGGTTCTCACCTCTGGAGTCGGAAGTTGGTTGGGTGGGGTCTGTTGTTGTCTCAGGGATGTGTGTGATGTTGACTTGAGTAACAGCCGCCACAGGGGCTGACGATGGGACAGCGCAGGAGGAGGAGGAGGAGTAGGAGTAGGGGAGGAGGGGGAGGAGGAGGAGGAGGAGGATGGAAGCGGTGGTTCAGAAGAATAACATGATATAGTGGGCGGCAGAGAGGACGAGGAAGAGGCGGGTGGAGGGACGGCTGATGGTGCGGTCCGAGAGGTACAGTTGATCAGAAGATGTCCAACAAGTCCGATTCGAGCCCGGAATGTCCTTTGACATTGAGGACACGTTGGTAGCGGTTGTGCGTCCGCGTTGCGGACTGGGCGCAGTTGGGATTTGCGGGCTTCGCGTTTCGCTTTGGCGGCAGCGATGCGGTTGGCTTCGTAGATCGCAGCGCCTGTCTTCACTGTCCTTCTCCAGGTCGGTCGATCGAGTGCGAACTCCTCCCAGTTGGTGGGGTTGATTTGCAGGCGCTTCAGGGAGGACTTCAGGGTGTCCTTGTATCGACGAATTTGACCACCTTGGCAGCGAGAACCCGTCGTAGAAGAGTCGTTTGTGTAGTCGCTCGTCGTCCATGCGCACCAGGTGGCCGCTCCAACGCAGCTGCATTTGTCTCAGCATGGTGTAGATACTACGGATTCCCGTCCGTTCCAGCACATCAGTGTCGGGGATGCGGCCCTGCCAGTTCAGCCTCAGGATGCGACAAAGACAACTGAGGTGGAAGTGGTTCAGTCGGCGTGCCTGCTTTGTGTACACCGTCCAAGTCTCCGCTCCGTACAACAGTGCCGGCAGGATGACGGCCTTGTACACCTTTAGCTTCGTGCTCAGTTGGAGATCATCACGATTCCAGACTGTGCTTTGGAGGCGGTCGAAGGCTTGACTGGCTTTCGAGATCCTGTTGGCGACTTCGTCATCGATCTTGGTGTTGCGGGAGTGGGTACTGCCCAGGTACGGGAAGTTCTCCACCACTTGCAGTTGGGTGCCGTTCAAACTGATTTGCGGCGCGTTTGGGAGAGTGACGGTGTTGGGTGGCGGTTAATGCATGACTACTGTTTTCTGCGTGTTGATGACCAGACCGAAGTTCTCGCAGGCGGTGGAGAACAGGTCCATACTGCGTTGCATCTCCTCCTCTGAGGTGGTGTTCAGGGCGCTGAAGTCGGCGAAGAGAAGTTCGTAAACGGTGGTTGTGGATACGCGCGATTGTAAGTGCATCAGCCGTTGATTCAAGAGGTGACCGTTCGTCCTGTAGGCGATGCTGATCCCGGGGGGTTCATCGCGGTAGGCGTTCGTCAGCATGGCAGAGAACATAAGACTAAAGAGAGTAGGCGCCAGGATGCAGCCCTTCTTGACTCCGTTGGTCACTGCAAATGCCTCTGAGACAGCTCCATTGTCTGTGACTCGCGCCATCATCACATCGTGCAACTGACGCATCATTTGAACGAATCGCTCCGAACAGCTGAATTTGTGCATGATCTTCCACAGTCCTTCACGATTCACCGTGTCAAAGACTTTCGTCGGATCCACGAAGGTGGAGTATAGGTGGGTCCGCATCTCCTGACACTTCTCCTGAAGTTGACGGGCGGCGAAGATGATGTCCGTGGTCCCGCGGAGGCTGCACTGGCTTTCCGGTAAAAGGCCCTCCTCTAGATGTATATTCAGACGGTTAAGGAGGATGCGAGCGAAGATCTTCCCGGCTATGTTCAGCAAGGAGATGCCACGGTGATTGTCGCAGACTTGGCGTTTCCCTTTTCGCTTGTAGAGATGTACGATGGTTGCGTCCTCGAAATCCTGTGGGACTTCACCTTGACGCCACATCTCCTGGAAGAGGGCAGTCAGGTGATCCATCAGTTGGGGACCGCCGTGCTTGTAGACCTCAGCAGGGATTGCGTCCGATCCGGGTGCTTTCCCGCTGGAGAGTTGCTGCAGGGCCCTGATGGTCTCCTGGAGAGATGGCGGGAGGTCGAGGTCCACGTTGGTCTCCACTTGCGTCAAACGTTACATGGCGACGTCGGAAATGGCGGAGGGGCGGTTGGGGATGCGTCGGAAATGCTCGGCCCATCGCTGTAAAAATTGCTTCTTCTCGGTCAGGATGGTACTTCTGCCAGCGCTGAGGAGAGGAGCAGTGCCCTTCATCGGCGAACAGTAGACAGCTTTGATTGCGGAGAAGACGTTCTTCCATTCGTTGCTGTCTGCGCACCTTTGGGTCTCCTCAGCTTTGCGAGCAGTCCAGGCGTCCTGCATCTCGCGCAGTCGTTGCTGGTCGCGCAGGTCGTCATGGATGCGCATGTGGCTGAATAGGCCCATGCGATGCCTGAAAGTGCGAGGACAGTGCGGGCAGTTGAGTCGAGCTTGGTGGGTGTAGGTTGGTGCCCCAGGCACTGGTTCTGCAGTCTCTATGCGATGGATTCGCAAGTGACCAACCAGGCCGATGCATGAGGTTAACGTGCGTGGGCAGTTTGGGCATGAGAGGTCGACGGTGTCGGTGTCAGCTGCAGAGGAGGCGGTGATGGTGGTGATGATGGGCGCGGGCAAGTGAATGACGGTGGGGCTGGGTATGGCGTATGTGTTGGGTGTGGTGGGTGTGTCGGAATTGTGGTTAATTCCGCTCTCGTGGATGCGCATGTGGCCGAATAGACCCATGCGATGCGTGAGGGTGCGAGGGCAGTGAGGGCAGTTGAGGCGAGTGCGGTGGGTGTAGGCTGGTGCTCCAGGCACTGGTGCGCCAGTCTCTGTGCGATGGATTTGCAATTGACCGACCAGGCCAATGTGTGATGTGAAGGTGCGGTCGCAGTGAGATCAGGTGCAGTCCTGATCCTCATCGCTGGAGTCAGAGAAAGTTGGGGTGGTGTCGGTGGTTGTGTCAGAGTTGGTGATGTGCGATACGCCCGCCTGAGCAGCCGTCGTTGGCACAATGGTTGAGGAGGAAGAGGAGGTGGTGGTGATGGTGATGATGGAGGAGGAGGATGAGGAGGAGGAGGAGGATGTGGTGGTTCAGAAGAATTGCCACACACACACACACAAACACACACACGCACAACTGGACGGATTGCGTGGACTGAGTTGGGGCGTTAGTCGGCTGCCTTCCGAGCCACGGCCATCCACGCACCGTCTTCGTCTCAGATTTTGATCTCACATGCAACAGGAGATCCACATAGATAAGGAGCCGAGACGCACACTTCCCACCTGCATGAGAGGTGGCAGTTGGTTGCTTGCAGTGGGTGATATTGAATTGCGTTGAGATTTTGTTAATGGAGGATGTGATGGTGTAGGTTAGCCGGCGGCTTGTCAACCGCAGGTTTTCGTGGACGCGCATATGGCCTAATGGACCCATGCAGTGAATAAATATGCGAGTGCCATTTGGGGAGTGGAGGCGGATGCGACGAGTGTGGACTGGTGCTCCAGGCACTGGTTTGACAGTCGCTGTGTGATGGATTCGCAAGTGATCGAAGAGGCCGATGCGTGAGGTAAATGTACGGGTAGAGTGTGGACATGAGAAGTCGGCGGCGGAAGTTCCGGTTTCGGAGGTGGTGGGCCCGCTGGACGGCGAGGCGTGGGTTGAGTTCGGCATTGTGGATGTGCTGGGTGCTGGGTTTGTCGAGACTGCGGTTAATTCCGCTCTCGTGGATCTAGTCCACATCCTTGGGGCTGTTGGCAGGGGGAAGGGGGTTGATGCCTGTTGATATGTCATCTGAGATGTGTGGACTCTGATAATAGTGTTGAAGTTGGATCTCCGAGGAGGCAGGCGAATGCTGATCAGGTGGTCTTTGTTGCCCAGCGGCAAACAGGGCAGTCGTCCCACGATGTCGTTCCGGATGGCAAAGGCGATGCACGCGTCAGCTCAGTCAGGAGGGTATTGCCGTCGGCGCTGAGGAAGGGGGAGCAGTGCCGTTCGTTGGCGGACCGTAAAAAGTTCTGATCGCAGAGGAGAAATTCTTCCATTCGTTGCGGTCCGCGTAGCCTTGGGTATCCTCGGCTTTGCGAGCAGTCCAGGCGTCCTGCATCTCGCGCAGTCGTTGCTGAAGTTGGCGGCGACTGCGGTAGAAGGCAGCTCTGTTGGCATCAATGGGGTGACCAACGCAGGATTTGTGTAGGCGGTTCTTCTCAGCAAGCATATTTCTGATGACGGCGTCGTTGTCGTCGAACCAGTCCTGGTGTTGGTGGCGTGCGCGACCAAGGACGGCTAGCGCCGTCGACTGGACCGTGTCTCGCAGTTGACATCAGCGGTTCTCCACGGAGGCGTTCTCGCAGCGGCGGCGGCGGCGGCAGCGATTGGAAGGTTGTCTAGCCGTTGAGCTAGCTCGTTGTTGAAATGAAGATGGTGAGCCGGCAAAAACAACAAGGCAGTATTCAGCTTTCCTGGGGGTCGCTTACCTTGTGGTCTCCTGCGAGGCTGTAGGCGAATACGCAGCTCCGAGATGACGAGGCGATGGTCAGTCCATCCGTCACCACCCGCGATCGCCTTTGTCACCAGCACGTCCCGCTGGTCTCGCCTCCGGACGAGGACATAGTCCAGCAGGTGCCACTGGCGCGACCGAGGATGCCTCCAGGTGGCCGTATCTCGCTCCGGCAGACAGAAGAACGTGTTCGTCGGCATGAGGCGGTGTTCTGCGCAGGTGCGGAGGAGCAGCCGGCCAATGTCCTTTGAGCCGCGGAGACCGTGGGGACCCAGCACCCCTCTCCAGGCAGTATGGTCTGTGCTAACGCGGGCGTTGAAGTCCCCAAGGACAATCAACTTATCCGTCTTCGACACAGTCGCCAAGAGGGCCTGCAGGCCCTCACAGAATTTGTCTCTTGCGGCGGCCTTGGGGCTGGTCATGGGGGGAGCCTAGGCACTGATGGTGGTGGCGAATTTGTCTCCCCGGAGAGGCAGACGGAGGCTCATCAGGCGATCGTTGATAGCCTGCGGCAGACAGGGCAGTCGTCCCACGATGTCGTTCCGGATGGCGAAGGCGACATCCGCGTCTCGTCGCTCTGCCCTGGGCCGACCGTTCCAGAAGAAGGTGTAGCCGGCACCCACATCCTCCAATTGGCCTTGTTCGGAGAATCGAGTCCCGCTGAGTACGGCGATGTCCACCTTGTAGCGCGCCAGTTCCCGGGCCACTAGCGCTGTCCTCCGTTCCGGTCGGTTGCTCCTCGGATTGTCTAAAAGGGAACAAACATTCCATGCCTCCAGAGTGAGCCGACTCAATCAACGAGCCTGTGGGGTGGGACGGTGTCTGGAGCATGAGAATAAGAGAAATAATATTGTTTCTTATTTGGTTGTTTCGATAGTGTTCTGTTGTCCGCGAGCCACGGCCAGCCTGTAGACGGCATTTGTTTAGAACATATTTTCTAGCCCCTTCCCCCTCGCGGGGATGAACAGTGCTCTCCTTAAATAGGGCAGTTAGCTTGCAATAAGGACGGACACGAACAAGCAGACAAAAAGCAAGCAGGCAAGAACAACAAAAAAGCAAGGCCAACAGAGGAAATTCGACGGAACGGAATTTAACTTGTAACAAGTACAGAAACAAACAAGCAGACAAATATCCATCCAACGGAGCAATATTCGCTTAACTGGGACCTCACTTACCTTGTAGCCTCCTGCGGTGTTACGGACAGAGCCTCATCTTGGAGATGCCGAGGCGGTGATCTATCCGGCCAGCAAAGTCGAGTTACCGTGTGCAGAGATATACAAACGGATACCCTCACCTGGTTTGGCCTGTCGGTAGAGGCGGTTAGCGGGTTGTGGCCGCCAGGCAGAGCCTAGACTCGGGGAGCCACATGTGAAAGTTGGGTTAAAGTTAATGGACGCTAGGCGTAGTCTACAAATGCAAGCAAGTGAGCTACCTACTAACACCGTTACGTGGACGCACCGCTGGACACTTCAACACCCCTACACCCATATCACATATAGAGGTGATAACATCGTAAATATTTACGAAGGATCGAAGGTAGTGAAAAGATGAACAATTCACGGCGGTTAATGTCTAACTTGAGCTGATGCCTTTGCTAACAGGGCGCACCCATGAAACCGTGCCCTCTTAAAAAAAATTACAACTCCAGAGCAGCAAATTTATTAGGTCGTGGATGACAGTTACGACAAAAGCTGGATGAAACAGATAACGACTTCATATCCTGACGCTTAGCCATTGCCGGCCAGATCAATGCCCCCACCAGCACTGCGGGATAGTGGTCAATAGAGGCAGGGCAGTGCAAACGACGATATAACTGCGACATTTTGGCCGCAAATTTCAGATTGGCACAGAATAATGATCAATAAATAAATGAACTGAGCTATGAGTGGTCGTCTTATAGCCTGACAAAAAGCGGCATAATAGAATAACGATAATCAAAGGAACCAAACAGGTGCAGGGTTGGGGGGACGATAACTGGAATAGACACGATAACCGTCTAACATTGGATACAGAATATACGCACCGCGGGCCTAGAGGTTTGAAAAGATGAGTAGGAAATTTCTAAAACCATGGTTCTTTCGGACTAGTCATTTACACACAGTTCAATGGTCGCGCACACGTTCTCAACGTGTACAATGAAGTTATGGCTGGGATAGAGCGTGGTAGGTAATAGGTGCCTAACTAATCTACCTTAGCTCCAAAAATAAATTTGGCATTTGTCAAAACAACAATGGTTCCCGCGAACTATTCAGGAAAAAATGAACACTCGGAAAATACATCACTTTACACCGAGGCCATGAGAAAGCGGCATGCTAAGCGAATCCAACGCTATGCAAGATTGTAGAATCAAGGCGTTCGAAATAACTTAAGATTGAAGTAGGTAATACTTGAACGAGCGGACCGATTGGGCAATTGCCTATTAGGCAAACGATCTCGTCTTTCTTTGATATCCATGAGATCCTGTGGACCATATCTTGGTGGTCAATTAAATAACACGCTGTTTGGTGACGTCTCCCAAAAAATGATACACATTTTTTTAAAATATGGATGGATTCTTGCCAAGCAGTTTACTTTTCCAATTGTCATGCGTCATTTTTTCAAAAAAGGGAACAGATCATTATAATGCTTGTCTGACTAAAATCTCGAGGGCTCCCGATGTACCTGTGGCAGCCAGACATCATGACCGGTCTGGCGTCATTGTTCCAGACATCGCTGCCTCAAGGTCATTCATCCCTTGCAGCGAGCCGTCCCAGACGAGGTGACCTGAAGTCACACAACCAACAGCTCGGGCATACCTGCGTCCGCGCAGTCGCAGCTGCCCATGCGGCCACTTGAACGCGCCACCCCCTGCAACCACAACCTAAGCCGCCGGGACACCACCCCCGGCAAATGCAACACACGCTGACTGGACACCACTTGAGCTTGGCCAACGAGCCTACAAAAGCGGCTGCCACCACTATCTCAGGGACTCTCAGGCCTGACTGGACGCAGTCAACACCAGCCCTGGCTTCGCCCGTGGCCACTGCCGCCTGAGAGGACAACTCCGGGTTCTGTGCACAATAAACCCCTTATTCTGGTCCCCTTTGTCTTCACCCTTCAAACATGGAATTTGGCCTGACGATTGTAGCTCACATGCTGCACATATTCTCTCTGCTGTGCCGCTACATACCTGTCAATTGTACATGGTGAGACTGTGATAATATCTGATGTGGCCATCCTCAACGAGGTCACTTATTGTATCTATTCTTGCGTGACGATTTAAAGCAGCGAATCTGCACAGCTCGATCAATTCTCTTCTCTAGCGATGGGGACCGAATACCGAAGGTCCGAAAACTACCTCGTGTCTTGACGAACCGTGTCGAGCCAAGTCTTTAGTTGGTCACTATTTTGAGGCCTCCAGGTAGGCAATGACGCCGGATTAAGGGAAGTATCTGTGAAAACATGAGACAGACGACAGAGGACGTGCTCAAACCACCTCAGTCGTCTTTCTTGGATGACCTAAGATATCCTCGCGATGTTGTCGCAGCAAATGGGGACCGCCTTATTTGAGACGAAGCCCGTATACTTCACTCGAAGGATGATCCTCAGGCAGAAGTCGTCAAATACCTCCAGTCGTCAGTCATCTTCCACGTGCAAAGCCCAGTATTCGTAACCATAGAAGAGGATTGGCCGGACGGATGCGCTGTACACGCGAATCTTTGTGGCGATGAAGATGTTGTGTCGGGTCTAGGGGCACCTTCTAAGCACTGGGAAATCCAGCAAGCAGCATCTGCGAGGAAGAAATTGTTGTCCGCACTCTGTACACTGGGCCGCATCCTCGTCCTAAGGTATTTGTAACTGTCTACTTCAAGTCGATAGCCATCAGACCCGAGAGTCGCTTTGTATTGGCCAGGGATGCAACTCAAAAACAATTTGATCCTCTCAACGTTTACGGATAAACCGATTAAAGTAGCGACTTCATGCAGTAGTGACACCGCAGACTATAGATCAGTAAAGCGTAGTTTAGATCGGTCACCTG
Source organism: Spirometra erinaceieuropaei (assembly GCA_902702965.1). Classification (NCBI taxonomy): domain Eukaryota; kingdom Metazoa; phylum Platyhelminthes; class Cestoda; order Diphyllobothriidea; family Diphyllobothriidae; genus Spirometra; species Spirometra erinaceieuropaei. The sequence goes on from CACRXP010000309.1 coordinate 304,613, forward strand.
CTGTCCAAGTGCGAACTCCGCACCTTCAAAACCGTATAGAGCCCTTTCGAGAATCCAATGAATAGGCGACAGGATAAAGCCTTGCCGAACACCCGATCGGATATAGAACAGTTGGGAGAGACTGTCATGGAAGAAAGATCGCGCAGTGGTGGATCAGCAGCAGACACTGGTCATGACGATTATTTTGGCCGGCACACGATCTAATTCCACTGTTTTCCACAGGGACTCACGATAGATGGAGTAAAACGCAGCGACAAAGGAGATGACTGTCGGTTGCTGGTAGCCATGACAGAATGCTAGAGTGCGCGACAGTGTGAATATCTGGTCCGCTTATGTACGCGCACTTCGGAATCCAGCTTGGTTGGGCATGCTCCTAGAGTCACGCACAGGCGCAAGCATGCCGAACCCTAGTTATTGGGAACCACCTCATTTTTCCACGCTTGCTCAATCACCTTTTGTATTGCATCGGCAACTTCTCTCTCAAAAGTGAGACAATACGACATTTCATAAACCGAAAAAGGAAGAAAGTCCACAGCAGAGGGGAGGGAGGGTGTGATAGGTTGCTTATAAAAGTTGAGAAGGTGCTCGAAGTGTTCAGGCAAACGATCGGCCTTACCGAATTGTCAGCAGTAAAGCCGCCATTCACATCGCGAACAGAGCCACTAAATTTCAAGGGCTTATCACTAACTTTGTGGATACTGTGGCGTAGTCTTCGAGTGTCAGCAACATCTGAGGCCTTCTCCTTGGAGGTCGCTATTCCTGTCCAGTTTTTCTGCCGGCCAATCCTAGCCGACTTTTCTGTCACTTTCCGGAGTTGGGGGAATGAAATATCATTGTGGGACCTGTTTTGCGCCGTCTAGGCGAACAACTACAGGGTTAGGGATGCTCACCGATCGTGTTATTGAAGTCTCTTATCCGTTTTGCCTTAAGGTCCTCCCTCGAGCACCCTCAGCGGCCACCCATTGGCGCGTAATATAGGCAGAATAGCATTACCGACAAAGATAATGGAGGCTGGAATGGCCATTTCTGGCTCACTAGTCGTCATCAGCTAGCCCTACCCAAACCTGAAGTGTGCAACCCCCGGGGCTTGACCCTATGACCTGTTGGTTAGAAGTCCCGCCTCCTAACCGACAGTTCGACCGTCGATTTCGACGGTGTCCACCGTGTGCTACACACTAAGTTGTAGCAGGCACGGCGATTTGTGCGTGAATTCGTCTATAGTGATAGTACACTTGCGCAGCACTTACTACACTCTCTCTTTCCCACTCCTCGCCTGGATCCGATGTCACAGCAGAGTCAAGAAGATCGGAAGGAGGGAGGGCACACTGTTTATATCACGCGCCGCTGTGCGGCTGCTGGCGGTGTTCGAGAGGAACTTAAAAGCACAACAGGACGAGTGAGTTCAGTAACGCACTCGGTGAGCGCCCTCTCTACCCGATCGCAACGACAGGACAACAAGCCCCTGGCGCAGTGGTAGGGGCGTTGGGCTTTTAACCAACATGTCGCGAGATCGAATCACAGAGATTGCACACTCCGGCGTTGGGTATGGATGGCTGACAACGGTTACTAAGCCGGAAATGGTCACTACAGTCTCCCTCGTCTTAGTCGGTAATGCTAAATTGCAGGTTTTTTCGCTGATCCAGTCACTGCGACGTCGCTGAGTGAACCAGAGAGTTCCTTCAACTGCCGCACAGACAGATGACTTCGGTCTCTGCCTTCTCCGTCGACCCGGGTGGTAAAACAGGACCGGAATTCTGCGCTCGGGGCCTTGGCAATGACAGATTGTCGGAGTTATACGATATCAAGGCGTCTCGCACGCGGTATTTTGTGTGCAGATGGGCGACGAATCTCCAGGCGTGTGAGAACAAAAACATGGTCAGACTGATGGGCGTCACGAGTTTCGGCACCACGCATCGATCTGCTTTCGTGAATCCAGCTGCGGAGCCATGAACCGACGAGAGCGTAGTCGAGCAAACTGGTCGTATGACCGTCGTTTAAATACTAGGTCAATAGACGTTTGTGGTGATGCTGGGAGCCTGTGTTCTTGACGGTCGGTCCTGATCAGCTAAAAATTCAGCAACATCTTACCGTTGTCTCATCGATAGCCAAGCCGAAAACGACCGATCAGGTGATTGTTTGAGGAGTCACCGGATACAGTCTCCGGGATCAACCAGCAGATCCCAGTGAGGGAGTCTATCAACTAATTCCTACACCTACCAGTAGCAGGTCACTTTATCGCGCTGTTCGATATCTACTGTTGGTGCGTACACGTAAACGACAGACATTTTTGTAAAGCGACCGTTCAGTCTCACGCAAGCCATCCGGTCATTGGCTGGTTCCCGTACACGTAGTGCACGGTTTGCATGTTCTGTGAGGGCGATAACCGCACCATGTCTGCCAGAAGAGTCGCATAGGCCGCTGTGGTACAAGGTAAGTGGGACTTGACTTCCGAATTTTTATTTCACTTGTGCCTTGGTGGGAGATTCGGACTTCAGACAGGCAGCAGACATCCGCGTTGTACTGCTAAAGACTGCGCGCCGTCAGACTCTTGGTACCAAGGTTCAGAAACGCTCAAACATTCCAGCATCCAATATCGAGAGTCTGTTTCCGATTGAGAAATCCGGCCCGCATACTATTCGTCCGCGCCACTGGACCAGGGTTGAAGGACGCGTCGATACGGGGGTCGCCATGGCATGGATCGGAGTACCGTAGACGGACATGTTTATGCGTTTTTTGGGGATTTTGAGTGCAGTCGGGTTCCCAACAGCCTCTAAGATTGTTTGTTCGAGGTGCTCTCCTCCAGCGCTTTGACTAAAGAATCTAACTATAAGGCAGCAGTGGTTAGCAAACCTATTCAATGGCGGTTCACGATGGCTATTCCAGTGTCATCATCAGGATTTGAGGCATTTGATGAAGCAGTCAGCTTACCAGACCTCAAAACTCCGCGTCCTGGTAAAATTGTCGCTGTTGGTCCACGACTGTTTTGTCGCCAAACTAGAGAACCCGCTTATTTACCAACTAACCTTTGTTGAAGGCTGTTCCACCATCCTCCACCTGTGGACACGTCGGGCAGACAAGTAACGCGTCTTCCAGGAGGGATGGGGAGACTCCGATGGCCTTGGGGGCGTTAAGACAAATCTGGTTATGAAGTACGATCGACCCATTAGTGGGCTGGCTGCGCTATGCTTACTCGTGCTTCTTTTCACGGATGGTGCTTTGAGGAATGGCTTCTTGGGGACGCATGAACAAACACAATAAATGCCTGTCGTCACAGCCCTCTACCGTTTTGAGCATGTACCACCTATCTTCCCCACTCTGAAATTTCCAAGACTTGAAGTAATTTCAACATACTAACGACCTACGCCTGACTTAATAAAGCTTTGCACAGTAAACGTCCAACTGGAAAGCGTAGAACCAGTTGCTATCAGTGAGGCCCTAAACCAAACCGTTGCAGAAAATCAAAGGTGCGATAAATTAGTCCAGCCAATTTCTTAGCAAATCAAATCCGGCCACAAATGTACGTGATGACCAGAGGTATATCAAAAATGATGAAGTCACGTGCCTAGATAGTATTATGAAGACTGAAAAAGTCCCATACTCCTGGACTTCATAGCCAGCTGATATCCGCATGATTCACTAAGAAACCGCCTTCGAATGCTAAAGGAAAGATCAGGGATCACTGTCAAACCAATGCAGTCGGATTTTAGAAGTTTAGACGACAGCATCTCCCTAACGGACACGTGGGACGAGCTGGACTTGCAAAACGGCCGATAATAGTATCGATTCGACACCCGGCACTCGTCATGCCATTCATAAGACGAACTGACCGCAAGAACCAGGTAGAATAAAATATAGATCAATTCCCACAGCTTGCAGATGTGGCAGGCATAGGTAAGAGGCAGAGCAGCCGGCGTGAATAGGGGTCAGTGATTAGAATCGGTCCCCCGACAAGTGTTCTGCCCACGATTTCCAACGAGTGTTAATAACATAAAAAACCTTGCTGACCGTCTATAACCAAAATAATTATGCTTACGCAAACAGCAAACTCCGAAGCCGAAGAAATGAACGGGAGAGAGGGCCCTCTGTGTCCGTCAATCAATTTCCATACCGAAAACACCCTGAGGGCCCAAATCTGAAAGAGCCGTACTGACGAAACCATGGGATTCTCATTTTTGGTCTATATGCCTTCCTCGGTCTGCCCACGCCACTCGGGATCAATCAAACAGGAAACAATCCGAAGTAAATTAGCCTACTGCAGAGGCAGATGCAAAACTCGGAAGATTTCCATCGGAAAGGATGGAAACCCGTGAAAGTTAAACAGCAGATAACGATATACGCGACTGGTCTTTGTGACCAGACCGGATTGGCGCACACCACTTCAATGCGATCTCAACGATGCCCCGAGTCGCATGTGATAAATGTCAAAGTGCGAACATGAACAGGAGCACGAATCGCATCTAGCAACGAAGAGGAATACGACGAAGACTCGTCAGTAAAGCACTGAGAAAGATGAGATGAAAGTGTAGTAGTAATAGTAGTGGCATTCAAAAATACTATAATTCTGGTTCAGAGCGGGGAAAAAGGCAAGACGGAATGACGACCAACTTGAAAATACGAACGTAAACAAATAAGAAAAGGTCCATTTATCGAGTCTCATGAGACCACACCAGCGTGCAAAGCTCTTTTCTTGTCAAAAAGTACAGAGACACTGGAAAATGCATATTGCAGAGGGGTCAGGGAGAGGGGAGAAAATAAGGGGTCACAAAAATGGAGGAAAATAATGTTTAAATAGGATTTTGAGCATTCAGAGAAAGAAAGCGCTTGCAGAGGATGCGAATGGTGTCACCCAAGTTCGCTACTGCCTATAAACACAGGCAAAGTGCGGTTGAGTGGAATATCCGAAGCGCTTTCAGGAGGAGGCATTTCACGGGCTACTGTTTGGGGGAATTTCGCTCCCGTAGAAGGGCTGTCGGAGAAGAATGGGAGGGGGGACAAGCAGCCGGCGACTGTGCTCTCTCTGATGAGCTCCGCAAAAATGGATATTAGGTTCTCCAGGCCGAAGAGATAACCCTCTTCGTGATTTCCGGGTTTCCAGGCCCCGCGATGGTCTATCTCGACGCCGGAGGGGAGAGTATGTGTCTTTCCAAAGTCAATCATCCAGATGTTGGCCATGCCTGTTTGATCATGAACGAAGAGAAGTGATGTCCCAATCATCTGCATACAAAAAACAGTGATGAATGGCAGGAGTTCTGGTAATAAAAATAGGAGATAAGAAAGTACTTAGCAGCAAAGAGGATACCTACATTGAGAAATTGGCTATAGGAGCGTATAAAGCGCAGCTGATTTTCAGTTTTTGGTTTCCCAGATTCGATGCTAATCTGCCAGGCAGATCCATAATGTGGGCACGATTTATGATAGAATCATCAACAAAACGTTTAAAGTGAGCGGTCGATAAATGAAGTTGGTTTCAATTGATCAGCAAAACCTAAAAATTCCGCCGAGAAGGAGAGGGCTAGACTGTACTTTTTGATGGCATTGTTATGGTTATTATCATGAAATAAGTTTTCGGCTTCCACCATCGTGCAACAGCACGACAGCTAGCTCAATATACCTCCAGTCAAAAAATAAAACTATGCGGGACAGATAAAGTTATCATATGAACAAGCGTCACTTTAGCGAATTAACCCACAAAGTCAGGACAGGGTGAAGCGTAAAACATCGATGATGAACGTACGCAGAAACACATCTGCACTTCAACAGTATGTAAGCAGTCAAGCCATCACCGTGGCAAACAATGTGCTGAGATGCACATATCCACAAGCAGTACTTTTGGGATTCCAAATATCGGAAACTGAGCACAAGGAAATAACGACTAAGCGTACTATTGGCAGGGACTAGAACAGCCATTTCTGGCTCATTTCCTGTAGTAAGGCGGCTACAGTCGGTTGCAAGAGTGGGAGGATCTGGGACTCGAATCCAAGTTCATTTTGTCACAAGAGCCGACGACGTTACGATCAGTTTAGCCACGGGGAAAACTCCCTGTCGGGTTCAATCGCGAATATTTAAAGTGACATAGGATTTGCGTTTGCCGGTCTGTTACCTGACTGAAGGACAGAAGGCGTATGACTAAGGTCATTGTGAATACTCCTAACTGCAACCGAAGGAGCGCGAGTTGACGACACAATCCATAAGACCCGGTTTGCCTATTTAAGTGGATTAACTTCATAGAAGCAACGAGAATAACAGTTCACAAACCTGGCTCCCTTAAAAATCTGGACCACTTACGAGCTTCGTGACATGACCCCCCACTACGGCTATAGAATGGAACTCCAAAGTTAGGCGGGTGGTCCGTATTACACCCTCCAATCGGACAAGACTGGTGTCAGTTAGACCGTCTTGAACGACGATGTCGACGGCGTGCCCCATAGCATGCTGGGCGTAGGGACGGTGACTCGTGGGTGAACTACTTTATGGCTAGGGCAGACTTGTGCAGCATCTGTCCCATTCTCTCCTCCACCATTCAGCAAAACCAAACGAAAAGAAAGAATCAGGACGACCTCGGGCGCAGTAGATGGCAAAGTTAAACGGCCAGCCTACGCGAACCACACACGACCTGGTCTGCGCACAATGGACCGGGTTTCCATGAGAACAAGAAAAAACGGGCGAATTGACTCCCAATTGACTGAGAGTGTCATAGAGACCACGTTGAGGAGCCATTGCTGCTTGGGAGGAGCAAGTTATTCTGTCAGTTGGGCCAGACTGATAATTGCCGGACATGCTTACGAAAAATCAAAATGGGAAGAATAAGCACGGGACGCAGCAAAAACGAAAACATATCCCACAACAATTTTTTCGTCAGTCTAAGTCAAGGAAGTAGCCTAAACAATGGCAAAAGAAGCCAAGGAAAGCTATTAAAGCTAACAAAGACTTCCTTCAATCTCTTTTGTGGATGAAACCAAGGACCGAGGAAGGTTTTCTATCGGGAAAGCACATTTCGATGCGTGCAGGAAATGGCTATTCACAGCGCGTGAGCATACACCGAGGTGCATTTGTCTATTCATTTGCTGCTGTGGAGCGGGATACACTGGCTGTACGACGAGGCGTCTATGAAAGAGAGTACGCAAACATACCTGCCTGGTTAGGTAGAGGTTAAAATAGGTCGGTTTAGAGTTCTATTTTCGCACATCCAGTCGAAGCGAATCACAGAGTCGGGGACAATGAAGCCCTTCAGAGCAGGAATCAGCAAACTACTCGAAAGGCCTAAGGCAACGGTTATTAGCAACAACCAACAAAGCGGTTATTTTACCGGGAAGTCACATCTAGACATGCGCGGAAACTGGTTAGTCGCAAAATGCGAATTTACAACAACTTCGTTGTGGCCACATTTGCTTATTTATCTGAGAACGGCACGATCAAGAATTTCAGGCCAAAGCCGATGAACACTATCATAATAGGAAAAATACTAATGAGCAAAAGGAAACACTATTTCTTCGCTCGATGAACAATTTAGTTCCGTTTCTGCGCAGTTTCGTCGGATGGGAAGACGGCACGCGCTTATGGGAAATGCACGCCTTATTCTATATGGCATCCCGTCTTGCCTACTCTCGAGCCTAGGTGGGCAGCGGCTGGAATATGGAAGGGCGGAGGGCTAGAGTATAGGGAAAGAGACACACTAAACTAGGTCAGTTGACCAAGGGGTGGCGAATCTGCACAGAAGGATGTTTACTGACCTGGACTTTGCCAATTTCCTCGAGGGCCTGACAGAAGTGAGAAAGCCCGCTTTAAGGGTGTTTTGCCGCAGGACGGCCGAGTGACCTTGACCTCGAAACAACTAATTGGTACCTAGAACTAGTCTGGCAGTTTCCCAAGCGAAGGTGGGTTGGCCAGATTTCTTGCCCCAGTGAAGATAATAACACGTCGGCCATTCTCTCGTAGCAGTCTCCAGCAGCAGAATCCCTGGCCCTGACTCGCACGATTCCCCAGTCCTACGTTCCATACCGGATAAACTGCCGCTCAATGAACGGCTACCCCCATGAACGGATACTGTTACGGGGCGCAGTCTGCTTATCCCGCTGTTATTATTACTATTATTACCACTACTAAACAACATTATAATTAATAGGTGTTTTTGTCAGCAAGGTTTGCCATTGCTGTCACAGGTTCGAATCCCACCTAGGCCGCCGAGTTTTTCACGATCAGTCTAAACGAATTACTATGGTTAAAATTGCTTTTTTTGCAGGCTTGTCAAATACACGATCGATAGTTATGACCACTACACTGTTTTTTTCCTGTGGACGGTCCCTATTCTGTTGGTGTTTCGGCAAGATAATGCGAGGTACGTTTAACCCGCAGCTATCTTCAGGAGTCCAAACTGCACACGCTTCTATCACAGTTCGAAAATGGACGCTCGCAGGTAGTTGGGTTTAAACGGCAAGCTTCCTGGACAAACGATGCGAAAAAAAGTGGCAACAGAGGTAAACAAAAATAGCCGTCTAGACAATGCGCGGTGTGAATTAGCTCAGCCGGCGCAGTGGCGGATTGCGCGGGGACTTGGCTATGGTGTGGGAGAGAGAGAAACGTACAACGTCGAAACAACCCTCGCTCCAGGCACATTGCGTTCACTTGACGAGACTGTCAGTGAAATTACGAAGGTTGTCAGGACTGGCTGACCAGACATAAAAGTCTCACCAAGCACACCAAACGTGACTGATGCTTTCCCTCAAAAGTAAATATGGTTTCAAATACAAATTCACGGGGTTGGAGAGAGACGGCGGTTGCTTCTAGTTTCACCCGCCAGTCGAGGAGGTTAGCAGAATTAAGGTTATTGTTTCAAGCACGGTGTCGTGAAACCAGTCGAGAGTAAAATGCGCCAAGTAGGCGGCGAAATTGAACGATCACTCTCTTTAGCTGTCAACGCATAAAACTGACTATCCCACTCTGGAGAGCCATATGCTACGGCATACGTTACGATTGCTGAAGGGGGTGGTTATGCAATACGGTGTGGGGATAGCTAATGTAGGCTTAGTGGAAAATTTTCGAAAGATTAGTCACGCCCGTCTGATCGTTCAAAATGGGGACGTCACGTTGATGACCCTGCGCACCCGTAATCGTCAATTGTGAAATGTGGCATGCGGGTTTCGAACCGATTTTTCATTGACGGACGGTCCCGACTTCAGTGCATACACAACAGACTGGCAGGATATATTCACGCCGGTGACAGATTACTTCTGTGGGGATCACCGATAAAGGGAGTAAAGATAGTTGGGAGAAAAGGTTTTTTGACCTGAAGATGCGGACCAACTTGCTAACGCATCGTCAAAAACAGTCGCTGATACGTTTTACGGAGGAACAATAATTGCAGTATGCATGACACAAACAGACCAGAGGCAAGTATCCGGCACGCAGTAATGAGACTGAAAGGCCCAATGCAACGACAAGAAACGTCTAGAGTCCTACACGGATCCGGTGAAGTTGTGGACAATGCAAATACGTCGGAGAAACCGCAAAACTACTCCGGACGCGAATGGTCACACCACATGCAGTTGGAGTTGCACGCAGATCGAAGGCAATCACGTGGTGCTAGGTCATGAAGCCCATGGACCCGCTGCCACGGCAGGAAACTTCTGGAACCGTTTATCGGATCTGGTGCATTTGCGAACAAAACAACTACGTTAAAGAAATTAGGAGATTACTCCGGGAGAAAATTCCGAACATGCGGCAGTGAGAAATGATGTCAGTTCTCCGGTCGCGGCTGATTTGACAGCATTCGGTAACACCTTCAAGTGTGATGAGGTCAAACCTCTCACATGAGATGAGAACAACGTGAGCCGTAAACTGCTTGGGTCAGTATTCCACGGCCCGCAGTCGATTAAGAGGCGAAATGACCTCCCGCCCTAACATTCTGTGCTCAGATTTTGCCTGGGTAGAGTAGTTAGCCACTAACAGCTACACTGACAGGGGGCCAAATTGCTAAGTCACTATTAAACCAAGAAACAACAACGCTGATGAAGTTCCGGTAATAAACGACCGGATGCGGACTCGCAAACGAGCATCGCATCAAATACGAGCCCCAACGATGAAAGCGGGAGCTGCTAATCTTGGTAGGCATGGTAACTGTGTCTCATAAATGTTGCGTTCCTTGTGTCCCCATTACCCAAATCGCGACCTTCTCCGATGATATGTTCGTGCAAGGATCCGAAAAGTCCGGCCACTAAACTGGCGATCAAACCCTTTTCTTCTGAGTCGCTTTTTGTAACTCGCCTCCTTGTTTCTATCGACAGGTGGCTAATTCAAAGGATGATTAGTCAAAACTCCGAGGGAGTGTTCGGTGCGAACAACTCCACAACTACGCACAATAAGTAAAGAAACAAAAATGTCTAGGCGTAAAAGGACCTTCCAAAAAAGGATGAATGGTGCTGACAAAACCATAGACGGCAATAACAACGTGCGGTGGTCACAAAAACCGTCTAAGCGTAGCGAGGAAATGAAGGAGATGTGGTTAAATCATACCTCGTGCCGCCTGAAGAAGCTTGAAGAGTCAAGCGACTTGAGGAGAGAGCGCAGCCTACGCAGATATTTTGTCTAAAATAAGGAAAAGAGGCGGTCACATGGGAAAAAGGCAGTCTGCAAGGCACTACCCACACCAAAACTGGAAGCTCAACTGGCTACTTAATGCCGTTGGATGAGCTAGACTGACGAGTGCAAGATACTACTCCCTTGCAAATGAAATACCGAGAGTCTAGTAAAAGGAAAGTAAGGCTGGTTGATGATGATGCTTCCGACAAAGACAGGAACCAAGGCCACAACAAGGGCGCGGTTGAAGATAAACTGACGAAATTAGTTTATTTGCTCTACTTTGCTGACAAACCAACAAACCCGCTCTTGAAGGTCTCTTGAATGATCAGGACGTGGTGGGTAGATGCTAGGTTTATCGACTGGCAGCAACAAGAGAAAACATATCTGGGGCAGGTGCAGGCAATAAACAGCTCCCCTAAGCACTCCGATCGGTTGGGTGCATCCACCACAACTATGTGAAGACGCAGCGACTAAAGATGGAGGAGGCGATTTTTAATCCTATTGACAGTATCCTGAGCAATCAAAAAATGTAGATGTTCCGACTTGGCATTTCAAACAAAGCGAACAGACGGGGATTGAGTAAACTCGAGAGGCCAGTAGGTACGCAGTTCGAAGATATGTATGGTCACCACCCTCAAACATGATCTGCCCTCCTGACAATATGAAACGAGGGTGTTCACACCAGCATTAGCAATAAAAAACATCCTGTTGAACAGTTCTCCGGATAGAGTAGGACGTCAGTACACTGCGGACGCTTGCGCCCAGAGCGCATTGTTGGCCTTTCTTCAAACTGCGTGGAATAACAACAACTTCAATCTATATGGCTTCGAAAGAAAGAAATATTTGAGTTGCTATGAGGAAGGCAAGGACTGTGAAATGCCTCCAGCATCCGAATGAAGTGAGGTTTGCTTTCCTTACGGCCCAGTGGCCTTGACCGCGCAGTCCGTTTGGCTGAGAGATGAGAGGACTGGAAGATACGTTATGCAAAGAGAACGGACCACCGCAGCCGACCTCGCCTGTTAGCCTGCCTATGGCTACCCAGGCGGGACTCGCGAGTGTAATTCACCAAAATGCCCCGTTTAGAGTTTGACGGGCAATCGGTGTAGTTCGTAGGGCCCGACGACTAAGCAGATATTGACAGCGTTCAGCCCATTTTTACATTTTCAGAGACAAACCCAACCGTGTAGTGCAAATGTTTTAAAACTAGACAGCTTGAATATAAGGCAGCTAGAGAATAAGAAGCAACACGAAGGAACACGATGAAAGGACAAGCAGGCTCCAATAGCGTCGCGACTAAGCGTGTGAGAGTGAAAAAAGACATGCTGCCAGGTAGTGAGAGGGGAATGGCATAACAAACCCTTAATTTAGAACTAAAACGGAAGTAACTGCCTCACAAAAAGTGAACACGCACGATGTCAAGTAAGGTGATATAAACAGTGGTAACGACCCGAATGAAGGGCGTTTCTGCGTCTTCACGCTTTCTCTAGTTTGTTTTACAGTGAAGTTGCGCCTACACGATTGCGCTGCACTCATCTGGATTGCGCCACTACCGACCGACGATTACTTAGGTCAGATTCGGGACCGAGTGAAACCGACAACAGCCGATCAGCAGAAAAGGTGCACTTTTAGGAATCTGAAAAAAGTTCTGCTTGCAAAAACAATGTTACCCCAGTTCAAAAGGTCACGACTTGGAACAGACCGAAGAATCTGCCCAAAAATATTTGATAAATACTAGCGACCGCTTTACAAACGTGTGATTCTCATGGCTGCATCTTGTTTCTAATGAGTTCCAACAGTAGAAGTAGACATTTTATTCAGCCGTCTTCTGCCTGGAATGGATTATGGGGCTTTTGGGAGGGTAAAAAAAACCGCCGAGACAAGATCGCGCACAAGGAAGATTACTTGTGCTGTGATCGCAGGCGAGGAAAAATAAAAGCACCGTTAGGCCTCTCACATAGGTGAGGACAACAGCGAAGATCACGTGCACCTTGGGTGGTGGAGGAGAAAGTAGACGATGCAATTGATTGCCTGAGTGCACAAAATGAACAGTCAGCCAATAATAAGTAGGAAAACCTCAAAGAGGTTGTTTCCAGCTGATGGCAGTAAAATGCCAGGTAGCATTCAGATGACCCAGTAATACCGAGGGCTCGTTGTTATGCGATCGCCAGCGAGTGTTATGGAATGGATCCAAGAAGTAAAAGCGGGCCGACCGCAGTCAGTTCTGTTTTATCGGGCCAGCGGGCAAAAGGAGACTGACAAACTCTAGGGGTAGGACCATAATGGTGAATGCAAGAGGGTTAGCGGCGTGTTTTGAGGACCGCCAACTGACGCGACATTCGATGCCTTAGCAGGAGCGTAAAAAATGTGACAATTCGACCGTCGTTGCCAACTATGTCCAGCGTGTGCTCCACAGCAGGGTGGGGGCAAGAACGGTGCCTTGCGCTCGAAATAGTTTAAAGTGGCAGTCGACTTTCGTAGCATCCACCGCACCCTCCACCTCCCCCACCCGAACCCGGTGTCAAGACAGCCAAGAAGATCAGTGGCAGGAGAGGACCCAGGTAACTGGCAAGGCGCAAACCCGCACCTTGGCGTGCGAACACACCTTCTGGTCCACAACACACACACTGATCTGGATTTTATGCAACAAAAGGAGTGAGGGGGGCTGGGATCCCACAGAAGGGGATTACCTAGGTGATAAAGCACGTAGGGTAAGGCGGACATACCTGAAGAGACAAGCAACCCTCGGTGAAGTTGCTCAAGCAAGCTTTGATGTCCGAACGCAACTTCAGGCGTTTGAAATCCCGTGTGGGTTTGCAGTGACGTTCCTGGTTTCATTGAGATGGTGCGGAGGTGGGTGATTCGAAGGCACAGAAGGCAGTATCAAAACCACAAGTAGTCATTAACCAGAACGACGGGACAAGAGCAACGCGTTGGTAAATTGAAAATTTGTCTGGTAGACAGGCCAATATATTAATAACTGAACATTGACTCCGCACGACATGAAGTCTATTTACTATACGGAATCGAAAGGTGATTTATTCAGATCGGACCAAGTCGTAAAAGTTCTCAGACCATATTTTTTCAGGAGTCAACACATTTGAGCAGCCCATGCCCAGAAATAAAGTCCACTTAAAGTTGGATCTTGTCACCTGAATAAAAATACTACTGTTTTCTGTACGGGCCTCTACATGTAAGAAAATGATAGGTTTCTTCAAATCGTACCCAGATGGCGTATTGTGAACTCATGATAAGGACGTCTACACTAAATTCACATGTGCTCAACTGATTAGCACTATCTTAAACAGGTCACAAACTGAGGCACAGTTTCGAAAGACTGAAAAAACCCTGGATGTGCGAGAAAGAAAAAGTAGTATTCGATTGCTATAGGAGTGTCCCAGTCGCACATTTAACAAACACCTTAGTAGAAGAGTGATCTAAAGTAGGCGTGGTGGCGAAATAGAGGTGATAGGTCACTCACAAACATTCTGCACTCGACTGCTGGATTCATAGATTTTCGGAACAGAATGATCCGATTTTAGCTATAATTAACCCAACTGCCTCGTTTGTTGTCCCAAAACACAATGCACATAGAAAGTGTGCCTTCCGCTTCAGTGAGGGCCACAGAAAATGCACTTTTGCATAGGGAATGTTGGCCTTTCAGAGAATCTACAGTATGCGCCAAGTCTTGAAACGGAGCTGAAAACGCATACGTATGCTGCCAAGTGCGGTTCATCTATGCGACCCTAATACATTTACCTCGATCTGAAATGCAGTTAAGCTCCTTCAGCTGACGCGCCTGAAGGAGTATGGAGGCTGAAGCACAAGTTGCAGAGAAGATAGCAGAAAGTGGACACATTTTCGACTTTCGAGGAATGGCTATCCTCGGTTGAGGCTGTTCGAAGATAGAGCAACTGACAACGGGGGGGGAGGCACAGTTCTCAGACGCTATCGAGCTCCAACAAGATCCTACGCCAAGATAGGGTGGTCACAGCAAATGTAACGACATCGACCACGGGCAATCATGGATGCTTCGACAGTGAACAATCGGCAGAACATCCAGGATTTCAGCAATTCTTCTATCGGATCATCCACTGTTCTTAACCTGGTGTCGAGTTTCTACAACCAACCAACGACTATCATATCGGGAAACCTTACTAATTATACTTTTCAGTAAGGAAGTAAGAAACGGTTCATTTTCCACTATTTTAACAGAAAACAATATACTACGTTGTCAACCGACAACTTCTTCAGAAATTATTTAGAAGCTCTGGAAACAGGTCGACACAGTTCTAATCGCAATATACACGTAGATATTTTAGTTGGATATTATAAAATCTAGCGAGATAACTGTATGATGTTACCCGTAGCCTAATTTAGCGGTAAGTAATGTGGCCAAAGACGGAATATTTCGGCGTGGCAAGGTCCACCATTCTTAGAACATGCGTGCAGTCATATATCAGGGGGTTAATTAAAACCACTTAGAATAAGACGTTTGGCCAAGACACATCAACTTTCGGACAGTAAGATGAAGATCAGGGCGACAGCAGGGTTCAGAACTAAATGAAACTTAATTTAAACCGCTACTAGGCAAGCACATGACAAGGCTGAGGTCGTTGCAATGAAGGCGATCTCAGAACTCTCAGGCAAGATGAAAATCCTAGGAAAACACAAAGCACTGCCATTCGAAAATCATGCCAATGGTGGACATTTTCAAGTAAAATAAGCCAACGAGTGTATCTAAAGGAAGTGCAGTTTACACGAGGACAGGGAAGGAGCTTTTTACTACCCCTTCTAGGAAGGCTAATTTGACTGAACGAAAATAATATATTTAAATGAAATGGTCGGTCTTTCCGAGTGAAATTGCCATAGGTGAGGCCGAGAGCTACCGTGGTGAGATCAATTAAGAACTGCGACTACGTAACATCCTTGACGATGTTTCGGCCATACGCAAGTATTTTTTTTTTATTTGACAACACACATCAGAATACGATTAATGTAAGACTCGTAGGACTAAAAACGTGTCGTCAGACAGGGTGGAGTCGATAACAGACGGAATTTAAT
Organism: Spirometra erinaceieuropaei; assembly: GCA_902702965.1. NCBI lineage: Eukaryota > Metazoa > Platyhelminthes > Cestoda > Diphyllobothriidea > Diphyllobothriidae > Spirometra > Spirometra erinaceieuropaei. The sequence continues at coordinate 320,249 of CACRXP010000309.1, forward strand.
ACACGCGCATTTGGTGGTACCACAGAAAACAACTCAGACGGAAGTCCTCAGGAGGACACCAGTCCGATTCCGTCTAGGGACAGACATTTTGACCGTGCGAATAACCCAGCCGCAATAGTTTGAGCCAATTTAGGTTTTTCTGGTTAGTAGAAAGAGCACGTGTCAGGTTTGTTAGGGACAATGATTTGCAGGGCGGGGAGATTGGACATTATTGTGACCCGATTCATAAGGGGCTAGTCAGAAGGTCAAGGACGATTAGAAATACAGGGTTAAACAGCGCAAAGCAAAAACGGCAGGCCGGTTATTTCTGTGTCAGAAATTAAGTACAAGAAGATTAACTCACTGTGCGAGGTGGCATGCCCTATGTTAATTTAACAAGGCAAGCAAAGTGAGAAAGCATGGAAGGCCAACAAAAAAATAAAACTGCAGGGAGTGGGGAGGTCGCTCTGACTGCTTGCCCGTTGCGAGTGTCACTGGCTCAATTTAGGGATACCAACATAACAACGAGCACGCGATGCTGGAAACGTACTCAACCAAAGGGGGACCGGAAAGAAGGGTCCGGCCTGCTGTCTTCGATACTAACTACCCTGCGCATTCATAGCTATAGAAGAACGGAAGAGTTCTCGGTAAGCAGTGGCAGTGAGACGGAAAATTTCCGGGACTTGGCGAATAAGCAGCCCCACATAATCGGCAGTACTGACAGAAGGGTCGACAAAGACTGAAGTAAATTAAACTGCCCTTCCCTTCAAAATCTCAGCCCACTCATGACACCATCCTGGCACTCGGCAAACGGCCACGTTCAATTGTGATCAACGCACTTTGTACTGAACCCCAAGGCCTATGCGACAACAGCCAACGTTTATGATCCCTTACCGACAGATGTTACGACGTTCGTCGCAACCCAGTAACCCGGGTGTTCACCGGTGGGTTGAATAATAGGTACGCTGGTCGGTCTGCTTATAAGATTAGACGGCGAAGTGTGCACGGGTATGCAGAGATCTTTCTTGGACTTACGGCACCGAACCTGACTGTTTGGTGTAGGTGATTTTTTTGTCAGTCCATAACGTGTAGAGTATCAGGCGGGAATGCCCTAAGAGCATTCACAGTAAATGGCGTACCTCATGAAATATCGACCGAAATTCTGAAATTTTTTTGGATCAAAAATGACTACTTAGGTACAGTATTGATTATCGTGCCGCATAAAGTAAGTTAGTTCTCACTCCAAAATGCCAGTTATTGACTGCGCTTCTTCTCAGCCGCTCTCAACAGCCACGTCTAGCAAAAGGTGACTACTGAAGTGATGTCCTTTTTCCACCGATTCGTACTAAAAATATTCTTTCTATGATCATTTTGTAGTAACTTGCGTATTCATTAAATTTAATGCTTGAAAGGGTACCTTTAGGGTCTAAAAGGTTAACAATTATGAGATTTTTGAGATAATTAAGCGTTCAGTCAACTAGCATCATATCCATTTATTAATGCCCCTTATAAAGTAAACAACATGGGTCATATCTATGGCGAAATTTTACAGGCCTTAAACAGTATCTTCTTAGTAGCATATATTAATATGCAGTAGCTGGTCCATCCCACGAAATATTTACTAAAATTCAAAAAAGTGCTTTCGGTTAGAATGGATTACTTATGTGGCGTTGCAATATCGACTACCGTGTGGCATAATCCTAAGGTATTTTGATCACTATAAAAGGTCGGCTTTTTAAAATATATTCGAATTTATGGAGGCATCGGACTGAGTGGGAAAATTACATGAGAATTAGTTATTTTCTACTTAGTGGAGTTTTTGTAGGCTACCGGAAGGAGGCTCAGTTAGAGCCAGCACCCCGACGTGACCGAAATGTCTTAGGATTACACTGTACGATAATCAGTATTGAAACTCCGCCTATGTAAGCCTTCTTAACCAAAAACACATCTGAGAATTCAGGTTAACATTTCATAAGATAGGCCAGCCACTGCATGACTTTTGTGGGATAGAAAGTTTGGAAACCCTAGATGCATGTTCGAAATTCTTTGAGAACTGAAAAAAAACTGTTTTAAAGCCGAAAGCTACCCTTTCTCTGGGTGCTAAATTAAAAAACTGTTATCTGTTGCCAAATGAATATAAAACGCATATTTTCTGGAAACCTGATGTATGTTCGAATTTACATGGACATCGAAAATTGATGAAATGAGTGGTCGTGTTTTAACGAATGTGGCTGCTGCAGGTAGTTAGGAAGAAGAGTGCTCAAAAGCCGACAATCTGGCATAATAGAAATAATGTGTATATGCGACATGACAATCCATATTACACTCTCGCATGAGTAAGTCCTTCTAATAGAAAGTTCATTTCACACTTGACGTCAAGATCTCATGATATAAGCCACTTACTGTACTGCTGCCTACCTGCCATTCCTGAATACCGGCTCAATTAGACGGACGTGATGGTCATCACGGGACTGCATTCCTGAAAATCGCAAACGAGGGGCTTATCACTGTCCTATGAGGCGGGTGCAGTCGCTACTTGCACGTGCTGCGGACTTTCGACGCATCGATTCCACATCCTTTCCCCACACAAACCATGCTCTGACAACAAAATCGGAATCATCGGAGGTTGATAACGCTAAACAGTCCGCCTATGCGTGCCACATGGGCCGGTGGTTAACTCCACATTGAACAGGTTTAATCCAGGCGGGGAGGAGAGCGGGGTCTTACATTTCATGAAAATGAGTGTCATAAGTCACATTAAACAGCCATTATAGCCCGTCAGCTCGTTAACATCGAAGTCACCGTTACTAGTTTCGGAACGCGTTGGGTTGTTTATAATGAAACTGGAGGGGCTTAACTATTTTATCTTCCACACACCGGTACCTTATCCGGACCGAGACGATGAGCACAATTGATTCCATTTCGTGCAACCATGTAAGTCACAGTTGCGCCATCTTGAGAGTGCACGTAGGGACCAACTTACGCTGGTGAAGACTTGAGGTCACGTCAGTCACTGCTCCCGATCACGCCTCTAGTTGGTTTGACTGGTGCAAGCCGATAGTGTGTGTACATAATGCGAGCTGTGCACAGGACCCTCTAATCTCAGAATATGGGTGGTCAAAACTCGAACTCGCGGTACCACAAACTTGGGCGACAGTGCTCATCCTCATCAAGTACGCTAAAGGACTAAAATACGATGATAGAAATTCCGCGACGGTAACCCCGATGAGCCTGGACGGCCCGTGACGCATCAAGAGCCTTATCATTTTCGCCGAATCACTTGGAGGTCTCAACCGCCTGCTTTCAAAATCCAATGAGACACTTGATGAAATGGTCCTCAAGTGGTAGGTATACAAAGTATCAAGTCGACCACATGCCGCTCTATGCTCCCCCAACCATCTTCCTGTTAGTTTGCCGCGTGATGCATGGCGTCAACAGAGGATAGAAACTCGTGCACAGCTCACACTACACGTTATTGAGACACAAGCTACAAGGGTGGATGTGGACCACCTCAAAGACCTCCTCAATGCCACGAGCTACCGTCTATGCCTATTCAACCGCACTGGCATAGGAGCATAGCCAGCAGCCCCAGTTGAGGCGCACGTAGTCAACTATAGTGGGCCGCAGGCCAAGAATACTGGTAGAATAACATTACTGACAAAGACAAGTGAGATTGGAGTGGCCAATTCTGGCTTATTAGATGTCGTTGGTCGGTCATACCCAACCGCAGTTTCTGCAATCAGTGAGCACCCCACTATTACTGCAAAGAATATTCTTTAGTCCCTAAGCAAAGGCATCAAGGAGAAGTTGAATTCACTGGTAAAATGATCCGAATATCCAGAACATTAAAATTGCAGTTGTCAGCACCAACCGTCGAGTAAGACCCGAACATATGTAGTTTTGGCAGTTTACAACTGTCGCCACGACTAAAGAATAAGAACAGAATGAAGTTGGGGGGAATCTGATAAAACCGGTTGAGCATATAAACTGACGTAACGATAGCGATCATATGTATTCCGCCATCAAGCGCATCCATCGTGTGACCCGTTTTAGGGGCACAGTCTAGCAGTACACAAGAGGTGACACAGGTTGCCCGGCAGAGTAATGAATATTCAAACTCGATTCTCAAAAGGAAACGGGCGAGTTGATTCCCGTTCTGTACGAGACAACACACAATACCTGATTAGCAAAAATGCACGTAAGTAAATGGAGGCGGCAAGGAAGAGCCTTCGTAATACGATCTATTCGAATTAAACACCTTTGACAATCGTGCTTTAGGGTTCTCTTAGCGACCCCAACGACTGCTTAACACCGTCCAATGGCGTAGAGTTGGAGGTTACAAAAAGTTGTCCGTCAGCCCTGACTACGATCCGTTGCAGTAACCCTGAGAATCACTTGATTCATGTGGGTGAACAAATGGCAAATGGCGTAAATTAACAGGTTGCCACGTGATGACGTTAATTTATACCATTATTAGGGCAGAGCTCCTACCGAAAGATAGACAGCTGAAAAAGCGCACAAGCAACAATCCTCCATTTGCCCTCAGGTCGTGTGCATGGTCGCCCAGTGGCTTCTGCCATCCCTCTCTTTCTGATAAGTTTTTGATGCTTATTAAAAGCCTGGTCAAGTGTTGGTTGTGGACCGGAGTGTGGTGGCAGGTCCAGGTGCGGGTCCAGCCGTGCCAGCCACCTGCGCCTTCTCCGCCTTCGGTTTTTTAACTGTCTTTACACCGCGCCCAGGTGGGGGAGGAGAGAGTGCGGTGAATACTACGTAAGTGCACTACCAATGTAAACTAATCTACGCACAAGTTGCCGTGCCTACTCTCACCTTGCTGCGAAGCACACGGTGGGCATCGTCGGCAACGATGATCGGGCTGTATTTGCACCCGACAATTAGGCAACTCGGGTATGACAGTAGGCGACGTCGGCCGAATGTGAAAAGACAGAAGTGGTGGATCTTCATTATGCTTAGTAAAGATGCACAATATTTGAAAAAAAAGGGTGAACACTAAAGGGCGCAAGTTACGTAACCTTAGGTTCTCTTGGACATATAGTCAAGCTCAAACCTATTCCTAAAAAGAAGGCCGCAGACCGGGAGAAAAACCAAGAAAAGTTATTAGGATACTGGCCGAATGTCTCAAGGCATACTTATGACTCACTAGAATATACGGCTTCTACTTCACCTCTGACAGGAAGGTTTTCAAAATTACACGTGGGTCATTTTTCGCAAATGATTTTTGCTGCAGAATTTTCTCCGCTAGTGTAATATGTGACAGCAAGTCTGCTACAAGGGTCAGTCAGTGTTAAAGTCTTTTGTAATGGAAAGGTGGATCCTCTACTCGGAGGCAGAGAACCTACAGTCGTCATCTAACTTGAAGCACAGGTCGCTGAGAGATTGTGATATCCAATTAAGGCAACCGGTGTTGCCGCTAGCAGAGCACAAGATGGACACCTAATTACATTCTAGAGACTAATTTCCACCTCTGTTTTGAGGCACTCAAACGTCTGCAAGAAATATTGGAGAGAACGAAAGTATGTCTCAAAGTGCAGTGCTTTCTCCGGGCGTCTAACCTTTATACCCTCTATTCTGAATCCGAGGGTGGAAGAGGAACTGAGGGCTTCTCTCCACTGCATGTAGTGAAGTTTGGTTACTGCTCGCTGTGCGTGCTCGTCAGCCGTTGGTTCGTTCGGATCAACTTCAATCATTTTTTCGTACATGTCCTAAAACGATGGAGGACATATCTTTGAGGATAACATATGAGCAAACATCTGCAGGTCAGATTCGCATAAGAGAGCCCGCAATAATAGATTTAAAATAAGTGTAAACGGAAAATAAAAGTTTAAAAGCATGTCCTAATCAACGACGCCGTAAGCCGATATTTTGCCTTTCATGTTTAATCCATTGCTGAAAAATGAATGAATTCCGGATGCTGCTAAAAATGAGGGTTCTCAGATGAAAAAAACGGACTCGAACGAAGACGCGGCCCTGTTCTCAAACCCACACCAAGGCGAGAGCCCAGAGAGATCTAAGAGAAGAAAGCGCCCTAGGACCATTACTAGTAAGCTGGATTCGCTAACCCCGGAAATGCTACTTCTTAAACAACTATGCCTCGGTCACATGCCCATGATGCCAAATTAAAATTTGTTGAGCATGCAAAGCGACATTTTCGAAGAAACGCATTTAATGATCACGCCTGCAGGGTTTTATAGGCCAGGCGTCCCAACGCTGACTTGTGACCGGTCGGATCAATTCAGCGCAAGGTCCCATGGTCAAGTGCATAGTAGCCCATCGGTAGGTAACGAGTAAACCGACAACGACACTGGGAATGTGCGGATCCCTGTACGCTTACGTCTGAAAGGTTATCTATCGATCCAAATAGAATGGATCCAAATGTCAGGCGCCTTACGGAGTAAAATTAAGGAGGCTGGAAATGAAACCAGCACAGGAAGTAGAGGGGTCGCTGGTCGCAGTTAAATCAACAGCCGACGGACGGGATGGCCGGAAGAACTGTCAACGTAAATAATCTGGGCTGAAATGATGAAACCAACCGAGGAACCCTATGGTGGCTTGTTTTGACAGACAGATCTATGTCCTACTAGTAAGTTATTAAAACACTAAATTAAAATTAAAGGCAGGGAGTCGTAGATGGTCGTGATACATGTAGTATCGAATGTGGTTTTCAAACGTCTACGCCTGAAATAAAGATAATATTCTTCGAGCAAGTGGTCAAACTCCTACACTGGAAGGATGTATTCGCACCAGGACTCAATAGAAGCAAAGGGTTGGTGTGGGGATTTAGGGCAGTCAATTAATCACAGTCTGGGCTAATCCGGTGTTAGAAAATCAAGATATTTTTCAAAAGCAGCCGGACGGTTAGTGCCAAATGTCCAAAACACATAAAAACTGATTAATGCCTCACGTGGGGTCAGCAGCACAAAAACCTGCAAAAAACTATCCGTAACTAAGTGAATAATTACGCTAGGCGCCACGTGGTCGCTTTTCCACAAATTGTCAAAACAAGAGCCCTTGTAATTCTGGACAGACTGTACATGAAATTATTAAACGCAGCAATTTATCAAAAGACCCTGTTCAAACAATCGTATTCATGATTCGTTAATTGCCTGGTGAGACTTGCCACAGTTTATTTAGTGATTATTAGCAGTCCGTAGAGGTACTTAGTATGTTTTAGTGTGGCGGTCAAAGGTCCTTCTGTCTTAACTATCCCTTGTATCTGACATCTCAAAAGCATGATGAAGAAAAAAATTCTGAGGCACTTAACACTTCCTTCCTTCCCAACTGCCAAGGAAAAACTATGTTTTGAAATATTAATTCTTACACTAACTTCTTTACACCAAACTATCGGTCGACGCCAAGGCCGCAACAACGTGCTCACTAGATAGTCGGTGGCATCTCATGACGAAGGCCTGTCGCTATTGATCTAATCCTGCTATCGCCAAGCGCTCAGCCCCGCAGGATTCACTCCGGCCTTGTCAGTCCACACTTGCGTGATCAGAATGTAAGCCTATAGTCGCGCGATCTCACAGCTTATCGATATGTGTGACCCTGAGATTGACCCGTGGTATGCATTCTAAAACGGCTGACTGAATCAGCAGACAGCAGCCGGTCCCGTTAGCTTACCAAAAAGCAGACTACCCTCAAAGCCTTGACGCCCTGACTTGGGATAATCCTCGTCCTAACTATGAGGGACGATTTCTAAAATAGGCAAGATAAAGCTCGCGACAGCACCTGGTAGTTTAGTTCTTCACTAATTGCCCCATGGATACGATCTCTCAATCTCTTACCGACTTCAGGCTGCTGGACGTTTTTGTCATCTAGAATTTTCACGGAACTCGTTCCGGGTTTATTCCGTCTTTAAACAGCCAAGCACAGCCCTGACCACAATTTGGGAGCAAAAGGAAAAGATTTTGATGTCTGACACCACATCCTCGGCTATCATAACTTGGCTGAGTTCGGCCTGGAGACTAGTTGCCTGTTCGTGACATCCACCAATCTGTTTTGCGTTTACCCATGGAAACTGATAGGGCCATGTGCCCGTTCCTACACGAATAAGTACCCGAGCTGAAGCGACACAGAATGGCAGGTGGGGGAGACGCTGATGAATTTCGTTTCGAGTAAGTGCGAATAACCCATCGAGTAGACCCGGGTAATGGATTAGCTGCGTCGGGTGCGTGCGCAGGTTGGCGGTTCTGCTGCCACAACCGGCTGCGCTGAATCAAAACGAGGTCAGGTTGGCTCACGGCGCATTTCAATGTACACCTTCACGCCATATCATCCACTGCGCTCAGGCTTATCAATGGTTGGTTGATAATTCAGGACTGAGCCAGGCTGCAATGAACCCCTCTTAATATGACCTTTATGGCACTCTCACTGATGAGATCCAAGTTGCCCTTACATAACTCTGTAAGGACAAGGTCGTGCGTGACACACGTAGACGAGCTGGTTGGTTTTGTTAGCCATTGCGCTCGGGCGCACCTCAGGTTGCCTTGACGCTAGTGTCATTGAAGCAATGAGGATGACGGAGGAGGGAGGGCGGTAAGTACTGCGCAAGTTTACCCCACTATAAACTAATTCATACGCATTTCAGGGTCCTGTGTCCACTTCGTGGCACACAAGGTGGACGTCGCCATTCGCCAGTCCAGGAATTCATCGTGTGCGACGGCAGTGGCGACATTGATGCTTACTTGTACTTGGTAGGGCTGCGATCACGCCTGATCTTGCCAGCCTCGATGACGTCCCCAACTGCACCTCTCCACGCGTGACGATCCGCGGCAGCAGATTTGGGCAGTTCGACCCATTCTCTCCGCCAACGACGGATATCGAATATTGAAGGTCCAAAAACCACCTCCATGTCTTGACGAAATGTGTCGAGCCAGGTTTTGAACTGACCCCCTCTTCGACGCCTCCAATAGGGCAACGGTGCCGGATCGAGGGCAGTAACACTGAGCTCCTGAGGTGGACGACGAAGAACATGCCCCGACCACCTCGGTCGCCTTTCTTGGATGGCCTGGATTATCCTTCCGATGTTGTCGCAGAGAGCGCGGACTGTCCCATTTGAGACGAAGTCGGTGTAGTTCACTCGAAGGATGGTCCTCAAGCAGTGGTGGTCAAATACCTCCAGTTTTCGCTCGTTCTCCACGCACGCAGTCCAGCATTCACAACCATAAAGAAGGACCGACCGGACAGATGCACGGTACACGCGAATCTTAGTGGCGATGGTAAGGTCGCGTCCGATTCATAGGCATTTTCTAAGGTTTGAGAAAACCCGTAGGGCAGCATCGATTCGGGAGACAATGTCATCTTTACTCTGGCAATTGAGCAGCAGCCTTGCTCCGAAATATTGAAAACTGTCTACTTTTTCAAGTTGACATTGGTCGCCATAATTGGATATCAGAACCTTTGGACGTCAGGTATTTCAGGTCAGGAGACGACTGCAGGGGTCTCTGTATGTAAACAGAGGAGGAGCTTTATATTTAACGGGATTCTCTTTGGCCAAGGCTCGTTCGACGGGACCCAACCACGCATTCAAGTTTGACGAAGCAGAAATTCTTGTTAAAGGCGACAACCGCGTGATCCGCGAACTGTTCGGGGCATGGTTTTTCGGTCCTCAATCCATCAACAAGCGCAACGATCTACCCGCTCCATATTCGGTGCTGAGACTGCCTAGGCAACGTAGTTGGCCACGAGGAGAGCTTGCAGATGACCACTATCCCCGGTGTCAATTTCGGCGAGCCAAATTGCCCAAGAGTCCACACGGATGACAAAATTCGGCAGTCAGCAACTCGACTGTGTGCGATGGGCGTGGGAGCCGATAGCCTTGACCGGCACACAGGCGCATAGCAACTGCGCGACAACTGCATACAGCAGCACCTGGCCGGTCGGACCGTGATGCACTCGAGAACTGCCGATTGCGATAATCATGCAGAGGCTTAGTAAGTACAACCTATAAATACTGCAACACCTGGGCAACCCACTACTCTTATCTGACTCTGTCTCTGACGGTGGATTTGAGTGACAATCCGAGACGTCAGGTTAACAAAGCTCTTGCTCCAGAGACCATGTCGACTTCTTTGCACTTCACAGGTTCTGTGTGTTCTTAAGCTTCCTCGTAGTCCTTTGAGAAGAGCCATAGGAAGGTCTTCCACGCCGTCGGCGATTCTGTTGTCAGATAGTGGTTGGGGCCAGGAATGAATAAAGAAGGGCAGAATAGTCGCTGTGTGACTGCCTGCAAAGGCTCTTGATTGGGTCCCAAATCACAACGGGACCAGCATTTACCGTAACCTAATCGGTGAACGTAAGGCGTTCAAAGAAACCTCAAGTTCATAGTCCAGCCGAAGGTCACGTGACCAGCGCGGTACTGTCCGCGAGGCCGAAAGCAACTCGCACAAGCAGCAACGACTCATCGGTCCACCCGCTAACGAGGTCGTGTTGGATACGACTACGACGACCGCAAAGGGAACAAAGATCACGTGAGCCCGCTAACGGTCGACCTCAGAGTGGTCAGGGCTAGATAGCAACAAACAGGCAGGTCGAAGTTCTGTGCAGGCGGAAAGGGTGAATAACTCAAGATTCACTTTCCCTAGCAAAGCAAGGCATCAGCGAAAACAAATAACAGCACTAAAAAAGGATCTTATTAGCAGAACCTACCGGTCGAGGTTTTGAAGTAAATGAATGATCAGCAACAAATTCTTCTTCAAGGAAAGTCCGCTGACCCAATTTTACATCCATGATCGAAGGACTAGTAAACGCATAAAGAAGATCCTGCATCCGTATGAACCCTGCAAAAATGACGAAAAATACGCTTAGTCTGCGATTACAGGCAATTATGGGAAAAAAGAGGCAGCCCTTTAGAAAGACCGACCCAGGCTAACGTCGAACAAAGACAACGGCACGGCCAGTCAGTGGCATACAACTGATGGGACGGCGTTTCAAAAATGTTGACCCATTCTAGAAACTAAACGTGACAGCCTGCCAATAGCTGAGATCTAAGTAGTCTTTCCAGGGAGGCGATGCCGGTGAATTTGAGGGGCGAGGTGGAAAGGATTGTGGCAAGGATTTGCGACAGACTTAGAAAAATAAAGACCAAATAATGCATAAGAAATAAAACACTTAGACAGACAGCCACCACAAGGAGTCTTAGTAGTATTTTGTTTACGGATTCAATTCAAGGTTCTTTATGAATAAAAAACAACGCATTGTGGGAAGGATTGAACGTTTCCTGATATATAAGTAATTTCTTGTGCTGCGGAGTACTACAAACTAAGACCGTCTGTCTGTGCGCATTTTGCTGTAAACGAACACTAATATAAGTAAGAAAAGTTCCCGCCAAGTCCGAACAAGACCCGTAAAATCGGATTCTGCCTCCATCCAAATCAGGCGAGGTCAAGTATGAGAAATCGCATTATTTTTCAGATACTAGAGATGGATTGACCTGTAAAAATGTGGACTTGCCAAATGACGGCGTGTTGCCGTAAGACGCGGCAATAAACTTATTGACGATAATTATTCTCTACCGCACTGCGTATCAAAGGACATAAATAAGTACAAAAGGGGCACCCGCGATATGCCGTCGTTTTTCTATGTCGCACCTCAGGCCACAGTTTCCGTCGACAATCGATGTGGAACGTAAACGGAAATAAGCAGCCGGACGGCTGTCGCATGAGACGTTAGCAAGTTTGTTTGATGTTAGTCAGGTCAATCTGTGGCGAATCTTCAACGATGGAACAGGTTCTAGAAACAAGTAAGGTGCACCAAAAAAAGTCTACAAGAAAGACGAGTGTATTTGTCGTTACACCCAGAAATACCATTATGTGCGAATTAAGACTATTCAGGACGCATTCAGCCCTCTTCCCTCCGAATGTAACTATGAAAAAGACGGGGAAATTTGGCCATCAGCCAAAGAGTATATTGGTCACAAACTTTCCTTCTTGAAGTGCGTTTATTTTGTGATGCAGTTTTATGTTTAGACAGGCCACGGAACTATCCCAGGTGGTAAGGTGTGGGAAAAACTTCCGACAAGAATACTCTGTGCCCATCGCAACTCCTAAGAAGTGCCGACGACTGGTGATTAGGATGGCCACTAAACTCAGACAGCGGCCAATCTGGCGACCGAAAACGGAAGCAATAAACAACAAGGTTCTTACCGATATCGCCAAAGATGCCTTCCGTTACCATGGCGTTCAGCGAGCGTGAATAAACTCCAGTATATTGCGAGACACTAACCCAGTCCACCACTCGAAGAAGGTATGGTTCTGATAAAGCTAACGGTCATAATATAATTTATGAGCCACGGCCATCGTCTCAACTTGAGGCCTATGAGGCACTTTTATTCCTGCTAATCTGCCGCACATCAGTTCCGTTACTCAAAGGAAATTAAAACGCAAGAAAAGGTTTTTTAATGCAGTGAGAACTAAATTTTGCACCTAATAACTGCGTAGACGACTCCGCCACAGACAACTTGGTAGTTTTTATGTCAGTCAGGCTTAAAAGTGTATTCCATGCAAAAGAACAACCGAATACGCCGAGTACTTCGCATTTGTTAGTATTTTCAATTATTCTTCCCACTATTGCATTTACGCTCCCTATCGTGCGTTATACTAAGCCTTAAATAAGTGACCTGTATTAAACTCCTTTTTTAAGAATCCCCAGTCTTGGCGAAAAATACTTATTAGCTAGTTAATAGTTCATAAATCAAACTATGACTTCTTGAAAAGAACGGTCGCTTCTTTAATGCAGTTAAGGTTTCCGGGATGCGTGGATGGGCGGATTGTGCGAATCTCGTGACATTTCACCGATTAGGTGGCCAGCAGTTGGCTATAGCAAGCAGTTAGGTGACGACATCATGCATGGGGTTTGGAATGACAGTGGATCCCCATATACCAATAATGACTCAAATGTGTCCCCAACGATCCGAATCACATAACTGATGTATTACTTCGTTAAAGAATAGGAGCGTTCGGGGAATGACGGCTTTTCCAGTCTCAAAATGAGAATCGAGTGAATTAAAAACAAAGGACTGTGATAAAGTCGCGGACAAATGGCTACTTTTCACTCTGTGTCTCTTGTTCAGTCTTAGATCTCAGTAGCGACGTACTGCTAAGAAGAGCTCAATGCCGAGCGCACCGCGATATGAGGTCGCGTGAACTATAATGCATGGTTTGGGATTCGCAACTTCAACAGACGAGTGAACATGCGCGTACAAGGCTAAAAAACGCACATTCCTCCCAACACAGAACGCAAACTGGCAAAGACACGGGTGACCGGAATGGCCATTTATGATTTGTTTGCTGTCATAAACAAGCACCGGTACTGGGGAACCCCAGACAGGAACTTAGATCCAGCTGGTCATCGCGGCACTTATGTCAAACGATCATAGACTGGGTTACCGAGCCCACGTCTCGCCAGCTGCGATCCGCAATATTATAATCCAAGTGGAAGTGGCGCTTCCATGGCTTGACGGGCAGTCTTCGTGAGGTCGCCTAAGATAATACAAGCTGGAAAATGAATTCTAGAAGCCAAAGTGAAGGGTTATCTTTCCGTGATGCAAAACGTCTGGCAGGTTACATTAAAATGCACTGCCTCTGTATGACTAGAAATAGTGCATTTAAGGATTACTTGCTATTATAACTTCATTTAGATTCGAGGCGTTTTATTTACTTCCAAACATGACGAATACTCAAAACACTGTAGTAGATGGAACGCTCAAAGGACTCCAGGTTACTACTACCAATTTATCCTGGCTGCAGAATGAAGCACAATCACTCCTTACTCTGAATTTCCGACCTAGCCGACCGTATCGTGACAACTAATCAATGAAAAAGAAATGTGAGTCTAATCCCAGCTAGTTGACCATCAAGCATTTTTAAGCAAAAAGCTGTCATATTTAGGCTACGTGCCCACATTCTGCTGACTAGGATCGAGAAAACACAGTGGTGAGTGTTGCTCACTTTCCTGTCTTTATTGCCTGCCATACTTCAATCCCACACCCTAGTCAGCCTGAAATTCGAATACGGGTCCTATAGCCCATGGTGCATTTTGCCATATGATTCATCGAGTTCACACATTGCCTGCTGCGAGTAGGAATATTCTTAGCTGGTGTCCCGCCAACTACGTGTAACTACACTACTGCCCGAGGGGACTGGAGCTGAGCGCCCAGGCAGACGGAAACAAACAATGTCCTTGACATGATCATATCGTTGAGGCGCCGCATCCCCGATGATTTGGGACATTCTTGACCGTGGCCGATCGGATAAGCACGTTCATGGAAGTGGTAGGATGCCTGAGATGAAATGTTCGTCCAGCAACTGGATTCGGGTTCAGAGTTCAGAGACCTCGGCTAAGAGCTGCAAACTGACCGAAGATGGGCAACTCAGTTCACCTTCGTTCTTGCCGGCGACATATCCCACTTACCACATGCATTTCGATAGTATTCTAGAGGTGAGTCCCACGGCAAAACGGACGAGTAAGCTTTTCCCTACAATCGGACAGGTAAAAGATCGCAACTATATAGCCAAGCACTTCCACATATTGGGAGGAAATGACTCAACGGACTAGGAAACAGTACTACGTTGATAAAAATTTTCTCCCATTGAAAATGTTCAGTCCGGAGGATCCAAGTTGCCGCATGTAGGAAAACAGAATTTGTAGCAAGCTCAGCAAGCCGTAAAAATCGAATAAAAGTTATCCAGCAGAAGCCACACAGGGGTCGTGCAATTTAGAAGATACTTTCTGTGATAATTTGATGGATTCAAAAGACGAGGAAGACGGTACTTCCGGAATGCCCACGAGACCAAGGCTTGCTTGGCTTACACTAAAGTATGGATTAGATTTAGACGAGCCGCAGTTAGATACGAAGACAATTCTAGTTATTCGCTCACACAATCGCAAATGTTATCGCTCCACAACAGCGGTTCCTAACAATCGAAAAGTTTTGCCGATAAAGACAGCCACACTAGAATGACCACTTGGTTTATTTACCTCCATTAGTAGGTGATATCCTAAATCCCGGCTGCAACCTGAAGTTTAGGTTTGACTCAAACTTCCACCTTGGGTTGACGCCATGTTGGTCAAGACCGGTAACAGTTGGTCACAAGGGAGTGATGTACATTGCTCCATCTTGGCTAAAGGATGGAAATGGTTATTCAAGTGTTCATGTCCTTGTCAGGAAAAATCGGACGACCACTAAATGTTAGTCGCCAAGTGACGACCCACGTGGGCTACAGAGTATCAGTATCACGGAAACGCAGGAACGTCGATTTTGGATCAGCAATCAGGAGATATTGGTACGCATCACTCCTAAGCTATACTACAATTGACCAAAGTCACAACTGGACGGGCATATCCCGCCTCCATCATAAATTCCCCTTAATTCGAATGAGTAATTCTGGTGGTAGAAATGGGGACAGCAAAGTCTCGGAAAGACAAACAGTTAAATATATATAGGGTGACAAGGAACAAGTCATACTTTTCCCGTTCACAACTGTCTCTCCCTTGTAGGTAGGAACAAAATCTCTCAGGACATCACGGGCAAGGACATTGAGACAAGCTTCTTCCTGCTCACTGTATACCTTTAAAATGGTTCCTGCCCTGTCAGGTATAAATGAATCTGAAAAAAATGGATAAAACGCAGTTAATCATTTTTTTTGAAAAAAAAAACAGTAAAGCAACTGCCATAAAAAGAAACGTGGGCCGGAAAGCATGACAGTTTCGAGACTAGATAAAACCGACGAAATTGCTCGAGGGAACAGACTATGCAATATAAATACATAGATACAGAAACAAGATTTATATGCGTAAAAATAACCACACAGCAAGTGTATGGGGTTGAATTAAATCCAAACAAGCACCGATGGACGCCGGCGTCAAACTACTGGGCACGACTGAGGAGACTGAGTGTCAGAAATACAAGAATAGACAGATTTGATACAAGATCACGCTCTGCATTGTAGTTGGGAAAAAATACAAACGCCCTAGTGCTGCGGGACGACTTACTGAAAATATTCACGTGAGCAGCTAATGATTATGAACTCAGAGGGTCCGAAAAAAGCCATAACACGAGTAACACCGGTCGGTAAAAACTAAAGTGCTGGTCATCTGCCGCCACGGGACAGCCCAGTCTACTGCAAAAGACACAATCCACCAATTCCAATAAGACGGGCAGAATGCACAGTCGGAAGCAACCGAGCAAGCAATGAGCAATCCATTAGAAGATTACAACTCAAATAAAATTAGGTGATTTGGCAAATTCCTGGGGTTCAAATGAATGTTGGGTTACAAAAGACGCGGATGCACCGGTTGGATTCAAGCCCACGGCGGAGAGGGCACGGACATGGTACAGCCAGCAACTTATCCACCCGAAATACAAGGTAACCACAGAGTCCTTCGTTTTGAATATCTGGCAGAACGAATACGTCCGAACTGCGTAATCCAACGATTCGAAGGGAAGCGTACGACTGTCCCGGAAGATTCTCATAATTTAAGGCAGGTATAGACAGCAGAATTTACTGGAACCAGTAAATTTCGCGACGGCTTATTAAGTGCAGCCTGACGTTGCATAACACAGATAACAAGTGAGAAAGAAACAAAGGTTCGAACTTCCACAGAGAAAATCAATTTAAAACAGTAAGATCATCGTATACTGCACGGAGACTAATCAATAAAATGGTAACTTGAAAACGCAACATAGGAATGAAAATGGGGAAGTTAACACGCCAAAGAATTTCGTAAATCGGGGATATCCAACACGAGTAATCGAAAAGTATAGCAACAATTTACAGCCCAAATTAACGGAGTAATCAGTTCCGAAAAAAACCGTTGTAATATCCTTATCCTTTAAAGGCAACAGCATATCCAATACCATTAAGCGGCGACTAAGATGCGTCACTGAAGGAACATACAACTCAGCTGAACTCATATTCTGCAGCCCTACTAAGGCTATCCAAGTTCCACGGGCGAAGCATGCCTTACCATTGCACGGCACGTCAAATTGTGTTTACGAATTCACATGCACTTGTTGATGCAAGTACATTAGGCGAACGCAAAGGCAACTGGCAGCCAGGTCAGTTGAGCACCTGCCTAAATAGCTTTTAAAGCAGGGGAATAAGATCCTACGGTCTTCTATTACAAAACGCCTCCTTGATAGTGGTCATTTGGTTGACCCAAAAACATCTTTTCGAGTATTAATCGAGAACGAACAACTGGGTTACTGCGCTACCTGGAGGCAGCCTACATACGGCGGGAGAGACCTGACCTATGCAAACAGACCACGTGGTCAACCTCAGCTTGCCCTGGTTGATCTGAGCCCCTTTTGATTTACGAAATCCTTCGGCATCTTAACCTTCCCATTTTCTTTCCTACTTTGCGTTTTCAAGTTACCATTTTATTGATTAGTCTACGTGCAGTATACGATGACTTTGCTGTTATACATTGATTTTCTCTGTGAAGTTCAAACCTCTGTATCTTTCTCACTTGTTATCTGTGTTATGCAACGGCAGGCTGCAGTTGATAAGCCGTCGCGAAATTTACTTGTTCCAATAAGTTCTGTTGTCTATGCCTGCTTAAAATCCATTCCGGGGAAATATTGCCTTAAGATTATCATAACAAACCAGTCAGCGGCCTGTCAAAATATCCCCAGGAAAGCCAATTTGGAACTACACCAACAAATCTGATCCATTTCAAAAAGTGCCACTTAACGAAAACAAGTCTATCTGGGTCGCATCAGAGGCCCCGAAAGAAAGGGCAGAGAGTTCGTGCAGCCAGCACTCTAACCGCCTGACCTACGAATCATGAGGCCTGCTTTTTGATCAAAATTACACACCCAACTTCCTGCAACGTATACAACCCATTAATCCCAACAGGATAGGCCGAATTCCCATTCGGCTTATCGTACACAATCGCCGATCCACCAGATGATCCCCAGACAGAATAAATTTGTAAGTGTCCCTTAAGTTCAGACCTCCTAACTGAATATTTAGTTTAAAAAAATTGCAGTCCTGCGGGTTCAAACCCATGGCGGAGAGCTCACGGCCTTATTACAGTCAGCTCTTTAACTGCCTGCTTAGGTGGTCACCCTCGACTGGTTTACGAGCTCGTAAACCTACGTGCTCGGACCCGAGCACGATATTTGTCTTTCACACTTAAAGTAGGTTATCCGCACTATAGTCGAGTTTTTTTCCAGCAATGCCGACAAGACTTGGGGACAAGTTACATCAGTGTAAATTTGCGAAAGTGCAATAAGGCAGATTATCCAAACAATTTTTACCGTAATGTCCAGAGAGTTGAATCCAAGTATGCTGACCCGGCGTTCTGTTTGAAGCCGTTGTCAGTGGCTGTGGAGCTATATTATCACGTGGAATATGCAAGAAAGGGACGTCAAAGCTATCCGCTTCCATTACCACGTTATGCATAAATTAACGGGCAAAGCGCGGCCCAATTCCCGCAAACGATTCCGTAATCGTGCAAACGTTAAGTCCCTGTTAAAACAAGAATTGATTTCCAAAACACTGCAGAACCCCCAAAGTTTCATTTTTAATCATGTTTATTTACACATTTGCAAACAAAAAAGGCCGTGGTGGACTGAAAAACCTCTCCGATAATTAGCAAATTATTGTGTAATGTATGCGTAAAGAAGGATACCAGACCAAACGCGAGTGCGGGTAGATTTTTCGCAGATGACTGTGCTGATATGAAAGGGAATTATGCCAACTACCCGAAATTCGAACATTTCTGTGTACACTAAGGCCTCAAAACAGACTCGGAGTGATTTCTTTACCTTCACCCATAGGTCCGTTGAAGTTAGTAGAGTAGCATATTATTCGCCTGTTTTCGCAACGCACATGCAGTGTCAGTCTATAATTTCTGACGGCATTCAGCAATCACTGTGGCAGTTTGCTGAAGTAAGCCAACACGTCCTTAGTTAGAACTGAGCTATGTCATTACGCAAGCATTTTCTATGGCCGGGAGTGATGGTTCAGCTGGAATCACCGGAAATTCAGGACCATTCTTCCAACGTTTTAGCTTATTACTTTCGTTCGCAAAGGCATCACGGGATAGCAGGTCGGCAGGATTTCGGCGGCATTCCATGTATCGCCATTTGTCTGGACTAGAGATATCGTGTATAAACGACAAACGGTTGGAGAAGAGGGTGAGAAAACGTTTCGAAGTGTTGCGAATGCTCCGGAGCATCACTGAAGAGTCTGCCCAATAGAAGGTTGCTGAAATCTTTACACTCATTTCCGTGCGGATCAGCCTGGCTATCTTAACGGCTACCACAGCTGCCATTAGCTCCAGGCGTGGTATACTTGTCGCACTAATAGGGGCAATTCTGGCCTTAGAAAATATTAATCGAGATAGCATTGTTTCGCATTTGCCCCCCACGACCATTTGGACGACTGCGTCATAAGCGGTTTTCGAGGCGTCTTTAAAGATATAGAGTTGAAAATCATAGTTTGGTTTCGCCCGCTCTGGCCTTATGCATCAAGGTACGGAGAAGTGTTCGAGATAAGGCAGTGCATTAAACCACTTTCTCCACAATGTCCAGTCTTCATTGCATATCTCTTCGTCCCAACCTACTATGCGTTTGCATAAATTTTGCAAGACCTTTTTTGCGAGTATCATCACTGGGGTAATGTATCCCATCGGATCAAAGAAAGACGAAACATGAGAAAGTATGTTCCTCCCAGTGAACTTTTTGTTCATCAGAAGCACAAAAAGCGACATTGGTCGTCCTCAATGTCCCAACCCACGCCCAGTGCTAGGTGCAACACGGGATGCCGAGCTCCATAGGTGTGTTGGCCGGCTCCGACTCGGGTATGGACTTCGTTAAAGTGACACTGTTGCTGTTCGATTTGTGCAGTTGTAAGCCCCCTTTACTTAGCATTGACCTTAGCTGCTGGGAAAAACGTACTGCCTTGTTCTCATCTCGCACACTGACCACTCATCTACATAGAAGCATCGTTTCGCCTCCTCGAAAACACGTTTATCATAGCTTTTCGCACTGTAATTAATGGCTCTAGTAAGCGCTAAGGTTGCAAAAATTGGGGAGGATGTAGCTCCAAACAAATGTACTGTCATCCGGTACTCTTTTGGTGATTGCGTTAAGTCGCCATTCGTCCACCAGAGGAACTTGAAAACATCGCGATCTTTCTCCGGCACCTGCACTTGATGGAACATCGATTCAATATCAGCCATGATGGCAACTTTCTCCTGTCTAAATCTCAAAAGTACACCGATTGGCGCATTGGTCATATCAGGTCCGGAGAGTAGTTAATCGGTTAGGGAGGTTCCGTAGAATTTAGCTGCGCAGTCAATGACCACGTGTATCTTATTTGACTTGGCTGGATGGAAAACGGGATGGTGGGGAAGGTACCAGGAATAGGTTGCATCCTTGACCGGAACCTCTTCAGAATATCCAGACTAAATGCATTCGTTCATAGTTTTCGTATATATTTTCAACAGGTCTTCTGATTTTACAGGCCGTTTACCGAGCAGTCGGAGGCGCTGTAAGGCGCATAGCGTGTTATTCGGGAAGATTGATAGGTGAGTTCTCCAAGGTAGGGCTAACATATAGTGACCATCGCGAAAACAAAGGGTTCGGTCCATAGCCTTCAACGCGATACGATTGTTTACAGACAGCTCTTTGTCTTTGGTTGGTCCCTGGTCAATGGAGTCTTGTTGATAGAACAGCTATAGATCCCTCTGGAACTCAACAAAGTTGAAGCAGTATATTCGTTTCTTCTCTCTATGAGTCAGATGTACAGGTCCCATCAATATCCACCCCAAGGCCGTTCGAATGGCTATGGTTGGTTTGCTTTACCTAAGCCTTGATCCTGTACCCAGTGTGCTTTAGATACATCGCATTCTAACAACAGCCCGATCTCCATGCTTTCACGTTATTCGAATTCAATGAGGCCAGAGTGAGGCTACCTTAAAATTTGGGATGATTCAACTCGCTTGTGGTAGAGATTTGACAAAGTAAGCTCGTTTGACGTGAATACAATTTTTTGCCTTTAGATTCTACGTCAAAGTCTGCTTTCACGGTCTGGAATACAGTTTCCTTATTCAACGTTGATATGACGGTCTCCTTGCCTTTGCCCTTCATTCCAAGTGCAGACACGAGACTATCGTGTATAAGCGTGAGTCAGAGCCGTTGTCTTAAAGTGTCAAAGTCCGTGACGTGTATCGTTCGTAGCAGATGATCACTGGAACAACTGCGATGGTGACCCTTGGAACTTCTTTTTCGCGTCCAACTACGTGATGACTGAAAACATTCGACGGGCTATTAAGTTCTCTATTGTCGGGATATAGTAGAGTAGGATATTCTCTTCCAGAGCTCTCGACTGTATACCCACGAGGTGATCTGCAATTCTTAGCGATATGACTCGCTTTCAGGCATCGGCGGTACAAATTGCGTTCTTGTACAATTTTTCTCCTTTCCGTCCTGTCATACGCCACTAATGTTGGACATTTATAGGGATAATTATATTCACCAGAGACCGCACAACAGAACTGGAAATGGACTCCATTACACTTTATTTCCGTGCTGTCTAAGCAAGCACATTCCTTTGAAGGTTGTTTGACAATCTGCATGTTCCACTGGGCTGCTGATTTTCATGATCTTTCAAACCAACCGTTAATTCTCGGAGCCGACTACAGACAACATCAACGCATTCTTTTAAGAATCTCACGATATCTTTGAATTGTGATTCATCGCCCTGACGTATTGCATTTGCAGCGGTTTCAACCCATTGAATCCTTATTGGGAGGGTAGTCGTCTCACAATCGGCTCCAGAGTTCTGCTGGAATTGAGGTCGGACGCATAATTTAGTTGGTTTAAGGTTACCACGCAGGCTTGAATTTGTTGTCGGAGGCGGACCAACGCTGCGGTGCCATTGCCTTTTATTCGAGGTCCGTCGATTAATGCGTCAATAAAGGTTCGGGCTACGACATAATTCTGTCCAAATCTTTTGTTCAAAATATATTTGGCCTTTTTAAAACCTTTGTTGGCGTCTAATATCGCACTATTTTTTAGCCTCCTTCGCTTACCCCACAGTACTGTATCAGGTATATGAGGCATGTGATGCTGTCATTAGTTTTTCTTTCAATTACAGAATGGAATTCTTTCACGAAAGCAAAATAAAATTTAGGGTTCCCGTCGAACTTCTGAATTTCACGTTTTGGCCGCTTTGTAGTGTGAACGGCGGGTTCGATATTATCATCCAGAATACCATCTTTCTGTTGAGCGATCGCAAAAAGCTCGTTATCTTTATTTAATTCTTGACCATCCATTTTCAAAGCTGTAATTTTTCCAACTGAATTCGTCTTCCGATTTCTAGTAGACGCAGTTTGCTGAGTTCCATTCCAAGTCGCTGTCGTTCTAAGTGTCTTTGATCTAAGGTGATTGATGAAGCAGGTCGTGGGTGCAGCGACAGATACAGAGGGCTGTTTTCTGAAATTTGCTCGGACACGCCTCGAACAACTTTATTCAGTTTTGTTCAGTATATTAAGGGAAATAGGCGTAAGCGCTCGAGTACGCTATTTGCAACGTAAAAATGTGTGGTAGACAGAAAAATGTCCTGGGCTGAAATAGTTCCAAAAAACCCATAATGGTAGGACAAAATGGGAACGAGTAACAGGGGGTGAACTATACTTCTCATCGCTTTTTATTAGGATTCTTTAGATTTTCTCGATTCACTGCTCGTTTTTTTCACCGGAATAGACGCACCCGAGGTCAAAGCTCTGTCCGACGACGGTTGAGATAACTCGGTTATTCTTTGTGGTTCTATAAAAATAAGCATGATAGAGTTAATAAGGCTGGGAAAAATTTGAAAAGTGGACGTACATTCGAGGTGAGCAGACGAGCAGTCAGCGAATGACGTCAAAGTGTGGTGGTCGGTTTAAAAGCGAGCGGGGACAAAGAGCAATAGACAGTGGACAAAGACAAAAGAACAAGGAATGACGAGAATCGACGAATATGGGTACAGAGGAAAAGGCAGGGTGGTATGAGCACAGTCTGGTTACTAACAAACGGTTAGATTGCTGATAGAAGCGAACAGGCGAGTCCCAGGTAGCAGTTCAGAAGATGAAGATGCGATCACTGGGGCAAGAAGTTTACTTGCCTGACGTTTCGGATTCACACTCGAACCCATCATCAGAAACATTCGCAGATAGAGGTGAAGGTGGCACCAGGAGTGCAGTATTTATAGCACGTGGCTGTCGTGGGACCGTATGCGCACTGCAATTAACAGTTCTCACAATCGCCGCTGGGGTCGTAATTGATGCGGCGGTGGCTTGGCGGTCCGAGTCCGAGTTGTTAATTGCCGCGATTTCGTCATCCGTGCTCGATGCTGGTGTGACGATTGCTCCGCAAACTGGCTCACTGTCACCGTGATAATTGCTCACCCGCGCCCTCCCCACGTGTCTGATTCTCCTGCCCAGGGAAAATCGCAATACGGAATAGGCCACCGGGAGGTCATTGTGTTTGTTGATGGATTGCGGGCCTGAGAACCATGACTCGAGCAGCTCGCGGCTCACGCGGTTGTCACCCCTTGCGAGGATTTCGGCCTCTTGAAATTTGAAATTATGGCCGGGTCCCGTCGAGTGTGCCGCCACCTGAGAGTTAGCGTCTCCCCGCCTCACTGCTGCTGCGTGCTCGGCAAGTCGCGTACGGAGTAATCTCCCAGTTTCTCCGACATAATTGCTTTGTCCGCAACTACACCAGATCCGGTAAACGACTCCAGACGTTTCCTGCCGTGGCAGCGGGTCTTTTGGCCTCATTACTTGGCGCCTAATGGTTGCTTCCGGCCTGTGTGCAACCCCAACTCCAAGTGGAGTGAGAAGACGACTGACGGCTTCCGAGACGTTCTTCACGTACGGAAGAGCCCGCCAAAATTTGGGGCTAGTTGGATTTGGTCTCTGGTGTCCTTTTCGTATGCACTGGTTGACAAAGTTGCGCGGGTAACCATTGGCTCTCATTACCCGTCGAAGATATTGTAATTCAGCAACCTTGTCTTCCATTTCACTGCAGTGCGTCTCAACACGCCGGTATAGCACCCTTACGCAACTGCGTTTGTGACTGATCGGGTGGTTGCTATTGAAGTTCAGTATTTGCGTCGTATTTGTCGCTTTCCTGAACACTTTGGTTTTTAGGCCACCACAATCTTTGCGGCAGACGAGGACATCCAGGAAGGCCAGCTGATTGTTTTCCTCCTCCTCCATCGTAAATTGAATGTCCGGGAAGACGGCGTTGAGTTGTTCTTTGAAAGTCAGCACCTGATCCCGTTCGATGACGACGAAGGTGTCATCCACATACCGAGCCCAGAATTTCGGTCTGTGGTGTCGGAAAACCAGCGACTCCAGCCGTTGAAGGACCGCCTCGGCTATGAGTCCCGAAATCGGCGAACCCATTGGCGTTCCCTTCACCTGCTCGTAGATTGTTCCGTCGAATGTAAAGTACGTCTTGAGACAGAACTTCAGGAGCTGGATGATTTGGGCGTGTCCGAGGCGATTCTCCGTTTCGTCGTACTTCTCTCGTAGGAGTAGTTCGATTGTCTCGACTGTCAGGTCCTGCGGGATAGAAGTAAAAAGGGACGTGACATCAAAGGAAACCATGATATTGCTTGGCAGGAGACTTACTCCTTTAAGTTTCTCCAAGAATTGCGTTGACGAGCTGACTGTGGTGTTCGAATCGGAGGTCAGAAACTTGAGACGTTGGAACAGCCACTTTGCCAGTCCGTAGGTTGGAGTGCCCTTTAGTGACACGATAGGCCGGAGAGGAGCGCCCTCTTTGTGCACTTTTGGGAGACCGTAGAATCGGGCTAGGGCCGTTTCTTGTGCTCTCGCCATGCGTCGGTCGATTGGCGATATTGCACCTGAGTTCTCCATTGCCAAAAGCGTCGCGTTAATCTCGCGTGTCAGCGTTTTCATGGGGTTGGATTCGCATGGCACATAGGACTGACGATCCTCCAACAACCTTTTGGCTTTTTGATTGTAGTCTGTCCTGTCCAATACGACCGTTGAACGCCCCTTGTCCGCAGGCACGATAACGAGGTCGTTGTCGGCCCTGAGTTCCTTAAGTGCATCGCGCTCGACCTTGGAAAGCACATCGCGCGGCCTATGAGCCATGAGGAGGGAGGACACTTGGTGTCGAATGAGATTCTTCGTTTCGTCTGTCGCTCCCGTCTGGCTGAGGATTGATTCCACTGCTGCGATCATGTTGGCAGGTTTGGCATCGGCTGTGTTGAATGAGGCCTGATGCCGTAAAACCTGCATTTGTTCCTCCGTCAGCTCCTTTGACGACAAGTTGTGCACCAGTTTGTCGTTCTTGGATGACATTGGAGCAGGCAGCTTACGAAATTTGCTCTCTAGGGCTGCTTCTCGCGTTGCTTTATGTTCGCGGGTTCGTTCGGCCAGCCTCTGCTGAAGCAGTTTTATGCCGTCCTCGCCCATGAACTCGCAGCACCTTGCTTTCTCTTGGTCAATCCTCTGACGGTATTTGCGAATCCGTGAGTGACAGTCTTGAAGCAGCACTCGGATCATTCGTCGGCCGTGCTGAAGTACTGCGCGTCTCGCCAGCTCTGTGTTGACCGGAGGTTTGTATGAAACGGTTAGATCATGACAAACGGCAGATCATGACATCGTGCTTGAGCTCCTAAAGAGCGATGTACAGGCTTTCGCCCAGTGGTGCCGCACATGGCGCCTTTCTCTTTCTTGGCATAAGTGCTCAGTCATGTTAGTTGGCGACGACTGCCAACCTCAACTAAGTATTCACGGTCACGCCATAAATGTGCCTCAGGTTATTAAGGACCTGTGTGCAGCATACTCCAAGAGTCCCAATCTCTCGGAGCACTGTGCCTTGATAGACTCCAAAGCACGTAGAACAATCGGGTTTATTCTCCGAAACTTTAAAGCTATTGACATTAGAATACGCCATTATGACACGCACGCTGGACCTGGCCTGGAATACTGTTCGTTTTTATTTAGCCTCATACCTGCTGCTCAGCGAAAGGAAATAAAATTCATTCAATACTTTTTACCAATAGAGTTTGAACCCCGCAACACCGGCATTTGTCTTACCAAGAACGTTGCCGGCTTACAGACCTTGATCCTTTATGGTTCCGTAGATTACAAAAGAGACTATTTTTGCTATTTAAACTCTTGTATAATCACACATTTAACCCACTTACCTCTTTAAGACATCACATCCACCCCCCACGTAAGAGTCACCGTGAGGTCTTTTTATTTCTTCCCCTGACATGCACTGTTAAATATCTTCGGTTCTTTCATGTAAATACAATTGCTATATAAATGAAAGAAATTTTTGTCTGTGTTATATGTTATCTCCGAGAGTACTGCACCGATTGCGCTGAAATTTGGATACAACACTGCCAGCGCATAGGGCCGGGTTTTGCCTGTTAAGTTGTGTAATGTTGCCGATGGTATGCCTGTAATGGGTAAAAAATCGGATTTATTCCGGCCTTACAACGCCACTTGCTGCGGCCACTTGACCTACATCCGGGCGGATACATGTGCGCCCAGACTGTGGCCACTTGACCGACATTCGCTCAAACGCACGTGCTCCAGCCGACGGCCGCGCTCACCCCACCAGCCATCCTGCAGGCACTTGGGCAGGCCCACCACCCTCTCCGGGCCGATGCAATATGGGCCGCCAGAGCAAACCACCCACCCTGCGGCAAAAAAGCACGCAACACTTGGACGCCACTTTAAATTGTCCCACAGTCCATGTTATAGGGCCGTCACCGTTTCCTCGGGCATTCTCGGGGGGTGAGGACTGGAGGAAATTAACACCAGCGCCTGCCCTTCTCTGCACAACCCACATAAGGGGCCTGTCACCCAGTGTCAGCTCAGTATTGTGCAGCTCGACTTAGGGAAGCCCGGTTGCGGTCAGGGCTACCGCGTTCTGCAGCTTCAGGCCTGCTTCGTTCAGAAACAGGATTAACAAAGCCAGCTGGGAGTGGTCAAATGGCGCCAGCGAGGAACAGCGGACCAGCGTCCAACACGACTCCGTGCTCAGCAGTCACGCTAGGTGATACCATATATACCGACAGTCGGAGACCGATTCCAACGCAGTATCGGGATGGTACCGATGGATATCACTTCAACGTTAAGATGATAAATCCAGTCACTGACGAGGTAACGCACATGAAATGCAGCGCAATGAACCCCTACTCCAATCGACTTATGCTGCGACAGAATGTAAGTAATCCCCTTTTGAAATGCCGTAAATTGAGTCATCACTGCATTGTGGATATGTATGCAAAAATCGAAACTGAACGCCTGCTTGCATTCGCTTAAATCAGATCAGGCTGAGCTCTGAGGAATATATTCCTTTGCATGATGCAGTTGTAAACGACGGTAATACAACCAACGTTGTAAGACTAAAGTTTTTGTCGTCCACATACACAGAGAGTCCACGCCATATGCTCGGGTACGCTCAAGGTGCAATTGCTTACGTTTGACAGTACGGGCGTCCAGACCTACTCATTACATTAACCTGCAATCCAGGTGTTGTTCGCTTGCAGTACAGTTAGAGAATGGGCAATGCGTTTACTTGACAGCTGCAAATATGCAACAGGTTGCGTAGGTCCACTGGCAACAACGTTAACTGCGTTCTCCACGTTAAGCTCAAGTGACGCGTTTGCAAAAACACTACCGCATTCGAAAGTGCATACGTATTACAGAGGGAATGTGTGCAGAAAATCATCCTAAGAAAGCAAACGAGGAGAGCGAGTGGACGGAAACCCCGGCATACTCAAAGGAACTGCGATAGGCAGACTGCATACCATGAATCCCAATCTTACTTCGCATGGTGTTGATGAATGCGCCACGTCCAAAGTCATTTCAGCAATTGAAATCTGTCAACGGCGCTACGCATGCCACTTTCAGCAGTGCGTGTCAGGCTCTTCAGTTACTGGAGAACGATCAACAGTGGGACGTATGTATTAGTGACGCCTGCAACACGTTCCATCCACATCAAATTCATGCATTTTTTGCAGTCATATTGACCACATTCTTTCATCATCTCCAACATATTTACCGGAGAAATAGAATTTGCACATGGCTGAAGATACCTTCCGTCAACTAAGCAAGGAAAATTCAAATGTGGCTTGCACAGCAGGATTCTACAGCGAGGCGTTAATGTTGATCGAGGATATGAACGCAGAAATCTCGAACAAACTTCTTAATCAACTGGGTGATGTCACCGCAAAACCAATATGCTGCTGCTTCGTTAGATGTGGATTGGCGCCATGAGCAAAATGAAACACGGTTCAACTTCTGCCATGCTTGCAATCAAACATTCATAAGCTAAGACTGGAGCAGAATGACATTTACGACCAAATAGTGCGGAATGTCAGTAAATGGGTTGGAGGAATCTCCTTCCTAGATGTGCCAGCAGGGACTGGCAAAACGTTCTTACTACGACCGATTATGACGGCAATTCGATCCAATAAATGTCATAGCCCTAGCACTTGCATCCCCGGAATAGCTGCAACTTTGCCACCTGGCAGAAAACCGGTTCATTCAGCTTCGAAATTGCTTTTGAACGCGTAATTCATTGAAACTCCTGCGTGTAGCATTTCCAAAGCATTCGGCACGGGAAAAGTTCCGCAGAAATGCAAGCCTATTGTTTGAGATGAATGCACAATGGCGCAAAAAAGCGCTCGAAGTTCCTGATCGAACCCTGCAGGATTTGCGAGGGAACAGCGGACCATGTCTGATGTACTGCTACTGCTTGCAGGAGACTTGAGGCCACCACTGTCTCGATCGACCGTCACCACTTACTCCGGAATTCTCGAGCGCGACTGGGTGCAGCAAACAACTGCCCTGCCTTCGACAGCGGCTAGAAGGACAATCCTGGGTTTCACACACAGTACGTACCACCAACGGGTGGCCCTTACATTTTTCTTAATTGGGAACGTGCTCTTTCCTCTTTCCCTTATTTCCCAATTCATCAGACTGAGCCACAGTAACGCGTGGCGGGGTCCGGCTAGTTTGGAATAAACTACCCATGAGTGTGAAAAATCTGCAAAATAATCCTTTATTTAAGAGAACTATTACTCGATTTCTGCATTCAGAAAAGCTCCAACAAATTTTGGATGCTGACTCCACTGATCGACACTACCGTAGCGATGGCGTTTGTGGTTTCTGAACACTATGACCTGTCTCACCAAGGACAATTTCGTTGGCCAACAGAGACAGCTGTTCCTCAACGCCTCTACTTTGAAATCCCCAATTTCATGAAAGGAATTGATGTCCGATAACCTCCGATACCGTGTAACCCCCCCAACCCTTCTTGACGGTTGAATGTATGCCGCCAGCAGTTTTTTCTCCTGAACCCTCCAAACCATGAAAATCACCATAAACTATATTTTTATTCCTCTACCTCGGGAGTTTTTTCACTGCTGTCGGATTTGTGTTTAACGCTTCCCTTGACAAAGCCTGTAAACTGGCATTAAATAAAATTATTATTATTATTAGTAGAAAAACAGACAAGAATAGAAGCTGACATCAGGGATGTCACACTCCCCGCGGAGTCGAGGTCTCCGATGGCCGAAAAGCTTCACGGAGTTTCCATTTGATTCACTTCTTCTTCCGTAGACAAGCTTGGCGGATGTCTCTCTGTAAAGTAACTCGCATTAATTCTAGCTCCAATCATCCGCTGATTCACACTCTTACTCCGAAAAATCGGTTTTATGCCACGCGCAACTCCTCCATGGTGATTCTTTGCACTACATCTAAGCGCTCCCTCTTCTTTACTTCCAAATAGGCCTTCCTTTGGAATAATCTTCCGCCAGAAATTAAAATATCGCCTAAGTTACTGGTATTCAAATCGAAATGACGCAAACACCTTAAAGCGGAAAGCATCAAGGTACTTTTAATGGTCTCATTCCCGAACACTCAGCTTCTTGGCTTCGAGAAGGGTCCTGCTGGGATTTTGTGGTAGATCAAGTGGTAACCCTAAATTATATCATTAGAGACCCCTGAATTGGTTTCTAAATCCACTACTATCACTCCTCCCCATAGCGACGATTTTCGCTATTCTTGATGCCATCTCCCGCACTTCGACCTCATGCGGTCTGTCGACGCTCACGGCGGAACCCTCAGTATTCGCCGTCTACTAGTAGATTGGTCGTAACTCCCTTCCCCACTCCTCGGCTGGGCTCGAAGCGTACTGTGGCCGATCGCATCTGGGTTCCTCTCGTCTGGCCACTTTGATACGAATAGTATCATCCGGCGTATCAATTCTGTCCTGACTATGTCAGTTCTGAATCCCGTATACAATACCACATGCAGGCCAGTCATGTCTGACCTACATACGTACCCCTCAAGGCTGACATTTATTTCTGCCCTGACGATGTCCGATTATAATCAACGATGACATTTATTTCTGCCCTGACGCTGTCCCATTATAATCCGTTATATACCGCCACTAATAGGCCAGTCCTGCCCGCATTTTTCCGTTACTATTTTTTAGAGAGGGGTTTTTTCTACTCTAGAATTAATCCAATCATTTTTAAACTTTTAAGAGGACTTTTCGCATGTAAATAAATTTTTGCTTGCTTTGATGGGACTCCGACGGGCCTTCAATAAAAAATTATTATTTCGTACTTTTACGACGTTACACTGTCCCATAATCCTACACGTACCTGGATTTCAGCAGAGGGCGTTATCGTACCACTGTCCTATCCTTATACCTCACGGTTTCCTCATTACGTTGATGACGACGATATGTGGGTGTACAGTATAACGGCCTAAAGGCTCGCATTCGGACAACCATTGAAATCTCCTCACCATGGATAATTTAGACGACTCATTCACTTCG
Source organism: Spirometra erinaceieuropaei (assembly GCA_902702965.1). NCBI lineage: Eukaryota > Metazoa > Platyhelminthes > Cestoda > Diphyllobothriidea > Diphyllobothriidae > Spirometra > Spirometra erinaceieuropaei. Next base: position 351,084 of record CACRXP010000309.1, read on the forward strand.
GATGGGGATACTTGTCTCGCTTAATCATATTCAAGATACCAAGCATAATTTTTGTCTTTTGCATAATAGCGCACTGTAGAACTGTGGCGATGAAATTCTACTACATGTTCATCCTGTCTTTGCCACAAATTATGACGTATGATCAAGTTTCTGTTAAAACAATTAGATTCCTGAGTCCTCTCGCGAGTGAGAAACTTTATGGAGAAATGTGGTCTTTAGTATATACCCTAGGACATTTTGAAGCCGAAAAGTCTCAAAAGCAAAACCCCAAACCTGGAGCTTTGGATTTAATGTGAAAAAAAAGTATACGGCAAAACGCCGTCTCAATATCCTTATGCAAAATATATACTTAGCGCTTAACCCTATGCAGACAATGCCACAAATAATCGACTGATATGACTTAATTACTCTGATAAAATCTGCCGATGTCTCGAGTCAACGAGTACCCGCATGACTGTCACATATATATGTACCAACTTCCATCAACCGCTGCACGATTCTCCCGGCGGCTTACCAGGCCCTACGAGTGCGATTCAACCAACGGAATCAAAGGCAGGAAGTCAGGACCACAAGCCCAAGTGAACACTGTTCGCGCCCAAACACCGATGACGGGGGTCAGCAGGCCGATAAAGGAGACACAGGCAACGGGTCAGCAACCACCGAGGTGCACACGGGCAGAGGCAAACGGGCGACAATTACGAGAAATGCGGGTCAGGCACAACAAATGCGGGTAATGCAGACGAGGTCAATGACCGTTGCCATCCCGACTCAGCCCACCCGACTAGGAGACGAGGAAGGGACCGGCCAGCACGACAGCAATTAACTCCTCCCCCCGCAGCAGATCCTGCACGAATAGCAGTAAGAACGACAACACTCCCGCATGCTCAGCACCCATAAATACTGTGAGGCGCCGTACAGAACCCACCTTCGACGATGGAAGCTTGTTTGCTTTTGAAACGTCAGGCTATTAAACCTATGGTTCCCGAGATCGCCTCTTCTTCTCATTTATCCCCGGGGACGCGCATTTTCGCTTTAATTGGCAATATTTTCGGGCGCGAAGCGCTAGAGTCAGCAAGACGATGGGAAATATTTGCCCTTCGTGTGTCTTCAACGTACGCGCAAATCGAATTCCTCCACAGATGTCTCGACAGCCGTGTGCTACCGAAGAGTCTTTCCTACAAGCCGCCGGTAAACACAGGGCTAGCGAAGCAATGGGTGATGCAACATGGCAGGCGAATGACTCGTATGCTTATCCAGGACTGTCATTTGCGACTGCAGAAATACCGCAGAGTCTTGGACCAAATAATTCCGAAGTGTTCGGAGCTCATCGGAGAGGACGATGCAACACTCCTGAAAGGAGTCATCGAAAACCGAGCCAGAGAACTACGATCTAGACGAGATAGGGAGTTGAGACACAAATTCCAAAAATTAAGTCCAACAACGCCAGATCCCAGCGAGACACTGGTCCACAATTTGTCTTCCAAGGAACTGACGCCAGTGCAGCTTCAAGTGCTACAACATGCAGCATGCTTCAATACCGCGGACGCCGATCCGGTTAACCTCTTGGCTAGCATCGGGTCGGTCCTCAAGCACTCCCAGGAGCCGGACGATGCAAAACATCTCATCCGACAGCAAGTTACATCCTTACTGTTGGCGCACAAATCGCGAGTAGCAATTCCGAAAGCGGAGCAAGACGCCCTCGAGAGACTGAAGGCTGACAGAAGCATTGTAGTATTGCCAGCCGACAAGGGACGTTCCACAGTAGTGCTCGACAAGTCAGATTACCTTCGGAAAGCCAACGCCCTGCTCGATGATCGTCTTGCGTACATCAGGTGCGACGGAGATCCGATGAAGAAGCTGGTGGCACAAATCAACACGACGCTCGCTAGGTTACAGAGCAACGGTGCCGTCTGAAAAGCAGAACGACTGGCCATTAAACCAACAGATTCGGCTATGGCGAGATTCTATGGGCTGCCGAAAGTGCACAAACCTGGTGCTACACTTCGACCTATCGTATCATTGCGCGGAACGCCTACATTCAACCTGGCAAAATGGCTGTTCCGACGTCTGAACTGTCTCACATCAGGCTCCGATACAACGGTCCGCTCAGCCGTACATTTCTTGGAAAGACTCCAGGGTCTACACCTTAATGCAGACGAAGTCATGGTATCATTTGATGTTACCTCACTCTTCACCTCAATTCCTCAGAGTCTAGCAATTGAAACTGTCAGCGATCTACTTGAGAGTCAATATAACGACGAGACCGATAACCTTAAACGAGGGCACCTTATCCAGATGATCCATTTTTGCCTCAGGACCTATTTCACCTTTGAAGGAACAGTCTATGAACAAATCAAAGGAACTCCAATGGGTTCGCCGCTGTCTGGTTTCATTGCTGAGGTGATCCTTCAAAAGTTAGAGACGCTGGTTTTCGCAACCCACAGACCCATATTTTGGGCACGGTATGTGGACGATACCTTCGTCATCCTGAAGCGGGAGATGGTCTCCGAATTTCACACGATCCTGAACTCTGTTTTTCCGGACATTCAGTTCACAAGGGAGGCAGAAGTCAACAACCAGCTAACGTTCCTAGACGTCCTGGTCCACCGCAAAGCCAACGGGAGCCTAAGAACGACGGTATACCGAAAGGCCACCAACACACGTCAGGTCCTCAGTTACTACAGTAACCACCCGTTGTGCCATAAACGTAGCTGTGTGCGGACTCTTTACAAGAGGGCGGAAACTCACTGCAGCGAGGCAGCCGACAAAGTAGCCGAACTCCATTATCTTCGGCGGATGTTCATCTCCAACGGTTATCCTCGCAGTTTCATCGAACGCAGCAGGCAACCAAAGAAGGCTATAAGGCCAACGAGAGAACAACCCAAAGTGTGGCGGGCGCTACCGTATATTGAGAATGTATCCGAAGCAGTCGCTCGTCTCTTACAACCACTGGGGATCGGCGTCGCCCACAGACCTGAAGCGACAATAAGACGTCTCGTCATGAGGCCCAAGGCCCCTCTGTCACGAGGCGAAACAGCGAATGTCGTCTACCGTGTCCAGTGTAGTTCCTGTGAGGCGAACTACGTTGCAGAGACCGGAAAACGTCTACAAACCCGCATGAGTGAACACGCAAGGGCAGTGAGAAGGATGGACCAACTCTCACTGGTGGCGGAACATTGTGCTGCCTCTGGACACACTTTCGCCTTCGAGAACGCCGAAATCCTAGGCCGAGGTACCGACCAGACAGCCAGGGAAACGCTCGAAGCCTGGCACACCGTACCAACTTCCATCAACCGCTGCACGATTCTCCCGGCGGCTTACCAGGCCCTACGAGTGCGATTCAACCAACGGAATCAAAGGCAGGAAGTCAGGACCACAAGCCCAAGTGAACACTGTTCGCGCCCAAACACCGATGACGGGGGTCAGCAGGCCGATAAAGGAGAC
>CACRXP010000309.1:354597-442604 GCA_902702965.1 Spirometra erinaceieuropaei
GGCTAATAAGCCAGAAATGGCCATTCCGGTCTCCCTTGTCTTTGTCGGTATTACCTTTCCAACATATATCACTAGTCGCTGTGCGACTGCCTGCGAGGGTTTAAGTATGAGCCCCAAGGCGCAACGGAACGAGCATGTTCCGCAACCTGATCGGTGAGCGCCCACTATCATAAATATATATATATATATATATATATATATATGTATATATATTCAATCAGGAAAGGGCGCACACCGATCTATTGGCTTCACGAAGCAAACAAGCTCCGTATGGGTGGTAAAGGTCACGAACAGGCAACCAATTACCAGGCCGAAGTCGACCAACCTATGATAGCAGATGCATAGTACATATATAATACATGAGCAGATTACCAATACTGCAACAGGCCAGACGGACACAGCTGTTTCACTGTCGCTGCCTATCACCAGAACATCAAATTCCAACTTAACGTATATATATGTATGTGTCATACAAACATGTGACCTCAGCTTTTGTGGTCAGGACCACACTTGATCCCATTCTGTACGTCCGCCGGCTTGCAACTGACGACAAGGAACATACAATATGTAAGCAGCTTATTAAGAGTGAAACAGGCAAGACACAGACAGCTGTTTCACATATATAAATTCGCACACAAAACTCCACGTTAAATGCACTAAAGATGCAACTTTGTAAAACCCACGTTTCACTTCTCCTATATTACTGTTTAGTATTCTTCGGCATAATGCCTTTAGATGAACAGCAAACTAGAAAGCAAGAAGAGGGTCTTTACTAGACCGCTGGCTAAATGCGACTGCCTCTAGGGCCCATATGCAAAAATGTTTAATAAGTAGCCTTTGGCCGATCTGGATCTGGAGCATCCAAGGTCTCAACTTCTTGTTTAAATTCACACGTAATCCAAGCATACTCATAATAAACGCACTAACAAGCCGCAGCGGCCTTGGAACACTAGAAATAACAAATACCCAAAGAGAATTCCTGAAGTCAGAAATTCGTAACCATCAATCCCCTCCTCCATAAGTTATTCGACCAAAAGGGATGCCCTCCAAATTTCTGCTCCAAAACGTCCAAAGTTAGTGGAATTAGAAAAACAAAAAATTATAACAAAGTGTTATACCAACATATTTCCCAATAAGATAAGACACTTTCAAGTCAGTTCTTTAACAAAGAATTTGAGCCGAAGGGGATCTGTTGACGTCAGCCATCGGAACAACATTGAATTGTTAACCAAAAGCGTCGAAATATACGACGAACTGAAAAATCACATAAATGCGCTATAAACACAGACATTCCCTATTTTCTTTTCCCTCGTTTCCACTAGGTGGCCAATCAGACACCAAAAATTTTACAGGAATGAATACTGATATATCTCCAATAAATCTTCACAGATTAGTTGCCCATAAGACTAGATAAGACACCAACCAACCTGCGTACATTGTCGTATTATCAGAGGAGATATGCTGGCTGATACAATACATTCTTTGTCCCCTTTGAAAGATATCAACCATTAACCGTTTCCTGATCTTAATCCATACCCATTTTTCTCAGCTACCAGTCCAACTAACTTTTATTAAACAACCTGACGACACACATGTACGATGCACATGAATTTTTAAAAGTGATGCTCTGACAGTAAACGAAAAAGCAAATGTGTATATTTGCAGCCGATTCTACGTCTGGCTGAAGTTAACATTCTCCAAGGTCCTTAAAGGGCAGAATATTCTTCGTCCCAAAACTACTTAGCAAGAAACGTCAGTCACTATGTTGTATGGTTTGTTTTTTGACTTCTGCTGTTGCTATGCCTTCGAAGACAGTACAGCATATTTGCTTAAAAGTAAACCTTTTCCACCGGACTTTGGATGTCCGCTATCGCTTTAGCCTTCTGAACGTGACTAGGTGTTTGTAGGGCAGCAATCCTCGATGACTTTCGATAGACGCGTGTTCTTGAAGAAAATCTGCCATTATTTTAGCCCGTTCTGTAACAGAGAATTACGACTAAGAGGGATCTAATGACAAGGATCTGGAGGGGTAGGTAGTACTATAGGCCCGTAAAAAGCATTTAAATAAAAACCAAACCGGACATTTGCGCTAGAGTGCAACTTGCATAAACGAGCGCTAAGACTCAAATAGAATTAAAAGCATTAATCCCTTCCCTATTTTCCGTTCCATACCTGAAAGTTTGGTTTTGAAAGCATTCCTAAACGTATTAGCGCGAATTCAAGATTTCAGTTCTGCTTTTGTGCCCATATGACTGGAGCAAAAACCAAACCACAACAGCTCCAATAACATCGCAGTAACGTGGCACAATCAGCCATTCTTTCTTTTCACAACTGGCATCAATGGCTTTAAAAGCTAGACACACCCACTTATTTGTTAGTGAAATGTTATTGAAGAACCTAAGAAGACGCTTAAACCTGCCAAGCCAAGATGGAGAACAGACTCACCCTTCGCATACTATTGATTAAATAAAAACTGAAAAATTATGGAGTTACCTCATCCTTCAGTGTTATCTGGGATTCTTTTTGAGGACAACCGATTTCTCGGCTAGTAGTCCTCTATTATCCTAGTAACATACTTGACAATGAAATGTGCGGTTTATTTTTTTATTCTTTCGTGGCCTACGAATACTCCACATCCCAACATTCACAGCCTCAAGAAAGTCTTCGAACCTTCTGGGGCCGGAAGGCGGAGACCAGCGGACTTCAGGAAGATTGAAGTCACCCTCAACCAATTGATGCTTAAAGCTTAAGTCGGCCGCAGCATGAAATGCCTGTGAGAGTAAATGACCAAAATTCTCATTGGCGCTGGGAGGGCGATAGACATAGACAACGTGTAAGGAGAACTTATTTTTTAGTGCAAACTGAGGCCAGCAGCTGCCTTCGACCGCGGAAAAATGCGAGAGTTCCAGCGGTAGAAATGTTAGCGTTTGCTTAACGTCGACGCAACTGCCCCCACCAAGGCTGTCCTGACGATCACTCCAAGTGCAGGCATAGCCTAGAAGAGAGAGTTCGGAATCAGCTACGGAAGCTGATGCCCATGTCTCAGTTACTAAAACGATATCTGGACAATGGACGAACACCAGAGTCTGAAGCAAAGGCATCTTATTAAGCAGGGATCTGGTATTTAGAACAAAAAGTTTGAGGGGAAAGGCTGTTTGTTTCTGAAGGAGGTGGGTTACGCCGTACAGTGTTGGTCTGCCCCTAGAACACACGGTCCGGATGCATCCATCCGGTTCTGCAAAAACTTTTGCCGAATGAAAAGATTCTGACGTGAGTAAAAAGGAGTAGGACTTGGGGGAGGAAGTGACGGGCAGGGAGCCTGGTAACCATTGTTAGCTAACTCCTTTTCGGCTGGAAATCCACGGGCCGGACACTGGAACGTATTCCTGCCCTAACGAAACTGAGGAGCTGATGAGTTAACTGGCCCACTATGGAGATTAGCATGAGGAATAAAAAAAACAAATTTTTCATGGTACCTGGTAGCATCAAGGAACAAGGTGGCGCGCCTATTCGCCACAAGCGTTTGAGCATATGGAAATGACAGCAGTCAAGCCGGACGGAGCGGCAGACAAAGTCAAAGTCACCTACTTAGACGGAGCACCCTAGTCAGTTCATTCAAGTATTTCGCACTTCAGTTTCCTCCTGTTTCCACTTCTGTAAAGCTGGCAGTAAAACTTAGTTTTTTGACTATGCTAATGTTAACAAGTAATTAGTAAATAGCTTTGCAAACACTCTCGATTGGCGAAATATTTTTTTCAAAGAATGATCCAATTTTTTGCTACGATATATTGCGGTGCGTAACAGAAGGTGTTCTCGATCTCATAACCTAGAGGACGCTCAAATCGAGTGCCACTACCCCCGCTATCCCACATTTTCTTAAAAACGGACTTAAAAATTACGGATGCAGCTTAAAGATCCTCTCGTATGCCCACTGTCGGTTCACTTAAAAATCTCTAAAATATTTGAATTAACTTTGAAAATGAGGTCCGCACAAGATAAGAATAGAGAGAATTTAGCTATTAGAGGTGCGAATCTTTTTAGATCTGTTGCTCAGGTCTTTCCTCAAAGATCAACGGCTAAGTCCCACCAAGTCATTTGGCTTTTGCTTATTTCCAACAATATCTTCATAAGAGAGGAGTCCGGAAAAAGCAGAACTGTTGAATTCATTCTTTGCCAAACATTTTATCATTCAAACCTACCCGATTTCTTCAATTCCTCTATTGTCTGGAGCTTGCCTCACAACCATGAATTTTGCTCATACAATATTTAGAGGCGGATAACCCAGCTTACTTAAACGAACTCAGTAGCAATTGACAATATCCTGAACTCTTACAGAACAGGTAAGAGATTTTCATTTGCTGCTTAGCCAACTCTTCTCAGGCTTCCTCGAAAATAGTTTCTTTCCTGACAATTGAAAAACTTATATTAGTATTCTAGTATTTAAATCCAGCTGTCGAATTAATGTTCATAACTATTGAGGTGTTCATAAAACACCTTTTCTTTCTTGCTATGACAATTGCTGGCTTTTATATACCCAATCAAGTTGTAAACTTTTCCAACATGGCTTTATACCCGATCGCTCTTGTGAACCGTGTTATATGTAGTTTTGCAATCTACATACTTCGTTTTGTAATGGACATCTACCTTTGGTCGTTATTTATTTTGATCTTAGTAAAGCCTTTGATATAGCGTCGCATAGAAGACTCGTAGTTAAATGAAATGCTCTGGGAATTGCAGTCCCCTTACTGACTTTATTAAGTCAAACCTGTCTAATCATAACCAAAATGTTTTAGTGAGATCTTCATTTTGGCGGTTCATTATGTCATCTCCCCACTTCGACTCCAAACAGTCTGTTGACTATCACGGAGGAATCCTCTGTTTTCGCCATCTGCTAGTGGTTTGGTCGGTCAGAAAAGAGGTCTCGGGGTTGCATTTCCCCTCTACGCCTTGATGCTCGCTTCAGTCTTTAATGTTCCCCCCTCGGGTGGACTCTAAGTGGACTGTGAGTGATCGCGTCTGGATTCCTAATATCTCACTACTTTGAAGCGCATAGTCACACTTGCTTTAAGAATTCTGCATTGACGATGTTTGTTTTGAACTCCTTATACACTACCATATGCGGGCCAGTCCTGTGTGACCCACATATTTGCCCTTTCGCGAGCGACAGTTTTTTCTCTCTAGAAGCTATTTAATTCATAGTTATTATGTTGTTTTCGAAAGAAGGGGTTTTTTCACTGCCCGCTGACCGTTTTTATGAGCAGGAGTGCTGCAGAGCATGTCTACTCTTTAAAATTCACTTGGCCATATATTTTTACTTGCTTTGATAGTATCCTGAGATGTACGCAATAGTAAAATGCACTTATTTTCTGGCCCTAGGTGTGAGACACCTGGGCATTGTGTGGGCGAAATAATATATATTTACGTGAAAGCAGTACATCCAGTTGCAAAAATGGTCACTTTACCTATTGAAATGCTTCCCTAAAATTTCGTCAAATAGGCGTGGCAGTGGCCGCGTCCACCCTTGCCTGGCCGCATTCCACAGGCGGGACTAGGTATTCGCAAGGCTATGTCTGCAACCCAAAAGTTAAAGTCACGAGAGTCAATGAAATTGAATGTGGCATCCGGAGACCATCTGGCCTCAGAAACGTTCTTTCAGAAGAAGTTTTGACTCATTTTCTTTCCGTCACAAGCCTCACCGGTAACAAGACAAATAACAATTTCCTGTTTCATGCACTTCTTGGAACAAAAAGAAGACAGTTTTGCTTCAGCAAGCAAGTTAAGAATAAAAAAGCGATCCGTACCGAGACATAAAATAGTCAAAGTTTCCCAATCCATCGATGTCTAGTTTATTTACATCACCAGTGATCTCAGAAAGGAAACATCGCATTCTGGTTTTGTTCAGATTGTGGCGGAAAGAAGATTGGAGTCTTATAATGGATTGATTTAAAAAAGTAGATTAGTTACGGTGCGACTTAATTTGGATAGCACTATAGCTGTGATTCCCCGAAATGATAGTGAGTGCCGTTTTGGCCAAACGAAGAAACAGCCGTTGAGTTTGGCTGTGTGGTTGGGAGGTTTGCTTTCTTATTTTGTTTCGGCCGAGAGTTTTGCCTCTACAAGCCCCGACCATCTAGCCGACCGCGTGATTTCTCAGTGTCTGTTGAAGGCACCATTTAGCCTGCTCCCCTGAGATGGATTAAGCATTGCTACAACTAAACTGGACTGTTTAGTTGTCTCAGTCGCCCATTAACTTCAACTGTGTCACGAACTCTCGTTAGTGGAAAGACGACCCGAGTCATCCTGACCCCCTATTGGATAACTGTTGTTCACTCCGTATCACCTATTTTGTTGAGAGAAATAATTGAATAGGAAACAGCAATACCGTACTGCGACACACTAAATACCCATGCCCATGGACCGCGCACCTTAACACGGATCGGCCTACCAAAAGAGGTCGTTAGCGGGGTGCTGCTGCTAGAGAGATTCGAGCTTTCGGAGACCACAGAGCGTAGCCGTGCAGAGCAAGCAACACATGCTTGAGACACATGGCCTGAGTTTTGTCCTTACACATTGTACCCCTGAGCGTAAACCCATACACCCACCACGCTTTTTACCTCACTGCTGACAGACACAACAATGAAATTCGGCGTGGTCATCAGTGAGAATCGAAGATAGTCCACATGCAGGGTTTGGAAAGGACTGACGGCAGTTATCGAGGAAAATGAAGTTAACGTGGACCACATTACGGACCTAGGTGAAGATGGGGTCCATTTGCAAAGGTATTGTGTGATTCTGCCTTTAGACTGGCTTTGTAGACCAAAATTAAGCAAGTGTAAGGTCTTTCGAACATATTTTGGGCTACGTCACAGCAATCCCAAATTTACATGAGAAATCTATCCATACATAGCTGCTATTTATGCACGCAGTAGGGAAAACCTGCGTGTCCGTACTTGGTAAAGGCTTCTTCTTACTGTGGTCTTTATGGTTGGGATCTGAGCCGCCCTGTCTTTTTTTCTGTAAAAACCTGGCCCATCGTGCTCGGACCAGGTGTGTGTGGCGCGCGAAGGCGGGCTGTTTAGCTTTGTCAGCCACTAAACCCGATCCTGCCTACGACCTACTTGAGACTGTCTTCACATCGGTCTGGGGTGGGCGAGGGAGCTGAGGGTGAGGTAGATGCAACTCTGTGTCACTGTGTTCATCCTATTGTGGATCGTACGGTGGACATAATCGTTAACGATGGTCTAACGTTCATATTGCAGAGTATGTCAGATTGCACCGTAAGTGACCACGCAGTAGCCATCTTCCAAACGTTAACAATGCCCCAGAATTTGGGATTAGGTGAGCAGGTGGCATCTCTTAACGCATGACTATGTGAAATTCCCACTTTAGCAGAGCATTCCTCTAGTCAGTGTGAGCAGTGCGACAGAGGACAATGCAGGATGGAGTACGAAAGAAGACAAGGAGGGCCGGAACGCACATTTCCGGCCGTCGTCACCTAGCCAAACCCAAGTCTAGGCCAGAGTAACTCGCGATCCGAGCTAAGATTTTTTGGCCATTGGGCGTCTTTAAGTACAAAAACCCACCATTGAGCATGTAGTACTAACCTTTATGTGACTGCCTATGAGGGCTCTAGATTAGGCCCCAAGGTGCTAGGCAACGAGCATTTAGATTCTGGGGCGCAGTCGCCAGCTAACACATTTCAATTAAACCGGCATATCTTACCATTGCCTAGTAAAGTAGATGCCAATACCGAATGAAACACTGAGAAGTATAGGTGCCACGACTGGGATGTTAACGGAAATGAGGAAGGACATCGAGCTTCGACTCTCACCTATGTAGACCGACGTCAAAACGGAGGGAAGCCTCTCTAATGAATTCAGTCGAATTGTACAGCAGTTCTTGCTAAAATTTTTTGGAAGACGACCGCAAATAGTAATGATGTTTGTGCGCCAGTAATTCACTACGCAACAATTTGATGTGTTCGTTATCCCCTTTGGCGTTTGGGCCCTGAGAAAGATGGGCGTATCCGAATGCCTAGTACTTAAGGTAATCTACCTAGCATGAAGGCCTTGTAGACCAGCACTCTGGAATGACGATATTTTGAAAACCCTCCTCTGAGATCTGATCTGTTAACTAGGCAGCTTATTCATCCACCGGATTTTTCGGTCATCATACGTGAAAACAGACGATTCCAAGCCCTATGAGCAAAGACAGGGTGTTTGAAACCAGGAACTCACTTCTGCTGCAGCCTTTCAGCTCAAGTAAACAGTGCAGCAGCCTACGTCAGTTATATAAGCTGCCTCATACACATATTCGTGATCGTTAAGGAAAAAGACTGGTCAAACAACGACACCATCTGCTCATTTTTCTGATCTTCCGGATTTTTCAGAGAGTCTATCATCAGAGATCATAGCAGCGGCAGAACAAGAGACAGCTAAAGGGGTACTAGTCAATCAATGCCCAATGATACTGTTCTGGAGGTGACTACGCATGTCTCTGCACGCCGGCGCCAGATTGACATACCGTTTGACTGAGTTTTATTTGGGGTGCAAACTTCAGCCGGTTCTCGACTTGTCCCGTTTCCGGCGTGGGCGGTTGTCTTGGTGACTGCGAAGTAAAGCTCATGATCGGTATCGAAGGTGTGGCAAGCCACTTGTGATAATTCTTCACTCCGCGCCACAGCCAATTTGTGTTCTTGAATGATTTATCCTAACATACGTTTAGCCTGACCAGTGCAATTATCAGGACAAGTGACAACCCACACTTTCGAAACAAGTAATGAATTTAACTTTGTGGCCGCCAAAATAACCGCCCGTGTGGAAAATGGGGCAAGTCGAGAATTGGTTAAAGTTTGCACCTAAAATAAGAACTCAGCCCAACGATATGTCAATCTGGCGCCAGCGTGAAGAGACCTACGCAGTCACCTGACATGTATCACTGAACAGTGATTGGCTTGTTCCCCCTATGGCTGTAGCTTGTTCTGTTGTTGCTATGATCTCTGGCGATAGACTCTCGCGCAAGTTAGAAATTTCAGAAAACTACTCGCCCATGCACCCGGAAGTCACATATTCACCTTCAACTTCAGGATTCTTTTAACGGACAGAACTTTGTCGTTTGAGATGAAAAACTTCGTCGATGAAACGGCAGTCATTAAAACTGGTAACTGTCGTCCTGTTGCACACTTACGAATCGCGGTCGCGAAAGCCTTCGATAAGTATATAATATCAAAAAATGACAAAAACCGACAGCAATTACTATATCATTTAATACCATTTATTTTATTGGCAAACTGATTTTGTCACGCAATGATTATTTGATGACTTTCACGTAAGTAACGTTTCCCATATTATGTTAACTTTCATAACGCCTCCGGTAAACACTGATATTATTATTGTTCGTACTGCCCCTATTTTTCTCTCCTGATTACCTACACTGACAGTGGCCCCGTCATCGCAGTGAACTGCACGCCATGTGCAAAAATGCAATAAATACTCCTTGTTGAGTTAGTACTTATTATAGCAATTTATGCTAGCAGTCTAATGAATAATGCTTTAGTGCGCTATGATTATATGAATAAGCATCTTTATTAAGAGGGTCCGCTGTATGTCTAAACTGCTGCTACTACCGTGCACTAATAAAAGTAATGATTAAAGTTTATCTACAAAGCAAGGTTTTGTGAAGAAACGGTGCACATGGAAAATAAAACTGAATTAGCTCATTCTGTGCAAATTTCGCCATGCGCTTAGGCAGTCGAAAATATAGTAAATTTTTCATCGCAGTGGCCTAATTAAATTTCAAAATATAATTTTGCATTTAGAAAAATTGCAAATTGTCGGCCATAAACTGAACTTTGGTATTCTGATGAGAGGCTACCGTATAATAAGAAGACCGTTAATATTCTTCGCTTTCAAAGTTAGCCCACGTCCCTATGGCAAGTTATCATTTGTGAACACACGTGTCAAGTCGCGACATGAGATGTTTCTTCGATTTTCGAGACCAAGGCTGTCGCATACTGAACGATCTCTAGGGGTTGTTTTTTATTAAGATAGAACATAAGTTATATTTGTGAAATTACAAACTTTCGAAACTAAAATGGCTGCGCCATACGGAATAATGTGTTGTATACTTAAGCAGCCGGTACGGTCGTTTTTTCATCCCAGCAACCGTCCAATTTTAAAGATTTTCCACCGCTCCAAAACCGTAAACGTTTGAAGTCACATTAAAGTGCATTTTGAATAATGGCTGCGTTGCCCATTAACAGTTGCAGTGTTTGCTCATCTGGTGCAGTAAAGCGCTTATTATATAAAAAGCTTCAGATTCAAAGCCACAGCTTCACTTTTTGAAAGTAAAATCAACTTTAGCACTCTACGCGGAGAGCGCTGTATGTCCAGAGATCCATTTCTGAGGTTGATTGGCCTTGTAAAAGCAAAACACACCGTCATAGGCGACACACACGACTTAGTTCTCCCTTCGTAAATGGCAAACTAAATGTAGTTAAGAATCTCGGATCCCATAAAAGTGAGAATGCCATAATGGTCACACTAGGAAGCCGCAGTTGCCGCTTGCCGTTTAATCCCAAAACGGGTCTAGTTATCACGTTGGTTGGCAAACTTCCAAGCCATGACCGATACCTCTTCGCGATAGATTCAAGAGCCTCAACTTTATTTTAATGAGGAATTCACCGAGTTGCGGTGAGGATGAAATCTCAAGGATCGGTCCCGTTACCTCTTCCCTGCCTCATTTGTTAATGGCTTGTGTGAGTAAAAGCAACTGGTGACTAGATCGGACGCTGTGACCGACGTATCGTAAAGCCATACCTCCAAAGCATGCCTCATGCAAGTATGAAAAGAAGAAAATCCCTGAGTAAACTCAGATCAGTTCAATAAACGCGTGCACTGAGTCAATATGGTCAAGCGCGACCGCAGCGCAGCCTATTAATTTGCACGCGTCTCCGACCACTGGATGCGACTGTCGTTGCTGATGATGTCCACCGTGTGCTCCACAGCAGGGCGAGAGCAGGGACGGCGACCTGAGCGTGAGTTAATTTATAGTGAGTATAGACTTGCACAGCGTCCACCGAACTCTCTGCTCCTCCCCCACCTGGATCCGGTGTCCAGACAGAGTCAAGAAGACCGGAGGCAGAAAAGTACGTAGGTGGCTGGCATGACGCAAATCCGCACCTGACGCCACACCCCTGGTCCACAACGGACACTAACCAGGATTTTATGCCACAACAAAAAATAAGGGAAGGGGGGAGCGGGAGGCACAGATCCTAACTGGCACGGTTTAAACCGGCAACTGGACCCGCCACCACACCCCGATGCTGGGTTTTATCATAGACGCGCATTCCCAATGACACCTTCCGGACTCCGATTTAGCCCTTATGTTGTCCCTGCTCACCTGCCACATGACCCGTTTTAGGGGCACGCACGCACAATCCTTCGTTTTTAGGTAGGCCTACTGCATTCGCATACCTAATTCTATCGTATGCGTAAAGTTTATTGACGACCTGTCCGAAAGTCATATTGGACAGCGATGTCACAATATATTAACGAAACTTTTGATACATCCACTACTTCCTACCATATTTAACAGTTGCAGCCTGTATCAAATAAACCTATATTCATACGTCGCTTAATGCTTAAGCAGATATCCCTAGCCAGACCGAGAGTTGATTATGAACCTTTTGTGGCGTCTGCTGCGGTGCGGCTGAATCTCTAAACAAAGGTTTTCCGGTTGCCCAGCCTTCCAACTATCTATCCGCTGTCCTAATACAATGCTGCAATTTGTATTTAACTGCATATGTATGAGCAGAAAAAGTGAGCTCACAGAACACAATTGTCTTGGTTTGATGTTCCAAAAACAGACAACCCCTCCTCACCGGAAATGAGATTTGTACTTATAAGATGACGGTCTCACTAGCGTTGTTAGATAAGGAATTATGTCTGGAGTCTCCGAAATGGCAAGAAGACAATGTCGTGGTGATACCCACCCCCTATTGAAGTCGATTGTATTGGGTGTTGACGATCATCGCCAGCGTTTTTATCGGTCTTGTTTGTCACAGTGTCCCCGAAAGGGGTCACGCTGTAGGTGCGATGAACTAACACGGGGATCACATAGGATTCTGACAGGTGTTATCTCAAACTCACCCATAGCAAATGCCAGCATTCAGGATGCAGTGGCAGGTCCAGTTGTCGGCTCATGTTGTGACACCTGGGATCCCAGTTGCTCACCCATTTCTGTTGCTGGTTAAAATTCTGGCCAGTGTGTTTTTGTGGACCAGGAGGCAGGGTGATGCGCCTAGGTGCGGGTCCGTCCGTGTCAGCCATCTGTGCTCTCTTCCACATTCAGTCATTTTGACTATGTCTTCACAATGGGCTCAGGTGGGGGAGGAGAGAGTGCGGTGGACGTTGTGCAAGTCTACCATCACTTCAAAAGAAATCACCTACAAGTCGTCAGGCCTGCTCTCACCCTGTCATGGAGCACATTTGACATCGTCAGTCACGACGTTCGAACTGCCTTGTTTGCCGCATGATGTCCGTCCATATCATTCTAGCCCCGAGTTGCATCTGCCTTTGTCTGCATGGACAGTGTTTTCTATGCCAGTGCTAGCTCCTGCGTCCTCTCTCGAAGCGGATGCCGGTTGACTAAGTTTGTGTTCTACCCGGTCTCGCCTGTGCCTGGCTCTTTGTTTGGACTTCATTTCTGCGCGAGAATGCTCCAGGTGGGCAGTGCAGGTAGGGTCTGGTAGGTCGCAATGAGCGCCGCACAACAGCCGCCTTTGTGGCTTGGTGGGTTTTATGGTGGGTACTAAGGCTAGGCCTGTTTCTTGGACTTCCTATAAACCGTTCTTGTTGGGTCCGGTCCACCTTTCGCGAACAGTAACGACCGAGAAGGTCAGTTGTTCGTTATCCCCATACAAAAATGTTCACTTACGCCTGTGCATGTAACTTAGGACCACTTGCACTTGACAACAATAAACAGGAACAAAATAGCTTGCATTGAAATAATCAGGAGCATATACGTACAGGAATTTAGCAAAAGTGCTAGAATTCATAAAAAAACTTTTCTGGGGTAGAGTTATGCCTCTATAGAATAAAAGAACCCCATTTAATACCAGCAACCTTCGTAGTACTCATTCGCCGGTAGTAGAAGTCTACTTCGAATTTCAAGGATTAGCTGATGGGATTGTGAACAGACACCGGAAACGGTATAAACTGTGTAATAGGCAAGGTCTTTTTACGAATACTATATGGTTTATTAAGTCTGCTCTTACCAATCATACCGAAGAGTGTTTTTGCCTCCGTAGGAGGGATTTTGTGTGAGTTATTTAAGGTAATTAGTGTCACAGAGCAGAAAGGATCGGCATATCACAAATCTAAATAGAAAAGCTTGCAGAACTGCCAACCCAATGGTGTCTTGCACCACAATGCAGATTCTTTGAAGTTAGTTATATTAGGCTCTTGGTTTAACGGGATGTCCAAATTTCTTAAAAAAGTGTCGTTTAGAATAATAGTTTGGATAGTTATTTTCCAGCGGGATCGAATACTGCTAGGTTTCCTCGATGTAGTTTAACAAAAAGGCATTTTTTCATGTAGCTCGGACTGGATTTAAGAACATCGAATCCGATAGAACAAATTCTTTATTTTAGACTTTTGGTTCACTCCTCATCTCAACGCATTTAATTTCCATTTCATCTATTTAACTCGAATCATTTAAGTGTTATGGAAAGTCAGTTGTGCTCCCCGCATGCCTATTTTCATAAAATTGCCAACTTGCTCCCTCTGGTAGACTAGTAAACTTCATCCATCATTATATCAATGTATTCATTCTTCTTGAATGTCCTGCTCTAAAATAGAGTCTCTTTTTATCTACCGGTTGCTTCTCTCTGCTCGCCGGCGAAAGCAATAATGCGCCAAACATTTGTTAGCTTTTCACATTCTAGACTAACGCATAAACTATCTATGGACAACGGAAACTGAGCCGGTCGGCAGATGAATGGAGGCAGCTGGATGCATTTGTACGAAGATTTTGTTTTCAACGGAAACAGTTTCAGCTAATGCGTTTTGAAATTAGATCAGATACATGAAAGTGCTACGACTAATTATGCATTCGTTCAGACAACCCGTTTGCACAACGCAACTGCATTCCCTTGAAAGAATGATCTTTCATTCCTTTCATACTATAGATTTAAATGGAAAATTGAGGAATGGTTTTACTTTCCTTCAACCTTGAAAACGATTTAAACAAAATATTTGCAAACGATATCAAAATCCTACATGCAGTTTATGTCACTGTACGGACTGCTTTCTGCTATTATTTTTAACTTCAAATAAACCGGAAAAATTCTGAACTTTATTGCCTCCTTGTGACAACATTCTGTACTTAGTTCCGATTCGTTTTTGAAAAACTGGTTGGCGCTAAATATACATTGTGCTGAACTGCGTAGTATTGCTGTAGAACTCTCGTCCGCGAAGTTTCAGGTGACACATATATTATAGCATAGTTCTAAGGATGAAAAAGAACGAAACAAATAGCTATGAATCTAACCCTTTGAACTGCGTGTGATGGCTGGTTTAAAACATACCTGTCGGGAAGCCGATGACACGTTAAATATTGAACATACATCCGAAGAAACCGTTAGATTTTGATATGTTTATTTTCTGGAGTGACATTTATTGCTTCGGTCGGATCAATGGGTAAAATAGGAACAAGTCGTATTGCTTTGGAGATTAATGATAGAGTTGTCGCGGGTGTTAGCATATTGTGGACTGTCTAAAATTCAGTCACTGCATACATGGAGAAGAGGAACTAAAAGAACAATTTGCGGCTTATTTGTCATTGCTTGTCAGTCATATCGTAAAGTCACGCCTTGAAGACATAGATATGAGACAAAGATATAACTGTGGCTTACACATGAAATGTCAACCGAAATTCCAAAATGCGTTTTCGTTTCGAAAAGATTAAGTAGGATTGTAAAATTAATCATCCCGCAGCATATTTATATAATAATTCAGCTACCTCAGGATGCCGGCTTTCGAAAGAACTTCTTTCCAGCTGCATGAAACAGGCACACTCTGTAAAAATGACTACATATATAGTTTGCACTTTTGTCATTGATTTCTGATGCCCTTAAAAATTCAATTATATTTCATGAAAAACATGGATAGAAAATATTCATTCGTTTGCTCGTTTAGTAGAAAATTAGGTAATCTTCCAATCTTAGAGTAAAAAGGTGGATATAATTCGGTTTTCAAAAAGTTTCTAATTGCGAGATCTTTTAATACCACGAAATGGCCGTTCATGAAACGTCATGTCTCCGCATTTACCAATGTGGCTGGTAAAGTTAACAATATGGCTCAAATCCACTGCTAAATTTTACGAACCACACATAGTCATCTCTTAATACTGTGGAGAAATATATGGCTTTTCTTAAGCGGAAAATATATGGTTCGTAATTAGGAAACCCCAAATTCAATTTTAACGTCAGGTCGAGTTCAAATTATTGGGGAATTGGAGAAGCTTTTGAATTTCGAATTATATCCATCTTTCGAGTCTAAAAGTGGAAGATTACCTAATTTTCTACCAAACGAGCAAATGGATGAATATTTTTTATCCATGTTTTTCATGAAATATAATTGAATTTTTAGGAGCATCAAAAATCAATGAGAAAAATGCATGTTAGGTAAGTAGTCATTTTTTATAGAATGTGGCTGTTTCATGCAGCTGGAAAGAAATTCTTTCAAAAGCCAGCATCCTGAGATTGCTGAAATATTAAAGAAATACGCTGCATGATGATTAATTTTACAACCCTACTTAATCTTTTCGAAACGAAAACGGATTTTGGAATTTCGGTCGACATTTCATGGCGTAGCTCACCCTCTGTATAAAGACAAATAAGCCGAAATTTTCACTCGAGTCTCAAGTACTATTGTGCAAACGTGCTGAATACGGAAGCTTTGTACAATTCAAAATAATGCAGCCAGTCCACCAGGCGTTAGCAGCGCAGTACTTTATGAGCTACAGACTGTTCGTCAAATTAAGACATTTGACTCAGCATAATTTTGGGGATTTTACGGGAAAACCCCCTCCATTCTGATCCGATTGCGAAAAACGACGATCTCGATGGGATTCGAACTTACGAGAGCAAGGGAAATGCTTTACTACAGCCAAAGCTTTAGCCACCTTAGTTAAGAGTTCCCACCGGGAGCAGTAAAATTTAATCCAAATTGGGTCAAGTTATCCACCAAGCCTACGGCAACGTACAGATTCTACCAAATCTGACTCAGTAAGTTGACTACTTAAGTGGACTTCTATAGGTACTAGTAGATAGTGGACCCATAATACCGTATGTCCAGGGACGCATTTAAATCTCAGTTTTATCAGAAATATCAGTTGAGTCTATTTACCGTCGTTTTGTTTAGATGACATGTGGTGCGTTTCAGTGCCTTTTTGAATTCAAGTTTTAGAACAGAAAACTAAAATATATAATATTTTCTTTTTCGTATCCGTATTTTACGAACCTAAGCTAAACTGTAATTCGACGCTTCATGATCAATTTCGCGGCGCACATTCCCAATGCAAAACAACAAAACCGTGTGTCAGTGGTGGAGCACTTGACTTCCCGCTCAGTGCATAATAACCTTTGTTCGAACCCTTTGTCCTCAAGGCATAAATTTAGACGTAACTGACTGAAGAGGGGTAGCAGACCAGAAATCGCGTCCAGAATTTCTGCTGCGCCGACAATGACATTGCAGAATGATTTGATTATTGCTTTTCACTGGAAAAACATGCACCTCGTTGTTTTTTCTGAATCTTTGGTAGTAATTGTCTACACCAGTATACACTCGGATCGCACCCGACTCGAGAGGGACTCATTCTGTTACGTTTAGTGCTCCTGCCATGTCATACATTATGCAACCGGGCACAGTAGAGATCCTCTTGCGTTTACTGCCTGCACAACGCAGCCGTGCGCTCACAGCATTGTTTTCACGTCGGACTCACCAGTTTGTGATCGTGTGCTGTTTACAACGGTAGGCGCCTGATAAGATGAGTCTAGTGGGTATATTTTGGCTGAACTTCCAACAGTTTTGTTTTGATAAGGACTGCTGCTATTAGCACTTTGATGAAAAAATAATGCTGGCTAATGCTGTTGTTGAAACTTAGTGGCGGGACATGTTTCTCTTTTTGTCCGCGTGCTAGGCATGAAGGACTATTTTTTATTTATTTATTTGGTTTTACAACGGCCTGGTTCATAACGCTTGCGAAGTGCAGTAATTGACTACTTTCAAGAAATGATCAAAAGAATTTTGAAATAAGCTTTCGATTAGAAAGAATTACTTCAATGGAGCTGTACTATTGATAACTGGATAGCAAAATTTAAAGACATTTCGTTATGATAGGATGCCGGCTTTTAAATGCACACTACGTTGTCCTTCCGCAGAAGGCTGACTTGGTAAGAAAACGACTGCCAGCATACTGCTTATAAAAAACAACTACTTAATTGCTACGCATTTTCCTATTTATTTTCGGTATCTGTATTAGTTTAAATATATTTAATAAAAGACGTGACCAAAATATCCTTAATCTTACTCAGTTGGCAACAAAGCACATCGTTTTTAGTCTTTTATTCGAAAAGTAGTTTATCCTTCTTAAAAAGTCTACAATTACAAAAGTCGTGAAATGCCCGATGCAATAACGCAGTATCTGTCCGTTTAGTGATGTTCCTTGGAAAGAACGGAACACAACCCACATCCATTTGGGAAATTTGGATGAACCCTATAAGGCGTCCTCTTAATGGTTTAGGGAAACATATGATTCTCCCTACACGAAAAGTACACAACTGGCAGGTTGCAAACCCTACGAACAAATGCAGCGGCAGATGAGGCCAAAAATTATTCGGGGTTTAAAAACTCTTAGAAATGAGCACAAGAAAGGATACGTTGACCATGCTTTCTATTGAACATGTTATAGTTTAGAAGGGCATTGAAAATCCTCGGAAATAGGCGTATTACTTAAGCAGTAATTTTTGTAAGTGCGCCTCCTGTGAGCGCCCGAAAATATATGTATTCGAAAGCCGACATCGTGTATCGAATAAAATATCTTGGGATTATGCTGCTCATTAATAAATTTCACAAGTCCACTCAAGGAGTTCTTCCAAACCAAAACCGCCATAAAGATTTTTGGTGGAAATGTAATGAAATTGTGCACTGACTGTAGGTGATAACTGCTGAGCATAAATTTGATAGTATTAGCTGTGTTTACTGTTCGATAGGCAAAAACGTCTTATCTTGTCTACGAAGCTTTATAACCAGGCGGGATCGCGGCCTACGCGGAACTCGTTGCCAGCAAAGTAGTGTAGACTGGAACGACCATCTCCAGTTAATTCGTCGTTCTAAACCAGATAGACCTCAATCAAGGGTCTGGACACTTAATGTCTATACTCCAGTTCAACTTGCCATTTGTCCAGACGATTTACCAGTGGCGTCAAACACTCAAAATCCCTCGTCTACCATCAAGAATATTCAAAGTCCATAGGAGTCACGTTCATCTATTTATCCGAACTATCGTACTTGACTGTTGCCTACCGTTTTGATGAGGTTGGCTAAGCTAGAGGCTCTGAACGTGGTCGCAATCGTTCAGCGTCACCTCCACACGATGATGTCGCCGACACGTTTTTGCGTCCGCTGCTCGAAGCATAGCGTGTCTGACTTGGCTACCATCAGAATCCTTGCTCTAGATGCGGGTTGTAAACGAACTCAATGAAGGCCTTATTTTATTACTGTCACATTTAAGGGTAAACTGGGATATTCAGAGAGGAACTTAGGCCTAGAATATAGCGGCAGTTTCCGCGTCGGCATGCAGAGTCGTAGGTTTTTGCAGTGTTCGGCACACCGATTGATTCCTGGCCAACTTATACTAGCTATAAACTTCTTAGCCATCAAGATAGCAGTTTTGCTTTATGGGGGGACAGTGACCCCCAACACTGGGATGCCGGCAAATCTTATCACGTATAGAAACGGTCGCTAAAAATAAATTTTCTGACCAACATTTTCTTTGATATTTATTCGGAAACGGCTTTTGCATCAGATGCGTTCATCACATTGCACCAAAACCAATTATGCATAACCAAAGCGCTGGAAATCATTCTGTAGAATACGGTAAAACAAATCGAGAAAAATCATCATTACACGAGAAAGTTGCTTTAGTGAGTAAAAAATGAGAAGCCAAGAGAGCATGTTCTTGATAACGCACAAACCCATTGTCAACCGTCTCTTCCTTACCGCACCAGTTCCGCCCTTTGACAGATGTCATTACTGCACGGGAATATAACCGGCCCATTAGCCAGTTTTGTTTCTTTCATTTAAAAAATATGTGAGAAAAGAGGCGATAGTGCAATTTTTAGTATTTCTCTTTCCCGATTCGTCTGTTTGTCGTGATTAGCTCGGACATTGTCTTGAATAATTGATGGAAATTTCTGTGACAACACTGTGTCTTAATTGGGATTCATCGAAGTTTCGTTTCCGGTTTTGACAGGTTATTCTAACCAAAAATAGCATCCGCCTGTTGTCTTTAGCAATACTTTGTTGCCGCCTGCGTGTTTTATAAGTTTTTTGGCCAACTTTTTATTGGCGATCATCAGTAACTACTCCTTAACCAGATTTTTCTTGAAATACTTCGCCATTTGTACCAGATCCGTCACAGCTTACAGGTTAATTTATAGAGACTGAACCTACGGTACACGCATAAACATTTGTCTGTTTATGAACATGCCTACCAATGATCGTTTTCCCAGCCTTACCGATTTGATTTGTTTTCCGATGTCCTTCAGTAATGTGTTGGCGCAGTGTGCATTGGATTGTGGGACGTCGAAGCCCTACTGCTGACGAATTACATGCGGAGTGCAGAACGCGATTTTTGCTATACACTTATCATAGACATAGTGCGACTTCCTGGCTGAACAAGCGCACAATTTGCTCTGTCACTCATCAGGGTAGTTAAGATAACACCTTTACGGGCAAATATCTTCGTCGGACACGCTGTCGAACAGTTGCCGCTTATAATGGCTTAGGAAGCGCAGGTGTGCCAGAAGGCCGATACGCAGCAGTTTTATGTGAGTGGCTACCAAATTCAGGTCGAGCCTTTTTTAGCGAGTTGACGCATGGTCGACAGGAAAAGTAAAGGTTAGGGAGCAACCCGTCATTGCGCAGCACCAGCGTGGGCTGCCCATGCTGCGCACTAACATACGCACACATCAAATTGTCCCCCCCCCTCCCCGTCTCAGAACACGACATGCCTTCCTTGAACTGCCTCCGTCTTCTCCCTTCTGTATGGGAGAGGGAGACCGAAATTGTCATAACGGGTTAATTTAGTTTTGCCAAACGGCCAAAATCCCAATTACAAGTCACTATCTGATTGCGCTCAAGAGTCTCCATTCTGAGCTTCATGATGAAATAAACGTCTGACTTCTGCTCTGCTAGCAGCGGAGATCGGCGAGCGTTGCCAAGTGTGGTTGTTTATGCAATTTTTGTAAAATTGACCGCAACAAGAGGTACACTAATCTTTTGCAATCAGCGGCGCATATCATTTACGCGCGTTCTATAAAGTTGTCAGATGACGATTTTTTGCCTACTTTTCAAAAGTTAAACAGCTTTTGTCTCGACAGACGGCAGTGAGATTCAGTATGACGGAATCTGCGGTTCTTGTGACAGCCAGTTTATACAGCTATCCAAGATTTTAAAAAAGTCAAATGAACAACAGAATCTGTCTGGAAATTAAATAGTGAGGACGGTGGACGAGACAGGAGCTTGTCATATTTATACAAGCTTCATAAGACAGATTTGGTTTAGTGGGAAATATTTTTTAACAATATCCACTATATCTCGCTGTGCTAGAAAATCGCTGAGGGCGGCTTGCGTAACAAATACAATCGCTGTATACTGCTGTACATTAAAGAACATTTTAAACTAAGGCTCCTTGCATATTAGTAAGTTCAAATTTCAGGGTTTCGCCTTTTAGTCTTCCTTATATTTTTCAGACTTCCTCTACTAACAACTTTTTAAAATCTTGTTTATGTCCTGCTACTAGCTAGTAAATTTGGAGAGATGTTAAAACAAGTCTAGAAGAGACAGTATGGTAACCAAAATATATCGAGTGGCATCGACATTTAGAGAGGGGTTAAAATCCTACCTTGTTTGAGGTAAGATTAGCTCGTAGATTCTGTATGTATCTTGAAAGACCTTTACCAGATCTGTACGTTGTATGCTTTTTTGCGTTAACTATGTTTTGATAGCCAATAGAAGCGAAAAGACGAGTCCCAGGAAGTCAGGTTAGCTTACTTGCTCTTTTTAACGGTTACTAAGGCCGAATTCTGTATGGCCAACGACAAATAAGTGAAAGCGCGCTTGACTAATTAACCACCTGGTATTAACGTTCACTGAGCCTTCCTACAGTTCAGGCCTAGAGCTCCGGTATGGAAAAACAAAATTGATGGCAATAACGACGAACATGTTAACAACTGCAGTAAGGACTATTTCCATTCCTTCTTTCTGAGGAAACATCAACAGACGTTTTCTAGCCTTGGTCCATAAGTGTTTTAAGTTGATTATAAACACGGTCTGCCGATTCAAATAAAAATGTGTCAAACCTTCAAACTGTCATAAGAGGTAAAATTGATTAACTAAAACATGTCTACTTCCGTCAACCTACATTATGGGGAAAACTGATTGCACGGATGTAAAAGTACCTGAATGAATATTTATAAATGAACGGTTTAATCTTTGTAATTGAGTCCTGCTGAGATATGGGCAAAAGTACTGCAAACCACTGTATTAAAACTGCAAAAATGTCCATAGTTCGATGTAGGAACCTTTTGTTCGGTTGTTTTCGATGAAACTTTATTTCGACAGACGGTTTGACAAAGCGAGTTAGTGTCACCTCGGGGTTTATAACGGACTCAAGACTGATCATAACTTAATTATCCTGTACCTTTCACTTAAGATTCCGAAAGCCATAATACCGAATATTTTTATATGTAAGACAGATCTCAAAGTGAATGATTCAAGCAAATCAGCTTCGTGTTTTGATCTTATAAACTCGACAGCATTGGACCTACCCAGCACATGCGATAAAGACAATGTTCGAGTATCGGATTTCTAGATAGACCAACTCTTATAAAGAATAAGCCTAGTATCATTTAGTTCATTGAAAATGTGGCAAATATTTTACTGCAATTGGGTGCTTTAAAAGCAGCTTTGTTCTTAATGTGGAAATAAAACGCCCTGTAATATGTTATTGGAAATAACGATCACCGTCAGTGGGATGATTACTCAAAACCTCTATTGATTTAAGTCAATTTCATTGTCCCAATGATCTCATGTTTTCTAGGTTTTGGACTTAAGTTCCCAATATAGGACAGTTCGACCGTCATTGCCAATGATGTTTACCGTGTGCTGCTCAGCAAGGTTCAGCAGATTGTGGACTTGCGCAGCAGTTACCGCACGCCATTCTCCCCACCTGGATCCGGTGTCAAGACAGATTCTAGACGACCGGAGGCGGGATAGGGCGCAGGTGGCTGTCACGACCGGACCGGCATCTAGGTGTGTCACCACACCCTGTGGTCCACAACATACACTTAACCAGGATTTTTCACCGACAACAACACCCCAACAGGTGCCAGAAGGACGAGGATGACTGTGCAACCATGCACACCACCTGTATACCCAGCGGGAGCGCCAGCGCATAACAGGCTGCGAGAGCCGTGGTCTGTTTATACTGGCATAGAACACGCTTTCGGACCTTTTGCCCTAGTTCTCAATATGGTTTAAATAACTCACACATAGGCGCTACTTATACCATGAAAATTTCGCTTTTAGCAGGCGAAGACTAATACACCAGGGGGACATTATCGTTGCTCCAGAAATAGACAAAAACTACGGAGAACTGCAAAAAATGTTAAACGGTCATCCATATGAAAAGCCAAGTATGCATTCATTTATCATGTTTGATCCACTCTTTCGGTTGCATAATTAAAGAGGTTCTGGCTGGTATGCATTAAAGAAAATTAAACAGAATAGGTAGATCAACTGGTCGTTTTGGATAAGAATTATCCCCGATATATAGAAGATGTGAGACGCGCAGTGATAAAAAACTTCATACAAAAGTGCTCTGAAGTGCTAAAAGGGGAAAAAGAATGAAGGTGTACATAGTGAGTGTCTACAGGGGAACTATGGAAAAATTGGCAAATGGTACAGCATTAACTTACAGCTTCCATAAACTGGGGTCATACTGGATCTAAGTAGATAATAGTGCGCGCACGTGCCCGTTTGCAAATTGTCATGATAGAGAACAAAATGAAAGCTTAAGAATTTACAATGAAATGAAACTTTTTGAAAAAATGTATGTCTTTGGCATTGTGCGGAAGAGGGAGACAAGTTCTGGATTTATGGAAATTTGCGTACGATATGGTTATGCAGCACCACCTGCTGGACACAATACTGTTGGGGTTGGGGCTAGGGGTTACGGTTAGGGGCTTGGGTTAAGTCTAGGTTTATGTACTAGGGTTGAGGGTTAGGTTTACGGTTTGGGGTTAATGCAGCTATTTCTAAGTCACTCAAAGTACAACTGTGCATTCCCAATAGATTTTCTTTTACGCACAACTATTTGACCTCGTCGCATGGGCGTTCTCCGGCCCCACCTGTTAAGGCCGCTATTGCCATCGGTCCGTATTACAGGTGCCTGGTGTTTGTTCACTTCAAGTTGGGCTACATAACTACATCTGACCGAAATTTGGGATTGCTCGTTGAAAAATTTCGGATCTCCCTCATGTACATCAACAAGGCTGGAAGAAAGCAATGAGTTATACAAAATTAAAATTGGAGAAAATTTAAAAAACTATATTTACTTTATTAAGGAGCTCGATTAGCTTTACAGAGAATTAAACAATGACTAGGTTTCCAAGTGTTTCTACTTTCGGCTTTGTAAAATTAATGAGTGCTAGGGAACTCGAAACACGCTTTGGGTGATAAACGGCCAGTTTGAGTGGTTTTCTTGTTGGAAATTTATTGTTGCTGTCCCAAAACCAACCATTCGCCTCCTCCTTCAGGTGTTATTAATGACAGTGAATAGTTGGTCTAACATCTGCATTTGACGAATGTTTCGGATTCACGCGCGAATCTATCATTAGCGATAGCATAAGTTGTGAGTGCCGATTGGGCAGGAGTTTCAGCGTATATCGGTGGCCGCCGCACTCATTGCAGCTGGTTGTAATTGGCGTGCTATTTGCTTAAATGCCAGCAGTTGAGTCGTTGACTGCTGCAGTTTCCTCTCTTATCGGTTATTGGTGTGAAAATTACACGGTGAATTGGCTCACCGCCATGGCGCTGGAAACAATGTTTGTTCGCTTGCCTCCATCATGTCTACCGACCTTTCTAGACGAAGACACAGAGCAGAGTAGGCGGGCGGGTCATTACGTTTGTTAATCGATGGAATTTCAACCTTTTCGAACTTGAAGTTGAGGAGTCGAGAATGAACCGCGACTTATGAGAATGTTTTCCACGCCACTTGAAGTTGATGTTCCACAGGGACTGCAGGCGATCATCGGACTCTAGATACTGAGGTCGAAAAGACGGCTGACACGAAGGGAAATGTTTGGAGTTTTCTACCGGAACTGATTCAGTTGTGGGAAAAACAACAAATTCCGTGAAACTGGAAGACTACCCGACATTCTAAGTGACGTCAGGTTCTGGTTCGCGAACTCCTGCGGTGTCATCACCAGTGTTGCAAATTGGCGTAATGGCGATTTGGCAGGTTACCACATCCGTGCCTTTACTGGTGAGAGTGGGTGACTACTTTGTCCACACAGTGTCTTAGTACCTAACGGGGGGGGAGGGTGAGAGATCAGTTCGAATGTTTGTGGACTTATCACAGAAGCCTGGCCGAGAGTGAGACCCTGACAACTACGATCTTCAGGTCCGGTTCCGAATGGAAAGAGAAAGTGGACGCCAGTTGGATTGTATATTCTGCACAGAACAATTAGGGAAAGGGTTGGAAGGAGTTGGCGGCCAGAGGAAAGTTCCTCCAGCACCGCGAGAGCTGAATCCCATGCGTCAGACAGGGAATGCGTCGAAGCGTCTTAGGCCACGGCGCATCTGACTCGGCTCTGAATCTGATTGGCCGGTTGGAATGCCGGGTGGGCGAACGCCAGACAGCCCTGATGACTACATGCAGACACCCTCGAGAGGCCCAGGGTTGCGACAGGCGCTCGGAGTGGGGCCACTACAGACTACGGACAGGAGGGTAATAACTCAACAGCTCACGGCCTGCGTGGCCATCACTTCCGGTGGGCATGTCGGCTCAGACGGGCCACATTTCGTCGCAAAGGCTACGAGTTGACAGTCGGCGCCACTTCTCATCACTGCTGCCTCGTGTTTGACCGGCCGTCTTCGCATCAGTTTTCCTGTTTCACCTACACCAGATGTAGTAAATGGCTTTGGAAGTTCTCCTGTCCTGGCAGCGGCATTTGTGTCGCAATTACTTGACGCATGATGGTTGGTTCCGGCCTGTGTGCAATCCGAAATTCAAGTGGCTGACAGTTTTCGTGGAGCTTCCAACGTGTGGAACCGCCCACTCATAGTGAAATTCGGTATGGTTATGTCTCATCTCGTTTGCGCGTACACCGATGGACAGATGGCTGTTTGACCTTGGAACCTGTCAAAGCCAATATGTCTTCCAGTGCACTGCAGTACGCCTCAGCAGGTTGAAAGCGCGCTCTTGCGCGACCACGTCTGTGGCTGATTAGATATTTTATTGTGAGACTGCACTTGCGTCGTATTTGCAGTTACTCTGAACGCCAAATGTAAGGTTGCTATAAACATTTCGACAGAGGAGAACATCAAGAAGAGTCAGCAATTATGCCCTCCCTCTTTTATCGCAAACTGCATGTTTGAAAGGACGGTGTTGAGATGCTATTTGAATGTCAGTATCCGGTCTCATACTAAAAACGAAGGTATTCTCCATGATCAATATGACGTTGGTGGATCAGTCATTCAAACATCGCCCGAACCAAAAGCACCTTTTGAGAACAAACCTCGGGAGTTGGGTAATCTAGGTGCGTCCGTGGAGATCCTTCACCCCACCGTATTTGTCTATCAGTAGCAACCCGATATTCCTAGGTGCTGGCCCACGGAAAATGACTGGAAGGAGGAGCATGGCTTAAAAATTTCCACGATCTCCTTTGACAGATGACTTCCGCATTCGAGCACCCCCTGGAACTGCGATGTCGAACTGCCTAGTGTGCTAAAATCAGCAGTTGGACACGTGAGATGCAGAAAATAACCAGTTTATCAGCTGGCTGATTTTAACCACCTGTTAACCGAGAAATGGCCTCAAGTCTCAAGCCGGGGCTCACTTGGCGTAATCCAGCCAGGTCATTTTTGGATGCAGTTGGCGGAGTAAGACCCTGAGGATGTCCAACTTTTGTAAATAGGGAGCAGATTAGATTACCTGGAAAACGCAGAGTGTTAATTCCTAGATGGTATCTACTCTCGTCTCGCTAAACGTAACCCAACGTCACTGAAACGATCCAAAACTGTTAGGTATCGTCGGGCCGATACATTTATGTAAGAACGGGATACAAGTTAAAACTTGTCAGTAATGGTGCTCATCTTTTCAAACAAGTCGAGAATGTGAATCGAGGAAGGCGTAAAAGGAAACGGTGAGTTAGGCGGTGGTGAAATTTAGGTGGCGCCTCTCCAGGGTGGAAGGCGAAAATAAAAGAGAGAGGCGCAGAGACATGCAGGCAGTTAGTCGACCGTTGACCATTCTAAACGCAGAGCTTGCAGGATGTACTTTTTGTGCACAAGACCGGCTCCAGCCTATTCGCTGCTAGCAGATCCCAACCCAGTGGCTTCGGGCAGGTCCGTGGAATCTTGCGGGAAGCCTCGTTGGGGTCTATAAAAAGCCCGGAATCAACAGCGTATGCGTCTTATATCAGCCATGCCGGGAGGTGTTCCCGTGTTCTTTTGGGCAGGCGCCTAGCCGAACGACCAATATGGCCTGCTCCACAGGAGGAGATAAAGGTGCAAGTGCACATGAAGGTGGTCTGGGCCGACAAACTATCCTTACATTATCCCAGTAAAACGGGTTTAGTCGTTAACATTAGACGAACTCTTCCTGCTAGGACGGTTCGTGTAAAGGTTCGATCAAGGAGTCTACGCGGGAGCTCACCTTCCGCGTCCCACTTGTTTAAGTTTGTGCTGCGTTATCATATAAATGCACTGATCCGACAAAAATTTATCGCAAGCACATGTATGTCCGCTAAATGATCTTCTGAATCGTTCAATTTTTGCAAATATTAATTATGTTTGAGAAGTGCTTGGTGACATCGAAAATTTCTTCCGAGATCCCGTGCTGCAAATCATGTTATGTGTTTCTGTAAAATATAACCAAAATGGAGAAACAGAGTTAAACAAGGTGTAAAATATCCACCTTTTGTCAAACACGCTACTCTTTAGAAAAAGAGTCTTTTGTCCGATAAGATGAATTGGTCCTAGTCATTTTGTCGATTTTGCTACATAAAAATGACCTTCCTGTCGTTTTATCCAAAATAATGCAATACGTTCAAGTATGTATGCCGGATAAATCTGAAAAGGAAAACAATGGCTGATTCACTGACCAAAGCACACCCGCAAATAAGATTTTTAAATCTATACGTAATTAAACTGGTTTACACAGAAGCATTTTGGACAATGATTAGTATCTACACATTTTTAACCTTTGTCATTATATTTAAAAATTTCGCAGTCATCTCTAAATGACAAGATGCGATCGAAAACAGGATCTGTAGGATCAATAGTTATAGCTTTTGATTTTAAATAGCTTATAACTTGGTGTCCCATTAAAGTGTTTCAGAAACAGTGTTTTAAACTACTCGAAAAAGATTTCAATTACGGTAAACGACAAAGACAAATTGTTAATGCTCGAAAACACATACGTTTTACAAAGCAAACTTAAACTCGCAACGAATTTGCAACCAAACAACATAATATCGAATTGTGCATGAAGAGCTGTATATTCTTCTATTTACGATTATGGCGAGGAGTTAAACAACAATATTAAAGCACAAGATTTTTATTCAAACAGCAAAACCTATCCGGATAGTGACCTGGTATGAAGATGCACTTGCAGGGTTTAAATTTGTCTGAAGCACAAGTAATTTTCTCAACAACGTTCCTAGTATTTGGCAGTTCTCTACACTAATAAACTTTAAATGTCTTTAAAGCACCATTTTTATGACCTTGTCGGTTGATAAGTTATTTAATTCGAGAGAGTAACTGAAGCTTTGACATTGTAGGACATCACTGCAATATGGACAACTTAAGACACCTTCGAGGTGTTCATTGTTTAGATGACGAGTAGCAAAGTACACTATGATAACTATGTTTCCGACCTAAAATTCCGAATCAGGGATTAACAGGATCAGCAGTGTAAACTTAACGGATACATAGCGGAACTTTAGGACTTGTTGTTTAACTTTCGACTTTAACAACGGTCAACGTTTTTGGTACACAAACATTACAAAACGTTATTCAGGTAACGTATGAGCAACAGCACCTTGCATTGTTTAACTACAAGGCTTAAATCGACTTAATTCCTGTCGTAACGAGTAACTTACATAACATTACACATGTTACGGTTCTTGCTGCATTATTTTTCGAAGATTGTTTTTGATGTCAAATGAGTGAGATACGGAGACCCTGGAAATATGGACCTATTTTCCCCGTACGGGAGAAAATGAGATACAGGCATATTTGACTTTAAGCGTTGGAAGAATTACTAGGACTTAAGATATCACTTACAATTAAAAAAGTTATTTAGGAGAAAATATTGACAAGTTGACATTTAAAGGATAAAAAATTTCAACAGCAATTTGCGAAAAGTGACTTGCTTGCTGATATAGGAAGTATATGACTTAACTGTGTGCGTTTGAGAGAGAAAGTTAGAGAGAGAGGAATAAGCTCTATTTTGGCGGTACAAATTCACAGTTTTGAGCAAAAAGGGCTGATTTCACTGTAGACATGTTATAAATAAACAATTACGCAAGAGTCAAAAGGGTTTACGAAAAAATGAACATCTACTAAGGGAACAGTTGAAGTCTTAGTTTCTGTGTTTCTGTTACTTCACACGTAAGATAACGGGCAAGGAATAGCAATACAAAGACGGATATGACGATGTGCGGCACGAGATATGTTAAAAGCCAAGAAACATAGAGCTTGAGGACATCAAAGCGACTAGTTTAGAATGAAAGGGGTGGAAAAAGTCATCCAGAATTCGACCAGCAACCTGGTTAGCATTTCTCAAATGTCGTTTCTTGGTAATATCGACTAAAAGGATAAGAAATGCCGGCAACAGAAGAGGGCATTCGGAGAACTTATTTAAACTTAACACACCTTTTTTAACAAAGGCAGGAAGAATAGCAGGAGAACAATAATGGACGAGAGGGAGAACGCAGGCATCGATGAATCCCCAGATTAAGGGTCGAATTGTGGGCTAGGAATGTAAAGGACGAATGTTATAAATCAGATTACGAACTTTAGTGAAAGTATCCGACTATAAATGGAAAATAAAAGGTTTGGTGACAAAGGAACGCCAAGATACCTGAACGAGGATGCCTCGTTGGGAAGGATGTCACAGGATTCAGGACTAAGTGAGGATCGCGGTCGGAAAACACACTAGACTGATTTCTGATTATTTAGTAGGAGACCATTTTACAACGACCGTCGGGAGACATGGTCAAGTCCATCCTTAGAGAATGGAAATAAGTCAGCTTTTTGAGAGGGTGGCGAATAACCACTTTGCCAGCATACTTAGCAAGCACAAAATAGTTAAGCGATCTCATGTCCTCAGTGCAAAGGGAAAGGAAGTAAGGGGATAAGATGGAACTTAGAAGGACTTGACTGACATCAGAGCGCTTTCCCGAAATAAAGCATACTTTAAAGTTTACAAAATGTGCTATAATATTTAAGGAGGTTAAAAACAGGATAAATATGACCCACCATTTTCTAGATTAGCATTTCTGCCGTGAAAAGGGACCTTATGTTAAATAAAGGTATTATGACGTTTGATTTTATCGACCGTGCGATGTGTTTTAAAATTCAAGACATGGAAAAAGCGAAGAAGAGAGGCCGTAAAAAGCGACAAAACAGCTTTTTATGTATAGTCACTAGAGAAACGCGTAGATACGACGAGTTTAGGTAGCAAGGGGTTTTCTTTTACTTCACAACTTTGGTTTTTTATTTTCACAACACATTAGTTGGTTTAGTATACATTTTTTCGAGGAAAGTAATACTACAATTGCCTGCGATAAAATGGAAATAAGGTAACTTTACGATGAACAATTGAAGTGCTGGAGGTCACGGTTTACCGATAATGTTAATTCTTTAAGGCATGATAATTTGTTTTCTAGGTATGCCGAGAACCTATCTGCCAGAAAGTTAAGTAGGGGTAGATCCTCAAAGATGTAAAGGCCTTCTGTCTACGGGTAATTCAGCACAGATGCCACACTGTTCATTTGGCAACAATGTATGTTTTTTAGTAATATTTTCTTGATGCTGATTTCTGTAACATTTTGATCGCGATAAGGGAAGATATGTGGCAAAGCACTTGGAGCCCAGAAAATTTGTTCGTCTGCAAATTTTAAAACCTGCAAACAGCTGAGACGGGTACGATCGCAAATACTAAATTATAAGTTAAAAATGATCAGTCGATAACATATTCAAGTTTATGGTTAAGTGTTTTCAACGCACCTTTCATGCTTACATAGTTTACTTTGCAAAAATATAACTTTGCAAAATATAACAATACCTTAGTAAAGCTTTACTGCTAAACACATAAAGAGTGAGAGTATTTTGCTCTTTAGAATCGCCCAGATCTGAAGTAATATATATTTCTAATAGAGAAACGCAATTGCCTTCAGCACCGCCAAATGACCAAATTGTTTTGAGTCTACTGACTCACACAAATTCTAAGAAAACGTAATATGAAGGGCCGCAAATGTGAGGAGGAGGAGAAGGGTTCATATGCAATTAATTTACTTTATATTTCTGTATTGAAAACAATTCCTGCAAGTTTTAACTGCTATGTTCAGATAATATGTTATTCAGTGAAGTGATTCGATAGAATACAGTTATCGTTAAAATATGAAGAGCACAGTTATTTGGATAAACATTAGGTTAAAGATAATTGGAGGGCGTGAACTTAAAGATGCATAAAATAATAACAACGCTTTACTTTGTGTTATTCCACTGAAATATCAACCAGTTTACTATAAGGCTGGGTCATTGCGACGCCAGTGCAAAAAATGAGCATTACAGGTCCACCAGGGCGTGCAAACGCAATGTGATGCACACATGCACAGCCCTAACTAGACGACAGACGCGTTAGTCCCCGGTAATGGGCAACTGCTTACGCCTCTCGAGAATGCTGGCCTAACATAAGTTGACCTCCGCAATCTCCTTTAAATGAGCGTCAGTGCCGCTTAATAATTGTACACGTAACTCTTTTTATGTTGAAGGCTATTCATTTATTTAAATATGATTTAAGATGCTTTTTTCTAGATAATAGAAGAACGAGGGGCAGAAAAATTCATAGAATCTTTAGAAAATGCCCGCCAATCACCGCGCGTTCCATAAAACGTCTAGTTCGTAATGGGAAAACCGTTTTATTTGATTTAAGATGCAGCATAACTCAACAAAAATTCGGAGCGCGAATTAGTTATAAGCTATGTACCTAATGCCAAATATAGCCCCACCCCGTAAAGGAAAGTGCATCAAAGGAAGAGTAGCGTTAAAAGACAATTGTTAAATGTTAATATCTAGTTGATTATACTTCTTTTTGTCAGTCAGACATGGCAACGGCTGAATTAGTCACGGCTGATTCGTTTATATAATCGCGGAACACAAAAAGATGTCTGCTTGTACGGAGATTTAAGTTTAAGTTTTTAAGCGCGAGGAGATTTTCCAGGGCACTAAAGCCGGGGGCATCGAGAAAAAAGAAGTCCAATGATTACAAGGGAAAACGCTGACTGCTGATTGTGAGCAGCTTCAACGTCCGGCAAAATTACGGTACCCATCGGACGCCGGTGAATACCATTGTAACCGAGATCATTCTTCGATTTGTCAATGAAAATATTGCTACTGGTAGCGTGTTTTCATCTAACAGACTGACTGAGCGCCGAAAGTAATTGCTGAGCTGGTCACCAGAACTCGTAAATTTGTATGAGCATTGATAGGTAAAATATGATCTCTTGCGAAATTATTAGTAAGTAGCACCAAAATGCACACCCAAATTTGACAACCAGGTTCATTTCATAATCTTTGCTGAGAATAGGAAATTCAATATTTGACTTTTTCCGAATTTCATGCAGGCAAACTCCAAAATACCAGTTCCAGAGAACGATACCTGTAAATGTTCCTCAATAACCTTTCGTAGCAAAACTGGTTTAAACGTGCAGCCCTGGTCCGCAACAACAGCATGGCAAGATATTTTGGTATAACTAATAGATAGCCTTTACCAAAATACCCTGCTCCAACCTAGTCAAATTACTCCTAAAAGAAGTGATCTTCAAACATGTTTGTTTGTGTCATAAATTAACCCAGCATGCAGAAACAAAGGCAGCCCACACACTTTCCGTTTATCATTCAGAGTTCGGTCACTGCATTTCATGAATTTCATCGCCTACTACAAGAATAATAAATTACAAAGCAGGATTAGAAATCGGTGTTTGAGGGCAGAACTATTTGTAGCAGATCTTGTAGTTCCGTGAAGCAACTGTCGACTTGAGATAAAGTTTTCAATTGGCAAGCTTCTTTTACAGGCCAGCTGTTTCACCAAAGCATTCTTTCGTAACCTTGCTCTATGCTAGACCCAGCGTTATTCCACATTTGACTTCCTTTGCGCAGACTTTTTTCATGCCAGTGTCTGAATGAAAGATGGCGAACACACGATTCGTATTTCAGAAGCGCATAGAATAGCAGGTTTGCGGCAATTATTTCCACTCCGATTGCGGTTTTAGAAATTGTTAACTTTTTTAAAATATTCTTCTTTCGGTGGCATTTTACCCCTCCCTCTTTGCACCACCAAGATAGCAGCCTCGTTTCTTGCCAGTAGGTTGTTTTTGGGGAGGATGAATTAAACAAATTCAAATCAAGGAATCCGAAAAGGCCTCCGTAACTAAGCCAAGCGCGTTATTGTTTAGGCACTAATAAATAATAAGTAATTACTAAAATATTTGGGCGACGTTATAAGCGAGGTTCTAGTTGAAAGAGCAGAAAAGTTCATATGCAGTCATTTCCAGACGTGTTAACATAGAGTGAATATACGCATTTTGCACAATTTTAACTACATAGGAAATTCCTCGTTGGATGACTACTACAAAAAACACCAGCAAATACGGTATAATAAATACGTGTTGCAAGTCCGCAGTAAAAGGGCTAATGGGCGAGTGCTAGCGATGAGACTTCCGATGTTTTTGAGGTAAAATCCAACACTATTTAGGGAATAGCATTTCAAGAAACTCTGTAAACAAGATCTTGATGTTTTAACTCGTTGCTAAAAGTTTGGTAGATGACGACCAGCCTGCAGCTGTGAGCTGAATTAAACGCATTATGACTCATCTGTAATCGGACCCCACGTTTGCCGCCTTGATCAAGTACATTTTTTCTCACGTAAAGCTAACGGGCTGGACAATCTTGCACTTTACTTAAACGTGCCTAGATTTTGATCTTGGCCACAGAAAGGGCAAGCAATTATTCTTCTTGAAGCGATGTTTGCATAGGGTTTTTCTTTACTTTCCACTTAAAATCTTGGTCCCATAAATCACAACTTCTTTGCCTGTCCATTTTATTCACCGGGAAGATCGCCTGCAATAGTTTTCGAAATTAGTTTCCCCTGCGTACTCATTTTATTGATGTAACCATGTACCTAACTACACGTTTGCTAAAAAACTTCGAAAAATCTCTCCAGTTATCAACATTAGTCCAGTCTGTTGTTCAGGAAAATATGACCATTTTACGTGCAGTATGGAGTTACCACAAGAAATGAAATTACAAATCCTTATTCACAGCTTTGTCTCACTTTGATTTTTACAAAACTCAGTTTGTCGTTAGTGCATGGCCTGAATCTGCTTCTCCGAAATGGCATCCAACAACAGTAAAGTGGCCCATCACCAAGCGTGCCAGGGGACATAATTTATTTCGGTTTTCCTATTAAGCATTCGTTAAAATGCTGTGCTGCGTCTGCAGTGTCTCACATATCAGGCGAAAAAAACTCAGAAACAAAATGGGTCTAGTTATGGATAAAAGTTAGTATTTATGCAAATTTCCGTCATGATGCGGTTTTCGGCAGTCATTTCTGACAACCGACCCATTTCAGGAAAGTATATATGACCTAGGCATAATTGCTTCATTGCTTAAATGTTGATCATTTATTTAGAGATTGTTTGCTGTCTAATTAAATAGCACTTTGAGGGGAAATCCGCTCTCTTTCAAGTGCTTTTTTTTCAGGATGCAACAAGACTTTTAATCTAAAAAAAGTTAAAATTGTCCAACAGAGTAGTTTGCTAATTGCACTTTTAATAAAAAATGGCGCATAGCAATTAAAATTTCGAAAAAAGAAACCACGAAAACAAGTAAATGAAAATTATTTCAGAAGACATTTGGCAGTGTTTACAAACTCTTGGTTTGTTAAGTGTGACTGTCCATTCGAAAGTCTTCGGACCCTACGGAGGGTAAAACAACGCTTAGGCTGCTATAGTTACAATTTTTGATTTCCAATTTTACATTCATTTATATCTCCTCTCGGTTTCGAGGTAAAAGCAGCCATCAACAATTTCGAATTCATTAAATTTTGTAGTGCTGAGGCAATTTCAACAGTTGAACTTGGTGATGCAGATCCTAAACGTTAAAGTGGCAACAAAAATTTGAAACAAACTCTCAGTTTTACGTGATTTCCTAAGGCGTATACGCCGAATATTACGTAAAATGGCGGGACTTCCTAAATAAGCATATTTAACGTAGAACATAATTCTAATATAATAATATGCGGTAGATTGCACTCTGTTGGTAATAAATTGGTCCAGCAGCTTCGTTCGGTTAAATACCCCATGCATTCACATATCAGTGTCGAATGCAAAAGTATTTATTTTGGCATGTTTTGTTGCACAAAATGTGATATGCTGTTTAAAAGTATTTGGATCCATGGAATATGGCAAACCACCTAAAAGATCTCTTCCTTCCAGTGTTATGTGCAGGGAATTAGAAAGGCCTTTGAGAATTAGTCGGCATCCTGCTTCGTACACAGTGACATCGAGAGCATGTTTGTAAATTATTATGGTTGCAGACTCATTTTAACCAAGTGTGAACTGGCCACGCAGTCCTCACTTATGCTGATCTGTTTTTACTATATTTTCCGTGGAGCGACTTTTGCGTGTCAAATAAGGGGCAATGTTTTGAAAAGATACTCTAATACAGCCCAGGGGGATTTGGTTATGTCCAAGCCAGACCCATGCACAACATGCTCCTTTAAATACTCTGGAAGCTGCTTGTCAGGAAAGCATTGGTAAAGCCTCTCAATTAGTGCACAAATATCTGGAAGTGAGTCAAATTTAGCGTGCCTTAATTTGTTTACAACAGCGAAAACGGTCTACGCGAGCCTAGAAAATGATTTCCCGAGTTCACAAATGTCGAATATCCGACCTTTAGGACGCCTATGGCTAAATATGCCAGCGTCTTATTGCTGACTGTGACGACAGCAGTATTTCATTTTAGTTGGCGACGCATGCCCGCTGTCCATAGAGCGTGGCTCTCAGATGAACGGAACCCGTTTTTTTCCTGCTGACATTCCGCAGCGTGCAGGCCTTTGTTCTTCTCCCCCACCATTTCTTCCACGATAAGACGATAATGCAGTTGAAAACTGTAAAGTTTTGCATGCCCATTTAACGAAATTCTACCCCCCCCCCCCCCATCATCCTAAACTTTATCTGCAACTGGAAGCATTCGCTGAAGAAACATTAAAGGAAAAATTCTGCCGAAAGAAAACAAACGCCGTTTGAAGTATCTTGGCATTTAAGAGGAAAGTTTACTTCAGTGTACAGAGAAAAACTGAATATGACTTTTCATAGCTTTCCGTTCACTTATAAAATCTCTTGTAAACAATGTGAATGTCCGTTACGGACCCTGATCTTGTAAATACAGTCAGCTGATAGCTGTTTTTTGTCAATTTGTCCAGCGGTAAAATACTCAAAAGCAATGAAAACGCAATTTAAATACAAATAAAAGAAAGCCTACGTTAACAATCTAGGCTTCTTTTAGGATATTTTACAAAAAATGTTTATGAATCTTGACTAGACTGGGCGTCGTTATTTAAACAGGGAAGGTGACTCCCATGGCACAAAAGGGCTTTCAGCGCTAAACTTCCTATTACAAAACCAATCCGTTATGGCCCTTAAGTTCTACACTTTCATTGTCTAAGGGTGTTTACGCCATGACTTCGGCCAACTATATAAGCTACTTGGCACTTCAAAAACCTAAGAAGTTCCTTATGGTGCATGCGAGTTTCCACCTGTCATTACATGCAGCATATCCGCAGTGGTCGCCAGCTATATAGCTTTTTCGAGGGTACGGATTTCCTTTTAAGAGGTAGGTTTACCCAACCCAACAGCATGGCGATAAAGAAACGCCGCGCCTATAATTTCTATTGGCTTCGCGAAGAAACTTCCCACACTATCTAGGCATTAAGGGATTGTAAACGCACTTCGTCTCTGCCACTTAAGACGGCTGTGCAGGTATAATAAACACCTTTTAAGCAAATAGCGCATTACAACTAATAGGATAGGCAAAGGTCGTGGATTAAAGAGATTCTGTACATTAAGGAAGAACTGAGCAAAACCCCGAATTTTTGTACTTACTATGAGAAAAATCACCCAAACTTATAGAATGGCACCTTGTCACCATAAATTTATACTTTGTTAGGGATGTTATCGAGTTTTATAAAACTTTAACACTGTCCGTTTTTGCAAAAACTGGATTTCTAAAGAACAAACAGCCTACAGTATTTAAGCCTGGCCTTTCAATCTCTACTATTGACTCGCTATTCTTTCATGGAAGAGCCGATAGTCAGTTGTCTCGTGAGGGAGCATCACTATATTTTTCCAGACTTACCATCACCTTGATACTGTGAAAACTGCGTCTTAGCTGGTTATTGCAAAATTATACTCGGATATTAGAGAATTAGGAGCAGGCTGTTGATATTTGTTGGTAACTAGCCTGCATTTCAAGGTTTAGGGCTCTCAGCATCAAGCAATTCTAAAAGCATTTTTATTCAACCTAATTAGCTGACGGTTTACTTCGTCACGGTAACTTAGTCAGAACTCATCTGCAGAGCTGGTTGTACGAAATGAGCCTTCAGTTCGTCATAATTACGATTTAGTTCTGTAAGCATCACATTTTTGCCAAGGCTCACTAAGTATTTTGAAAGTAAAGAACATTTGTTGAATATAAGATAGGAGTTGTAAAATCAGACAGATAAAAACTTGTCGCCACCTGTCTTTGAGTTTCTTTTAGTTAAATTAATATGCCCTGTATCAATCAAATTTTGAAAAGGTAAAAAAGAAGGTGATTAACAGCTTTGAGAGGTTGCGCACCAGTGATAGAATTAACCTCAAACCGTGAATCTGATGGCATTAGGCAGAAAAAAACCCAAGTAGATTGATTGCTTACCTTTGCAATCTGCAGCCGCTACACCTATACCCGAGTTTGCTGACTCTGCCCTGCCACTAAAGCATGTTGGATATTGCGACTAAATTTGAGGATATGGGGTATAAGTTCGTCCGACTGAGGGTTAGTGCATGCTCAGGTAGGTATTGTCCTTGTATAAGTACTAATTGTTGAAGGCACATCAATTGAATGACTTAACTCGCCCCTCTGGGCTTGAGTACTTGATGCCTTTCGTCTTGAACGAGTCAAGAGAGCGCTAGCCTCTGTTCGCGACGGGATTACACAAATACTGTTATTGCCGTTGCTGTTTCAACCATGGAGAGTAGTAAAGGAATGTAAAATAAGCCACGGAGTCTCCGGAATGAAAATGAATTGGCATCTGGCGAAAGTTTATACGAGAGCCTGTGAATATACTTAGCGCATTTCAAGATGCATATATGATACTGGATCACATCAAGTCGAGATATTAAAAATTAGCCGAATTGGGCACTAATTTGTTACTCCCTCAGGTAGAAGTGCCGGACTTATCATTCAGCGGAAAACCCCCTCACCCTGAAAAACATACTGTCGAAATTCATAGCGAAAGACACAAATTCTTAAGCACATGGAAATTGCGGCGGACTTCTCCAACATATTTACGCCCAAGCAGTCTCCGACAATTAAAAATAAGGCACAAAGATTCAGAAGTAGATAGAGAAAGACTTCACACATATAGAACTCAGTCACGCCCCGTATCCTACGCAACGTACTGCTCAAACTTGGTATTTTATGGCTAAAAAATGCCACATGAACAGCTCTTATCTTCACATAAATCATCGTTGGGAGAGAAAAGCAAAGACCCGTCAAATTTGCGGTGTCCATAGTGAATCTAAACTTTTATTGAACTAACGCAAAGAAAGCTACGGATAGCATTATCCTTGCACTGGTGAGCTATCGTCAGAAGACAGGATCGCAAGATACATGGTCGTATCTTTATCTAATTGATCTATCGGCTGCGTCAAATTAGTCCGGTCTGGACCGGAATCCTCCAGAACACGCGGATAGCATTTAGATTCCTCAAACTCACAAACGGAAGCAAGAACGTACTCGCTCAAGCTATTTTTTAAGAATCGTCCTGTAAGGAGACATCTTTCACTAACATCTCCGACTGTGTGAACAGCTATAACAGAAGGTTATTACTGACAAAGATGAGGGAGACTGGAATGGCCATTTCTGGCTTATTAGTCATCGTCAGCCTGTCACCCATAACCCCGAAGTGTGAACGTCTGGGGCTCGAAATCAGAAATTGTTGAACTTCTAACTAACAGGTCATGACTTCGAGCCCCAGGCGTTCCACACTTCGAGGTTGAGTATGACTGGCTGACGACGACTAATAAGCCAGAAATGGCCATTCCAGTCTCCCTCATCTTTGTCAGTAATTAAATTCTGCCTATATCATACGCCGCTGTGTGGTTGTTGGTTAAACTCAGAAGAGAGCCCAGAAGGCACAACAGAACGATCGGTGATTGTCACTCTACCACAGCTATAACAGTCCTATAGTCACCTGAGAGTATAGGTTATGTCCTTGGAACTAGAAATTTCAGTCATACCACCCAACAAGAACAGAAGCAGTCAAGTTGAGCGCTTTGAATGCATTAATTATGTATTTTTGTAATATCTTTGTAATGCTTTGCCTTATGACAGTTTTAATCGTAGAACCATTATCGTTTGCAAAGCAGATCTTGAAACCCCATCAGAGACGATTATTCTACGTTGTTCATCATGCCCAATATAATGCTGTTAAAAGGGTCTACAGATCATTCAGTGCATGCGACTGTGACATTGCGATCTTCATCAACAGTACAACACGTGTTCGATTATCGTTGGTGTCACTGTGCTGTTTGACTCTTATGTAAGGTGAGGGTTAAACCGCCACTACTCTACTTTTTCCTCTTTAGAGCAGCATAAATAAATTCAGGAGGGGCATTGAACTACGTTTATAATCTTAAGTTTGTTGCAGTTCAAAATTTGGCAGTATATCCGGATAAATGTTTCATACAATTTCGCGCTGCCAGGCTATCATTTTTTACCTTAAAAAATGCAACAAGATCATAAGCCTTTGCGAGTAGCGGCTATATATTCTTCTGAAACGAACCCTAATGGTATGATTTCACCTGCGTATTTGTCTGTTCATAAAAGACATTCACTGGCAACCAAATAAAAACAGGATAGTTCATGTGCAAAAATTGCGATCACAGAAAATATCCCCGAATCTATTTCTAAAAAAACACCACAGAGTGGCTCGTCTATCATGGTTATTCTTCGAGCAGTCTGGTATTTTTACGATAGTAATCAGGATTTTCAAATCAGCCAGCGAACATATGCCATCTCCGTATGGGTCTGTAACGCAACACTGGTGCCATCCTAACCCTGCCTTCTTCACTCTGTAAACGGATGTCCTTAGGTGGCTGATGGAATGTTGTATGGTCATATATGTTGACGAACTTAACGTTTTTTATGTCACTAAATAGGAATGTGCTTTCCAAATTTTGGACTGGTGCTTACCTTGGTCAAACCGTAATTCTAAGTAAACGCTTTATTGATAGATATCAAAAATAGGGCATTTTAGGTGTCCGCCACTTTTTATGCTGCGCCATCTTAAATTCCTCTTGATGGATTTTAGGTGTTCCATTTACGTGTGCGATGCTAACTTATTTGCAGTTTTCAGTATTTTTATGAGGAAGTCCTTTATGTGCTTACTTACAAACAAAAGACAAAGGAAACTTTTCTCAGATCTGTTTAATTAAGGCTGGTGTTGATTATCCTTTATTCACATTACATGCGAAACAATGATAGAGCAATCTGAGGAAATTAATTTTTGACATGAACGAACCAAAGAATGCTCGAAAAAGTACATCCCTGGCAAGTAAACAATTTGATGACACCAAACAGACGAGTCCCATAAAACAGTTCCAGTATCCGTTATTGATAACGCTGACCGGAGTATGACTTTGTGTAAAGTTCTTTACCCTGTATAACTGAAGTTTCTTTGTTGCACACGCAATCGCCAGTCCAACATGAAGATGGAAACAGCTATGAAAACATTTCGGCCTTATTTTTAAGCGTGGGTTCACTGAATGGTTCGGCTACACTTGGGCAGAACGTGGTTTACTCGGTGAGAAATTATGCATGGAGGAATCAAGAAAACGCTTTTATGTGTCTAGAATCGACCATGCAACGTTAGCATATTTTTTCACCTCATGTAGAAAGCAGCATGTATGGCCGTAATCAAAAAATGTATTTTATCTTAATAAAACACAACGCTTGTCTTCCTAAGATTTTCTTTAACAAAAAGGGTCTTTAAAAAATGATAAACACAACCCAACATTTTGCGCGTGCTATCCTTGCCGAAAAC
Organism: Spirometra erinaceieuropaei; assembly: GCA_902702965.1. Classification (NCBI taxonomy): domain Eukaryota; kingdom Metazoa; phylum Platyhelminthes; class Cestoda; order Diphyllobothriidea; family Diphyllobothriidae; genus Spirometra; species Spirometra erinaceieuropaei. The sequence goes on from CACRXP010000309.1 coordinate 395,761, forward strand.
GTGCCCTGCTCGCGGGCACCACGCGCGTTCCGCATGACTTATCCCAGTCAACAATTTATACTGGCAATGCGGCAGACCTAGGTAAAAATGAAGAACGGAGAGTGTGTGATGCGCTATAAGAAACATTCTGATTTGCCACTACTGTAATAACCTAAAGACAACAAGAAAATTAGTTTTTGATCAAGTCGATAATGGTTTCTTTCGAAACCGTGCGCATTCCCGAAACCCTAGAAGGCATGCTATGTGTAAATATTTAAGTACTTGAAGAAAAAAGACAAAACAGTGTAGGCAGAATGCTTTCTTCCGATCTTTTTAATAGCAATTTTCTAAGATCTTTTTTCTATTCTTACGATCCGAGGGTGGTACTGAATCTGGTTTCACCGTCAGCAAAACTAAAAACTCACTAATATATATTTCTTAGGTATGTAATTGAGTAAACCAGCACTAGTCTGCCTAGTTGCGATGATCTAGATCATGCTCCAAGCAACATTTCACACGAATTTTATGATAAACTATGGGACACAGGAACGGTTATTTCCATTTTATTTTTAAACTAACTAGCCAATATTCGCCTCTAGCTGGGCTCACTAAATGTTTGGAAACGTATTTAGTTAGTCACAAGTCGATGTCTCGTTTTGACGCCATGGGATAACGCTACCGCAACGGTAGTCGAAAATATTTGTGGTCCTGCATGCTTACCGTCTTCAGATCGTCGGTAAGGGTTTTAGGATTGCTCTTCGCAGCAGGGGTGGACATCAATATTTCGCTCGCCACCAGGGCGTGTCAGTAGAACAGTCGCTCCGAGAAGACCGAGCCGAATAAAACTGCTGATTTAATCGTTAACGGTTGAGTATAGCAGCTGGACGATTACAATTACTACATGCGTGGTCCTTTTAACCACCCTTGTCTCGATCGCTAACAATGAACAGCAGTAGTGTTACTTCGAGTCAATTGTTGTTCTGCACAGCTGTTGGGGTTGCATTAAGTCTGCTTTAGCTCCAAAGAGAAACTGTACAAATTAGCATGGAACATGGCTGACGGAGCCTTTCACTGAACTAAATCTCAATACCCGGCCGACAGTCGCGTACAAGCCATTGATATATTATCATATCTGTTACATATTTGAGATCAGGGAATATATGTGGTATGTGTTTGGTAGCAGTTACAAGTCACTGCAGACAATCTTATGTTAACAATGGTTGGCTCGTCTCGGAAAACTGACTGCGACATGAAAAATCAAGAGGTGTGTTAGGTGCCCCAGTTCTGGTCGGGGACTTAATTTTCTCATTGTAAAAAAGGAACGTGGCTTAAATTTATGGGCGTATGCTGTTGTGCTAAACAAAGAAATTTTTAAAATCATGTGACTTTGTCGTGTGCAGAACTGCGGATCATGTAATAATGGCGCATTTACAAAGGGACTCTCGTGAAAACTTCTGATCCACACTTTCAGCGATGTCCCGTTTGGAGTTAGGAAACAACAAGTGTGGTAGTTGTAGCCGTAGATGCTGTCACGTCAGTCATCATGCCCAGTCACTTCGACTTTGCCGTGCCATTGTAACACAATGTATTGGGTACTTCTGGACGAGATTAACGCTCCAAAACCCTACTTTAATGTGTACAAATTCACATGCAGGCAATAATTCGTATCTCGGACAATGGTCTCCCTCGTCTCTCGAGAAGGTCGGAGTCGATTTCATGTGCATTAGCACACTCCAAGCTCAAATCTCCAATTGCCATTATTACGTCCTTGGAAAAGTCAACCAATGCAAGTGAAACAGTTTGCACCGAAGAGGAAAGGCCAGGCAAGAACAAATGGAAAGCTGAAAACCATAGTTTATCTTATTTAGATTAAACTGACTACTGACCTATCGCACACATGTTTACTGAACAATATTGATAAACACCATTAGTTATGAAGGCTACCTAAAAAAACAAACAAATACTTTCTCCAATCGTTGCGTCCTTACTTTTGCGTTCGGAAAGGATAAACCGATGGCATAATTAAAGTGTATTGGCACATTTAAATATTGCTAAAATTTTCTTACCCTGGGTACATTAACTTACACGGGATAAAATGACACAGCATTTGCCTTAGCCGCCCGCATATAAAGGCAATGAGGGGAAAAATATTTCAAGGGCAAGGCAACGTCTTTCCAAAACCTGCTTGCTTTAGAGAAAAGCATTCAAGGTTTGTTCAGTACCAATTTTTGCTTAGTTTACAAGTAAAAGGAATAGATAGTACGAAACATATTTCCAGGTTGAGAGAGCATGATTAAATCCGATCTGGTTTTTGAACACTATTTTAGACATCTAAGTCTGAGGTCTCTAAGCAGAACAAGGTCTGGGGCGTCCAAATTAGAGTGATGTCTCAGAAACTAGGTTAAGGTTTAGCTGGGCTGAATAGTCTAACGAATACGTCAGAATGAAGGACTGGGTATGCCACTTCCCAACCTCAGGAACCTGCTTAGCTTTAAATCATCTGGCCCGAATTCTGGCAGCATTTTCTCTTCTCGTTTAGGAGGTGAGTGTGGAACAAATGAAAGAGGCTGATGCGACAGAATTGGCCAGTAAATGCTTAGTCACTCTAAAAACTGAGGAATCAGACGTAGTCCATGTTGTGAGTCCCAAAAAATACAAAAACGAACTTCTCTGTGTAAGCTTCATAAATAGCGATCACGGTTTTTAACGATAGACCGTTTTGAGTCTGACTGTTACGCTAAAGAGTTCCGAAGAAAAACTGTATACCTATATTTGAGTTAGGTGCTTAAATTGCCGAATTTTATGCGACACATTTTATGAAAAGCCATTAAAAGTGCTGCGAATAATTTTAACATTGAAATATTCAGACTTTTTCAAATACTTGTGCAGGAATCTTGACCTCATTTTCATATCTCAGACGTCGTGAGTTCTGTACATTAGAGTTTTTCGTGTTAGTTAGTTCCTGTATAAAATAATCCTTAATGATTATGTGGCTTTTTATCTGTCGGAAACCACACGATGGTTTTAGTTATTGTCGTGTTTTTTGTTGAGTTAAGTTGACCAATATCGTTGTTTTTCCTCTTGCCGATAGCAGAAGACTGTTGTGGGCCTTTCACACTAGTCTGTCAGGTTACGATTTGCTGATGACTCTTGTTTTGACAAGCCAGGAATCTCTTGAAAGTGTTTGGATCAAATAGAGGCGGTGCGGATTTATGCGAACATCTTAACAGGATATGGTAATAGGGACACCCCACCCAAGTAATAGATGTGGACCTGCACACAATTCTAGAGAGGACAAAATATTCTCGTGCTCTAACCCCAGCCATAAGCCTTATATAAAATTAAACCGTTGCCCTAATTTTGACCCTGACTCTATCCGAGATCGTAGTTCTTCGGTTAACACTAGCCCCTGCCCTAACCCTAAACTTGACCTGGCTTACATTATTGTTAAATGCAAATTTGACATTAAACCATATTCATTGATATTTTGGCAGATTTTGACTAATTCATATTGACCCAACTGTGAAAAACTCGGCGCCTCGATGGGATTCGAACCCACGCAGTAAGGGGAAGGCTTTAGCGCAGCCGACGCTCTAACCACCTGAGCTACGAGGCCCCGCCGGACGGTGGTTAGAGCGTTGGCTGCGCTAAAGCCTTCCCCTTACTGCGTGGGTTCGAATCCCACCGAGGCGCCGAGTTTTTCACAGTTGGGTAAGTATGAATTAAACCATATCTTTAACTTAGTCCTACCTCCTACCTTAGACCGACCCCTATTGTAACTGAAAGTTGGCCCAAGGCCACCTGCGTTGCGGACGGTTCCTGCTCTCATTTTCTGTTTAAATGTCCACGTAAGTCATTCTTACACAAGTAGATTACCGTCGACTACTCAACTGACGATTCTGTAGTAGTTTATCGAGAAAGGAACGCACCATTTTAATATACTGAAAAACCAGTCTGCCAGGCGTTATCGTGTGTGGAGCCTTCAGATGCACGAATAAGATCGCCAGCATATCTGAACTATTCAAACAGTTTATTGGCACAGTATTTTGGAAAGTGTCCAGCTGTATGAGCCCGAGGGTTTCGCGGTACTTTTAAAAATGTCTAAAAGGTGGGCCTATGCTGGTGAAGACTGATGAACGGCAGATACAGCCTTCTTTTGGCTCCTCAAATAGAAGTGATTGCACGGCTATACGACAGGTATGTCCTCTCATAAAGTTTGCTTCGCCACATATGTTTCAGCGTCCTCGATTTGTGGATTCGCCAAGGATTTGCGCCCATCTCTTCCAGAATGCTCTCGTTAGTATATACACAGTTTACCTTTTGGCAAATTCGGGCAGCACTTTGTCTAAGAGAACACCAGTAACTTTTTGTATAGGTAGAAGTTCTTTTAAATTGCAACTTTTTAGTGCGTTAGGTGTTTCCAGTGTAAATATCATTTAGTTATAATCGCAGACAGGCGACCCAGTAAATAAGCAAACATGTTATGCTAAATGCTTTTCCTCTAACTAAAAACCTGAGAATTGCATTTTCGCTCATATAAAACAAGCATTTTTATTTTTTATTCCATTTTAAAATGCTTAGAGGACCGATGTGTTTCATGCCCAAAAATCCTCGGTTTGTAGAATTTTTCTGCATTGATAAGAAATACCGACATAAGAGACGTTTGCTGGTTACTTCAAACTCGCTTCACATGCTTTATACAAACAAAACGTAGATTTCAAACAGTATACTCAATTACTCGGTACGATAGATGCATCAGTTAAAGTTACACCCTGGTGTAATTTGTTTGGAATACTGCAAAATATGCTCTTTATTAACCAAACGGCAATTGCACAAAAGGGGTGGATAACCGATCGTTATGCAGAAGTCGTGGGAACTGCCGATTTTTAATAATAACAATGATAATAATATGAAGAAGTGGAATGAAAAGATTTAAGTCACGGATCAGCAGGTACCCCTCGACTTTCCTGACATTATGAGCACACACACATACAAATCCGTCCGCAGAATAACGTAAAACAGTGCCAGATGCGTTACATTTCCAACGTCTCGATTAGCGCTAGCCTTGTGTTTTTTAAACCAATGAAACATCACACTTTCTGGAATCGCACATTATACCACCTTATGACATCGACCAAAACATTGTTACCCCTCAAACAATTGACCTTAGCTGCTTTTCGGCCAGAGGATTTTGTATTTCCACAGTCAATATTAATGAAACTGCTGTTTAAATTGTCGCGAATTAGACTGCGTTTCGCGTTCCTTAATCAAAACGCGTCTGGTCTATACTAGCGAGCCAAAGTTGCTATTAGTTCATCAACATCAATTAATCGGCACGGACCTTAGTTTCCAGACTTAAAAAAACAACATTCAAAGTGTTCGAAACCTTTTCGTCTCTGATGGCCAATGCAGCGCTTCTTCATTCGCCTAAATATATTTGACCACACCTTATGATTGGATATTAGAAGCAGACGCCTGTACAGCTTCGTAAAGTCAGCCAATCAGCTGCCGACGCATACAACTAATCCTTCCCTTTTGCGCCTACTTCCTCAGGTTCCTTGGGGCTTGTGGACGAAGTATTAATAATACAGCACAAGAACATAACGGCGCCTTTTAGACTGAAGTTAAGGATCATATTCCTGACAACTTTTTGTATGCATTTGATGCTATCCACAACAGATGTCTTATGACGCAAATGGAAACAGGCGCGCTCGCCTCTCAAGGCAGAACACGTTTGGTGAAAACCAGCATTACACGAGAGATATAAATATAAGCATTCTTCGGCCAACCCTTTCTACCAGAGTTACAAGACGTGCCGATCAACCTAGGCAGCCATATCTGCCTGAAATTCGACTTGAACAGCATACGCAGCGCAACAATGAGCCGTTCCAAGTGCACCATAATCTAATTCATAGAGCAGCAACCGAGAGCAATGCCCACCAATTTCTGACTGTCCAAGATTTTGAACCATCCGCCAGGACGCGAAATAGCAAAGTTGTAAAATCGCAAAGATCTTGCGAATCATACGATTCTGCAGCTAGCGGAATGAGTTGGAGCAGTTCCCAAAGTACATCGGCTATGCACATGCGAGGATCCGGTTACCATTCAAACTCAATGTCGAGCAATCACTCTGTAAGCGGATTTGAGGACGCACCATATAATGAGCGACCCGAAAACACATTTACCAAGTCTAAAAATATAGAATCAACACCCACATTTGCTCAGAGGAATATTGATGAAAGTTATCTTAACAAAAGTATCTATAGGAGCCGAACGTCCGGTCGTCCTCTCTTTAAAACTGGCAGCAGTTTTGACGACGAAACAGACGTTAGGTCGGCCATCACTGCGGAGTTAAACAACTTACAACCATCATTTGATGTCGCCGTACCAGATCAAAGAGAAGTCACCGAGGTCGCTGAAACTGGCCAAATGAACACAGAGGTAAGCGACCCAATGTACACTACTTTTGTTTCTCGAGGCGCCACGCAAAAGAAACATCCAGATACCAAGCTTTCTGTAAATTTTAAACGTGTTTCTATGACCACATGTTCGGTAAAAATTGCAAAACGTTTGCACTTTGGATACACGTCAACTGAGCGATTACCCCAACCTAGCAATTATGAACTGCAGGAACTGCATGACGATGTCCTGAAATACATACTTCTATCACACATATGGAATTATTAAATACTAATGCAAGCAAAAAGTTTTAGAATATGTCAAATGAGACATGGGGAGACTTACTGGAGGTTAAAAGAGTCTAAAAAGTCTTATACATTAATTAAAACAGAATGAGAAAAACGTTTAAATTGCATCCCTTGCACAATCAGATACTCGATGTAATGATGTTCGGAAAATACCTTTTCAGCATAAAAAGAAAGATCCTAATTTATATTCAAATTATGTTAATTATGAAATACTTTTTACTATGGTTCCTTTCAATGAAAGTGACTAGATGAGGCAGTTATTAATACTGAGCACAATTGACGTAAGTTGTTCTTTGTCATTTGCGGTTCCTTACTCATGCACTGTGCGCAGTGTTTGGAACGTTGCCGGAAAGCTGCACAGCTTAATAATTTAGATAATGCTGCTTTTTGCACTAGATTGTTTAAAAACTAACAATGTATGTCGTAGGTGTTCATAATATCATTACATTTATACATCCGCAGAGTTGTGTTTAATTTCCATGAGGATCTCTCCCCTTTATATATTTTCACTTTCCAACGCGAATAAAATTAGCTAAGCAATGTTGCTTTAAAGTAATTTTTCCCTATCTGGTATAAATCCTTTTTTTGACAATGATCGAAGGTACATTAAAGTGTTGCTGATATAATCTGTTATACAAGCAAGAAAGCATGCTACATCATGATCCATAAAGTTTCGGTTGGATGACTTATATCGTCAAAGCAGAAAATAAATTGGATCATTACTGAGTACGCAAGTGTTATGCCTTCAAAGTTCTCTAATTGAAACATACAAGAGAACGTACTGTTGGCTTGTGCTGAGCCCTTAATGACCGAAATAATTCCCGCGAAACTGACCAGAGACATAGAACTAGTTGCTTCGTCCGGCACGCGCCGACGGAGTGTGACCGTTTACTTGTTCAGGAATTTCCAAAGAATTAGGTTACATATTTTTTATCACCATTATTTACATCCATGACCGTTTAAACGCCCATTTTTAAAATTTTCCTAACATATTTTCAAAGGCTTGCTTATTCATTGGGAAACCGACATAATTATACCTTGCAGGTTTTTATTTCTCTCAGAAGTTAATTGATAACTTGGTGTTAATCAGGCACTTTGCAACTTGTAGGCTTAGGCTGAAGTTTAATGTAAATATTTTGGTCGCCATTCATCGGCCACAGCGGAATACTCACGTTGTATTCAGAAACCGTTAAAAGGCGGCCTGTAGTGTGTGCGTAGGTTGCGCGGTTTACCATACGGGACTGCATAAGTGCTAATCAAAAGCCCACAAATATGTTTCACAGACATTCTGCCGCCAGTCGACACAGGTAAGGGGGGGGGTTCGGCTCATCAGTAAGTTACCAGCGTTCCTTTTGTGTTTCCTGGCAGATACTCAGTTTAAGAATTACAGGGTTTTTTTTCAATTTCCTCGGAAAATGGTTGCTAACGTGGAGTAAGTCAGTCTATTTAAGACTAAAAGTTGAATACTAGGGTCGAAGTTCATCAGCCACGTCAAAGCCTCTAAGTCTCAAATGAACTGATTTAGTCTAAGTTGGTGATTACTTTCTGAGAAAATTTAAGAAAAACTTGCAATATCTGCGTTTAAGTACCTACTAGAAAGCATGCAAGGGATCCAGGATGAGTTGAACCAATCGAGAGAATGTCAGCGAAACACGTGTCCTTGCCTTTAGCCAAGTCTTGTGCTGACACGTATGGTAAATCGTTCAATCTACACTAAAATATTTTTGAGTAAATCAAATAATTTACGATTTCTAGGCTCGTCTGCCAGTGTTATTATAAATAAAACTGGTGGGACCTCGTAATTCAAGTGGTCAAACCTCCGAATTTACTCAACCCATGCTCTTGCTGCCCTAGGTTAGAATCCCATTCAGGCCACAGAGTTTTTTACAGTTGGGTCAGATAAAATAGAACCTTGCTTAAAAATATCTATAAAATCCGAGTTTAAACTTTTTAGTCAACGTCAGAAGGTCTGGAAAAATTGGAATCCGACCAACGCAAGCGAACGAAGTCGTTCTGGAAAAAAGCACTGGATTTGATCAGAATTTCGAAAACTTCTGAGGGGGTGAGTTTGCTTTCAGTTTCGCCTACGCCCAAAAATCGGCATAGTAATTTTTCTCTATATCCATGAAAGCAAGTCCAGCAGTTTCCCCTAACTTGTGTGGGTTTCCTTGTTTGTAGCACACAGCCGACACCTGTAAGGTTGGTCTGCCCAGTAGGAATTACCTAGGCGAGAAGACATGTTTGCGGGTCACACTAACGGGCATATGTTATAAACAAACACTATATTCTCCATGGACGCGTCATTTGGCCGCTTCCGTCAGGCTGAATATAAAAGTTCATATCGCTATAGAAAAAAGTATTTTCGCAGTTAATCGTATGGTCTTTAGAATAAAATGCTATTTTAAAAACATCCACCACGTTACTTTTTATCTGACAACCTACAAACATTAGCAGTGGTGACTAAGGCTTGGACGATAATCAACTAGGCAAGTATTCGAAGCATTAATTTGTCAGGTTTTAGGGTTAGAAGGAAATTTCCAAGATGTAATGATCTGATCAATAGTGATAAATTGCCGTGGTGCATAATAAAATAGCGAATTAAGGGATGATTTCTCAAAAAAGAGCAGTCTCTATATGCATGGTCATGAGTAAAGCAAGAAAATTTCTGGGTTTTGCCCTTTTTGTCCTAGAACATCCAAATAAGAGCAGTTGGTGTGGAAAAGATAAGTGTTTTTGCCTTTGAGATAATAGCTCACGTATTGACCACTAAAAAACAAACTGTAAGTATTATAACAGAATTACAATTAAGGATAGACGTCAGCGGAAACACTCGCCGATAAGCATATAACCTCCGCTCTACTCGAATACTACAGAATGACCATAGTGGGTAAAGCGACGATTTTGTCTTAACAAAACTTTAGACCAAAGATTACTAAATGTACATAGACTGGAGACAACGAAATTATTTTCTACCCTTCCAGTTTTATTAACTGTGTTTTGTTAGCTAAATGAACATGACCAAAATATCAACAAAATGTCTTAAGGGTGTCTCAATGGGAATAGTTCGTTGTGAATTATACAGCCTGTGAAAGCGTACGTAAAGCTTATAAAAAGTAAACTCCAGCTCTTATTGCTTGGAAGGGCAGAATTTGCATTGAATATCATATGTGCAGATATAGAGCTTGCAGACAAGAGGCAACTTTGGTGGCATTTTGGCTAGATGATGAAAGCCGAATCGCAATTTTTAATGACAATCAAGCAGGACAGTTATAAAAGTCAAAAATGGTAAGAGTAATTTGAGGACATTCTGATTAATAGTCCCCGTCATTTTCACTGAACTTAATTAGAAAGGATTACGGGAATGGTTTGAGAATTCAGGTTGCCTTTGTGTGATGTCAATCATGGGAAATCTTAAGACCAGAGACAAAGGAAGGTAGCAACAAGGCCAAATTTATCTAACGGCGGTTGGTTAGAACACAACTGAGAATGTCGCAGACTAACCAACGGCTACATTGGTAATTACATATTGCGTGATTGACAGACCTTACAGTCTTCGGTGGGCATTCGGTGTCCAAGACAAATCAAAGACTGATTACTGGCCTCTTTCATAGGTGAGTTAGGTTGGTATAGAACTACGTTGATGTTATAACTTTTGCATCCATTGACAAAAATATTTCGGCAATGTGAGAGCTCCGTTTTTCTGTGGTGTTAATATGTTGTTAGAAATAGAATTGCTGATCAGGCTTAGTAAAATGTTGTTTTCCGATGCATCACTTCTGAAATATGGTAAGGGTAGACGCGCAAGTGAAAACGCATAAAAGGACGTCTGGAAACGCGGCATATCAATCACCAAAAATGATATCATTATGGTCTAAAAATATTTTCCGGGAACGGCACATTGCGCCAGTTGACTTTTTGTGTATTATTTAGGTATATTTTACTATAAGGTCCAAGGTGATTGAAATCACACAAAGGGATTTAGTTTATTGTAAAACGTAGAGCGATTGTGGGCAACGGGGTATGCATAAAACAGAAACTAAACTCTTATCTTTGCATGTCGTTGCCTAACGTATAAAAAGTCATCATGTCATCGGCAATTTAATCGCTCACTCGCGCAGTCTAATATTCAGTTACACGTAAAAGTGAACTTCAGGTGTTTCATATTTTGGGATTGGATATGACTGGCTGGCGAAGGCTAATAGGCTAGAAACGGTCATTCCTGTCTATCTCGTCTTTGTCGGTAATGCTATTCAGTTAATGCACTGCCGTTCTATAAAAATATATGAATTCAGCAATGATGGGGGTGTCAGAAACCATATAAATCTCTGAATCTCAGTGCAAAAATAACATTAACAGTATAATTGCCGGGCAAATGAAATAACGGACCATAGTTTTTGAGCTAAATGTCCTTTAGGGGAGTCGAAACTGTATAATATTCATTAATTCTTGTAACTTTTACTTATTGTCAAAGATAGTAAAAGGTAAGTAGCGTTAAGGACCCATAATCAATGTCTTAGGATCATCCACTCCCTCAGTAATGGTATCTGCTCTTAGCTAGCCAAACTGCAATTCATGCAATGGGATGAATATTAAAAACGCTTCATTGTGGGAAATTCGTCATAAAACAACGAGTTTGCAGACAGAAGTAGGTAATCCACTTACCAGTTGTACTGCTGCATTCATAGCTTGGAATCCCAGATACAGGAAACAGAGCCGCGAGAAACTGGATTTGAAATGAAAGAAGTCTTCACCGTTTTCTAAAAAGTCCTCCAAACTCAGAAACGTTAGATTTTTGTTTTCCAGGACGTTAAGGCCTATGAAATTTGCCACGTGCTTTTACCGGAGCAAATCATGATTTGAAAAGGCAACTATGCATGCTGTAAAGGCCACCTACAGGCCTGTAAACAAAAAAGGTAACCCGCATATCTTGCTATTAAAAAGCCAAATTTTCTGCGCATATTTCGGGATCAACAGCAAAAATTTAAGTTTTTAAAACTACACTCTAAGTTCCTCCTGCAGGCAGGCTTACACTAGCAGTACCTTGCTACCATGATAAATTTGTATTGCCGTTTAAAGAGTATTTTAACTTGAAACTGTTTATTTGTTGGTTTTTTGCTTTTCTAATGTACAACGTATCAAATAAGGCCAGCACTGATAGACTCTATCTTTCGGGTAATACAAATCTATCTACATTTTGTGACAAAGAGTCATCAGACACTGCAGTGAACACGACTAAGAAAATCCGACTGCCGGCTCTAGTATATCTTTCAAGTTAACGTGAGGGCCGCATCTATTTAACTACAAGGAATGCAGGGCTTTTCCCCCATGCCTATGGACCCCAGATCTGGAATTCACGACGGTGGTTGAATGCTAGTTAGCAGTAAGTAACGTGTGTTGGCCTCTGGTTTGGAGATAAAGTCATGGTAAATCATGGTAAAATCATGGAAGAATCAAGCTGTACTCGTGAATTTTCGAGTTGGTGGCACCAAACCGTAGTCAAACGAAATGGAAACAAGGGAAAAAGTTGGTCACACTAGACTAGTTAGCGCGACAGCACTCGAGTCCCTACCTTGTATGCAAGGAACGTCTGAAGCAGTCGCCCGTCAGTTAAATCGCTCTGCTATTCACATCGCCCACAAACTAAAAACCTCACTACGCACAGCTGAATCTCAAAGGATCCCCTCCCTAAAGAACAGCAAAAAAAGTAATTTATCGCATTTCCTGCAGAAATTGCTCCTGCGTGTATTTTGGTCATACAGGTCGAAGCCTGCGCACCCGTATTCATAAACAGAAACTGGTTGTCCGTTGGCGAGACCCCTGTCCCTCGTCTTTGCTCACACACTCTGATGCGACCACCGATTCAATTCGGATGACACTGAGGTCGTCGCCATGGCTAATGCAAAAGGAGCGAGAGAATTTCTCGAGGCTTGGTACTCCAGTGCTCGTAGTATCAACGGCCATGTTGACCTGGACGCCCTTTACGAGGGCCTACGCCCACGACTTACTGCCCCCTGCCCTATGCCACATAAACGGCCACTAATCCAGTCACCCGGAATCCAATTGATCCACCATCCAGCCTCCCCTTCCCGCACAGGGATCCGTAATTGTTCCGCCTCCCCCCTCCCCCCTCGCTCAGAGACCTACCATGACTCTGTGACCATCCCTCTTATAAGCCCATAGTCTGTCTTTGCTGTCGCGCTAACTAGTCTAGTGTGACCAAATAACTTTCTCCTTTGCTTTCATTTCGTCGGACGACGGGTTGGTGTCACCAGCTCGAAAATTAGATTTTCGTCTTTAGAAGCGTGCTGCAAATTCGTTTACTTTTATTTAGCGTTGCACACCAAGCGGAAGTAAGCCTATTGTTTTCACCTTCAAAAATCGTCAAGAAAGCCATGTAACGAGCATAGATCGGCTGGAGAGACTTGGTTGCTTCCTGATTTATATCATTCGTTTGTTTCTTAACCTTTTTTCCAATCGGAACGTCTTCGTAGTAAGTCCTTATATAAATTTATGAGTTTTTTATATTTCATCAATTATACAGAAGCAATGGAAGCGGTTCATTAAAAAACGCTCCGAAGACGAAGAAGAACGAAAAAGTTCCTCACCAGAAGGTATGTGCCATCTCAGTCAAAATATCTGCTAACAAAAATGTGCTACGCTTATAATAGGATGCAACTTAATCTACCAAACTAACACTGTGAGTTTACCTATTTCAAGCAAGCTCTGTATATAGACGTACTTAATACTTAGCAGTTTAGAAGTCAGTGTAACTGGTCTCTCCAATATACGTTAAGAAACACTGGTTTTCGGAGATTGTCCTTGAGAGGCGTATCCATGAGTTAAACCAAGTTTACTGAGAAACGAAACCTTCATAAAACGGGTAATCTTGCTTTAAAAGTCACATTAAATTATAAAAAACACAACATTGGTGCATAATCAAAAAACTGACGAATGTAAACAGTTGTCAACGTCGCTTTCAGTTGACATTGTACATCCGGATTCGTGTACCCTGCAGGAAAGTATGTTGGTTTTTCATACAACGGATTTGAATGAGTTGATAATTTCATGCTGCAATACCTCAGATTTCGATCTTCGCAATGCTTGTATTACCTGTTTAAAATCAGGACATGATTACATACCACACATGCTGACTCTTGGTTCAAGTGTATACTTCTTGTGGCAAATCGCACTTGTTTGTATAATATATATATTCACTCAGGAATGGGCGCACACCGATCCAGTGGCTTCCCGAAGCAAACAAGATTCGTATGGGCGATAGGGGTCACGAACAGGCAACCACCTACCAGGCCGAAGACAAGGGCAAACAAGGGAGACTGGAATGGCCATTTCTGGCTTATTAACCGTCGTCCATACGACGGCAGCTTACTAGCTGAGGCACCAAATGAGTGTTGATTTTGTAGCACGTTTACTGCACATTTACTCTAGTCTGACGAAGACACGGGGAACCGACGTCGAAAACATATATATATGTATATATATATATATATATATATATATATATATATATTATAACAGTGTACGCTCACCGATCCGGTTACGGAACATGCTCGTTCCATTGTGCCTTGGGACTCATACTAGAACCCTCGCAGGCAGTCGCACAGAGACTAGTACAATGATGTAAATCAGGTGGTACCGACAAAGACAAGGCTGGTTCCCCAGCTCGTCTTCAGACAAGGGGCGTGAATTGTATTTGCACACCCGTTGTCTGAAGACGATCTGCGGAAGCCGCCTCATAAATCTACACAATAAAGTTTACTGTTTCCCAAAGAATTCCGTCTTCCTAACTGTATATCTTGTGATGCCCGCTTTTCAATTTACATATATATATAATGGTATATATAATGGTATAATGTATATATATATATATAATGGTAGGGGACATATATATTTTTTTGAGAAGAAGAGGCGATCTCGAGAACCATGATTATATTGTCCTGACGTTTAAAAAGCAGACAAGCTTTCATCGTCGGTGGTGAGTATCCTACGGCATCACACAGTATTTATAGGAGGGGGATAGATATCAGTCATGTTAACACGGTGGTGATTATACGGGGGGAGTAGTTAATCGGCTTTGGCGCTAATGGCCCGCATATGCACGGGGATCGTCTCTGTAGTCGCCGGGACGGAGTGGGAGGGAGGGTGACTGCTGTCAATCCGCCTGTCTCTCGTCGGGGGCGGCATTTAAACGTTGGTGGCCATCGCCCGCATTCGCGATGACTTTAGTTGTCGTGCTGGGCTACTAGTCTGGATTGCACCCCTCTGACCGCGTTTCTGCCCGTTTGTCAGAGTAGTAGTTGAGGCAACAGTATTGATGACTGCGCCTTCGTCGGGTCCGATTTGCGGTGTGGCTACGTGTAGGTCCATCGTAGGCTCTTCCATGTTTGGATTCACTTCCGGCCTGACTTCGCGCTTGCTCTTTAGTTCGTTGAGCTGCGTCCGGAGGACTCGGTAGGCTGTCGGAAGGGCGACACAACGGTTTATTGAGGTTGCCTCTGTGTGCCAGGCCTCGACCGTTTCCCTGGCTACGCGGTCATTGCCTCGACCCAGACGTTTGGCGTTCTGGAAGGCAAAAGTGTGCCCAGAGTCCGCGCAGTGTTCTGCCACCAGAAACAAGGGATAAATTCTCTTCACTGCCCGCATGTGTTCGTTAACGCGGGTTTGTAACCGTTTGCCTGTCTCTCCGACGTAGTTTGCTTGGAAATAGTTACACTGGACCTGGTAGATGACATTTGTCTTCTCACCTCGTGGCAGGAGGGCCATCGGTCTCAACCAAATGTCGAATAGTTTAGTCTGGTCGATGAGCGATCCCGATCCCCAAGGGCCTTAGGAGGCTGGAAACTGCCTCAGAGACGCCGTCGATGTATGGCAGTGCACGCCAGACTTTTGGCTGTTCTGTCACCCGATTTTGGCCTGGTTTAGACTGCCTGCTGCGCTCGATAAAGTTAGGGGGGTATCCGTTGGCCATGAAAAGACGCTGAAGATAGCGGAGTTCTGTCCTTCTGTCATCGGGTTCGCTGCAGTGCGTTTCTGCTCTACTGTAGATAGTTCATACACAGCTGCGTTTGTGACATAACGGGTGTTTACTGTGATAGCTTAGGATTTGGCGTATGTTTGTAGCCTTCCTGTACACCGTCGTTTTTATGTGCCCGTTGGGTTTTCTATGGACAAGAACGTCCAGAAACGGCGGCTGATTGTTGTTTTCCGCCTCCATCGTGAATCGGATATCTGGAAAGACGGAATTTAGGACACTTTGAAATTTCTCGATCATTTCTCGCTTGATGATGACGAACGTGTAGTCGACGTACCGAGTCCAAAACTTTGGCCTGTGAGTTATGAAAACAAGGCTCTCTAGTTTTTGCAGAACCGCCTCAGCGATGAAGCCGGAAAGAGGCGATCCCGTCGGCGTCCACTTAATTTGTTCGTACATGATTCCCTCGAAGGTGAAGTACGTCTTCAGGCAGAATTTTAAGAGTTGGACTAGATGTCTCCGCTTCACTGACTTGCCCGTCTCGTCATACTGCCACTCGAGCAATTCACTGACCGTTTCGATGGCCAGGTCCTGCGGGATTGAAGTGAAGAGAGAGGTGACGTCAAATGGCACCATGACCTCGTTTGCAGTGAGTCGCGTTCCCCTGCACCGTTACAGAAACTGGGTAGCTGAACAGACCGTTGTGGTTGCGCCTGAGGTGAAAGGCCTCAGGTGTCAGAACAGCCATTTAGCCAGATTGAATGTTGGCGCGCCGCGAAGTGACACTATTGGTCCGAGGAGGACATCGACCTGTGCACTTTGGGCGGTCCGTAGAACCTTGGTGCGGCTGCATCTGTTGGTTTAACGGCCAATCGTACCGACTTGCTTAGTATTTTGTTCGTTTGCATTTCAGCGAGCGTTTTGTCCAACTGCGTCAGCAGTTTCCTCATCGGCTCATCATCACATCGGAGGTAGGCCTGCCTATCATCCAGCAGGTTGTCAGCCTTCTGATTGTAGACGGTCTTGTCCAAGACAACTGTAGAACGCCCTTTGTCTGCTGGCAGCACCACAATGCTCGTGTCGGCCCTCAGTTTCTTGAGGGCATCCTGTTCCGCTCTGGTGTTATTTGCGCGTGGTTTGTGTGCCATCACCAAGGCGGTTACCTGTTGTCCAACGAGATTTTTTGTTTCGTCGGATTCCTCGGTTTGTTTGAGAATCGATTCCACTGTTACCCCGAGGTTGACCGGATCGACGTCTGTGGTATTGAAGCAGGCCTCGTGAATAAGCGCTTATAGTTGTTCCGGAGTCAGCTCTTTGGAGGATAGATTGTGGACTAGGACGCCGTTCTCCTCCTGAAACGAGCGACTAATATTTCAAAGCTTATCTGCCAGCTCGATATCTCGTTTTACTCGTAGTTCCCTGGCCCGTTTATTAATCGGCTGTTGCAACAGCATAGTTCCGTCCTCGCCGATGAGTTCAGTGCATTTAGCGATCGCTTGGCTCAGTACCCATTTATATTTCCGCAGTCGAAGATGGCAGTCCTGAAGGAGCGCCCAGATCATTCGCCTCCACAGATGCCTTGACAATCATGTGCTTCCGAAGATTTTGTTTTACAAGCCATCGATAAACACAAGTCTGACGAAACGATGGATGGTGCAACACGGCAGGTGAATGATCTGGGCGCTCCTTCAGGACTGCCATCTTCGACTGCGGAAATATAAAGGGTTTCTGAGCCAAGCGATCGCTAAATGTACTGAACTCATCGGCGAAGACCGAATTTTCGACGCTGGTTCCCCAGGTCGTCGGTAGACACAGACATAGAGCAAATGTGCCGAACATTTATCGATTTTCAAGTGCACTGTGAGATGCTTACTGTTTTCGGCACATTTTTTCTCTGTCAGTGTCTACCGACGACCTGGGGAACCAGCGTCGAAAATTCCATCAATAAAACTCCTTTCCCAAAGAACACCGTTGACTCCAACTTATATTTCTTGGGATGCCTACCTTCCAGTACATATATATATATTGCTAATAAAAGCGAAGATGCGCGTCCCCGGACATAATTGAGAAGAAAAGGCGATCTCGGGAACCATAGATTTACTGTCCTGACGTTTCAAAATCATACAAGCTTCCATCGTCGGAGGTGAGTGTGGTAACGCGCCTCACAGTAATTATAGGTAGGTGATGTCCTGAACTCTGTTTTCCCTGACATCCAGTTCACAATGGAGGCGGAAGCCAACAATCAGCTGCCGTTCCTGGACGTTCTCGTCCATCGAAAACCCAATGGGCACCTTAAAACGACGGTATATAGGAAGGCCAATAATTCACGCCAAATACTGAGCTTCCACAGTAAGCACCCGTTAGGCCACAAACGCAGTTGTGTGCGAACACTCTACAGAAGGGCAGAAACACACTGCAGCGAGCCGGACGACAGAAGGTCAGAACTACGCTACCTCCAGCGCTTCTTCATGGCCAACGGGTATCCTCGCAACTTCATCGAACGCGGCAGACAGGCCGGACCGAGCCGACGTTTGGTGACAGAACGACCAACAATGTGGCAGGCGCTTCCATACATCGACAGCGTTTCTGAGGCCGTCTCGCGTCTCTTAAGACCGCTGGGGATCGGCATCGCCCACCGACCGGAGTCAAAAATTCGACATCTGGCCATGAGACCTAAGGCCCCTCTGCCACTAGGTGAAACCACGAACGTCATCTACCGGATCCTGTGTAACTCCTGCGAAGCCAACTACATTGGGGAGACCGGCAAACGGCTACAGACCCGTGTTGGAGAATGGCGAATGGACCCTTTATCTCTGGTGGCCGAACACTGCGCCGATGCCGGACACACGTTCGCCTTTCAGCATGCCGAAATTCTGGGCCGGGGAAACGATCGCATAGCCAGGGAAACAATCGAGGCATGGCACACGGGGACAACCTTCATCAACCGCTGTGTGGCTCTTCTCGCCGCCTATCACGCCCTTCGAGCGCAGCTCAGTAAACAAATGAGCAGACGTGCACACAGGCTAAACATGAAGCCAGACATGAGCGAGGCCATGGCGGATACACACTCAGCCACCCCTCAACCGGGTTCCGACGAAGGCGCAGTGCTCACCACAGCCGGTCCATCTACTAGTCCGGCGGACGAGTAAACGGACAGTCGTTGCGGCGTAAACAAGATTGCCAGGCTTGGACGACAGCTACGGTCAATGAAGGTACGAACGACGACCACCAACGTCTCAACACCGGCTTCCGATGTGGATTGAGTACATGCCGTCACCCCCCCAATCCCTCCCCCCCGCCCGCCACAGTTCATGTGTGCATGCGGCTGATGACCACTAAAGCTGATCCACCACACCCTCATCCGGCGAAAAGACGCTTTAGGACTCCCCCCGCCACTTCCCCCCTGCCGCCCTGACTTCATATTTAAGAAAACCCGTTTTGGCATGAGTATCACCCACCTATAAATACTGTGAGGCGCGATACCACACTCACCTCCGACGATGGAAGCTTGTATGCTTTTGAAAAGTCAGGACAGTAAAACTATGTTTCCCGAGATCGCCTTTTCTTCTCATATATATATATATATGTATAATCGAAGGTACCGTTCCCCGATCGTTCTTACGGAAATCGCTCCTTCCGTTGTGCCTTTCGGGCTCTCTCTCCAGCCTAACCAGCAGCAACACGGCGGCCCAAGATATTTGCAGTATTTTATTATAGACAAAGATAAAGGAGAATTGAATGGCCATTTCGTGTATGACTGGCTGACGATGGCTTATAAGCCAGAAATGGCTATTCAAGTCTACGTTGTCTTTGTCGACACCACCTGATTTACCTATATATATATATATATATATATATATATATCAGCGAGGAGGGACGACAGAGAATGCGGGTAGATTGATACAGCACTGTTTCGGGCTTATTCTGCCTTCATTCAGCCAATCATAACCCTGACCACCAGCAGCTGGGACCAGAAACACATACATTCGCACAGACGCACCTGGCGCAGTCGGTCCACCACTGAGGCCTACCAGATGGGTCATAAGCACTTCATCGAACCGAAGTTCATCAGTGCCTCTCTACCCTCCTTTCTGCTATTATGACTCGGCCGACTTCGGCCTGGTAATTGGTTGCCTGTTCGTGACCTTTGCCACACATACGGAGCTTGTTTTCTTTGTGAAGCCAATAGATTGGTTTGCGCCCATTCCTGATTGATATATATATATATATATGTACATACCAGCATGCGTTATTGATTCTATCTTTTTACTAAATATGACAGCAAACAAATTCGACATGCTTTTTTAATAACAATGCGGCCCTCTGAGCTCATCGAGCGCCGCGCTCCAATATAATCGAACAGGTTACCCATCAACCAAGTACCAGATTATCTTCAGTATCGCCTGTGTATTTAAAAAGTTAACGTTATTTCCCAGCTGCGAAATCTAATCCACTCTGGCTAAAAATCAGGTCATGTTATGCCATATTGAATGTGCAGAATATAATTTAACAGGTATGCCTTTTTCTGGGGTACTCAATGCTTAACATAAGTTTGTATTAATTTTGTATAAAAATAACGTAACTTAAAGCGGACCGGCCCAACGTAAAGAGCACTGAAAGGTTTGCAAACTATTGTGCTCAACTATAGAACGGGGTTCATGACAGCAGCTTCTTTCCTGCGAGCAGCTTTAATTTCTGCGAAAACAGTATATAAAGGGGTTCTCTCTAGCAATAAAAACGTTCGTGCAGTGTGTTTTATTAAAAGTGGGAAGATCCGCAAAAGGAACATCCTCTTTTATATGTTTTCCCATATAACAGTGTACGTTGGTGTAGCTAAGAGGACATATCAACTTGCCATTTTCCAAGCTCATACGTTGCCCTTGATCCAAACTCTATTTGCTTCATTACCAGAAATTGACCCAATATATCTACTCCTGAAGTCCGCCGCCAACAAACATAAGTTACTCTGCTCAGAGGTTGGCACAAAGGTGGTGAATTTAAAATCAGCATGCGGTAAGTTAATTCCGACTGAAGAACCGCCGCTATCCTTGTCAGCTCTACAAATTCATTTTATAGTGTTTAACGGATCGGCTGTTTTTTATTTACATCTGTTTCGAAAAGGGGCCATTTTGTCTGAAGACGGTGTGCATAAATGCAGAGCACCTTATGTTTAAAGGGAGATACAGTACATTTAAATTTAAGTGCATTGCAAACAAAGTCGCAACAAATAAAACTAACCAGTATTGTGTGAAGTTTAAAAGTTCAAAAAATAGAAATACCTTTGCATAAGAATGGTTAATTAAGCGATAAATAAAAAGTTGTATAAAAAACGCTTATTTCTCATGCTTTTGCTTTTCCCTTTGATATTCTAATCCCCTGAAGTTTCATAATGTGCTTTTTCTGATGCATTTGAAAGCGTTTAAAAAAATGCGCGGTTTTGAATTTTAGACCATGACGAAGAAGACAATTAACCAAAAATCAAGGATAGTGCTCCGACCTGGCAATAATTTATCATGCAATCTGTATACGGATAAAAGGCTTCACCTGAAGCCATCTTTTGAAGTCCAGGCGCTACAACATTGCCAGAGATTGGCCTACTACCTGCAATATTTTCGTCTTGGTTTATCATTAAAATGCAACCGAAAATTGATTGCAGATTGATATTTTTTGTAATTTTGCAATAAATTCGCACAACTCTTTTTATGTCATAAGTTTCCCCTGAATGTTTACAACTTAGCATACTTGTTATTATGGAATTTTGCAAGAACCTCCGAGTAAATGCCTTGCTTACACTCAATCTACGCGTTTTCAACACGTGTTCAGGACTTATAATCCGTTTTGCATTTTCTGCGCCCTCGGAGGTGAAGTGTTGCTTGCTCAAAGCTCTGAATTTCTCCGACCATTACTAACAGTCTGTCAGTCCTCGACTGATGCAGAAGTATTTTCTGTTTAACTAGATAATGACCGACTGCACCCTTTTTCAAATCGTTGGTCTTTCCAATTGAGGGTTTCGGTAGAACTATTTAATAAGAGCGACATGTACTACCTGTCTTTATTTGGATCAATTCTAAGCAAGACTGTGCTTTTACATTTGCCGCTGCTGATTCTGAACGAATTTCTGATTGTCCATAAGCTGAAGCTAATTAACTTTTAGTCAGATGCTGGAAACGTCTATCGTCGTAAAAATATGGGGCCAATCTTCTTAAACAGCATCGCCGAATTTTGTATGATAGAATTTATGTATGACGAGACATTTTCACATCAAATAAAGTTTTACATCAATAATCTTTCATGTGAAGCGATAATACTAAAGTAGGTCTTTGATTCGATCTAAAGGCAGGCAAGATAGTGTAATATACGTATATGTGCGTAGGCAAGGAGCTCCGCTTTTCGTTTCAGTAAGAATATTTGGCATATTGACTTAAAGTTTGACGAATTTCCGGACTCCCAACTGACAATCAGTGTGAGCTTTTCGAGTATTTGCGTACGTACTTGCTTGATATAAGTAGATTTATGTTTAGTTTTACTTGTTCGGAAAATCTCGTTCGAAGCTGAAAGTCTGCAGTATTGCAACTTTTTGATTCCTTAGAGCAAGGTCACATGTATTTAGACAATATCTAGATAAAGAAGCGTTCGTTATATTTTTGCGTAAAGTAACTTGTTTCTGGGTCGTCACATATGTAGAGACGCTAAGGAACTAGATTTATGAATATTGTTGTTCTGCGTATTGATTTTAACATTTCTTGGATAAAATGAAAGTATCAAGCGGAGGTGTTCAACTAATCAAGACAACACAAGTCACAAAATGGCAGATTTATGTGTCTGACGGTTCGGTTTAAGTAGGTCGAATTTTCAGCAAATGTTTTTAGTACAAACTTCTTATATTTCCTTTGCATCAGTAAATTTTTCCCTCAAGTATTTCCAATAGTTTTCGTGCACTGTTAAAGGAAAGATCATGACAACTCCTTTCTCCTAACTCCATGCTCTCTGATCTCCCATTTGAATCCCTGTTGGCAGTAACACCAACAACCGTCAGCATGATTCTAATGTATCATCACAGTTTTCACTTTCTTCCGTGGACCCAGCAGCCTGTACTCAGCATGAGTCCGACCACAACAACATGTCACTTGGCATTTCTGATCGATTAAGTACATTTTACACATCGACAATAGGGAGCCGACCAAGTTCTTTGAAACGTCAACATGTAAATAAACCTGCTCCGGAGAGCCCATCTTCTTCTTCAAATCATGAACCCCGATCTCTCAACTTTGCGAATCTGTACTCACTAGCTTCGTCGTTCTATCTTGTGTTTTAAATCAAAAACAGAACGCCTGTTGTAAGGGCTGGAGTATGACACGAAAATTGACGGGTGCAACGTTTTTGTGCCAAACCTTGGAATTCGCGCCTGATGGGCTTTTATTTCTTTGGGGCCATAGATGACAGAACTGTATGCAGATGGTCTTTCTCCTTCTCACCTAATAAAAGAAAGGAACGGGTAAACACAGAATTGGATTTATATGCTACAACCGGTCGGCGGATTATCACTGCGTTCTAATGCAGCTGCGTTTTCACCGTTTTCTGTTTATACTAGTTTCAAACCCCTAAAGACGCAGATTGTCTTTCAACAGCTTCTGATTGGCATCTAAACGCTCTGTGCTTAATAATAGGAAGATGTCTAGACATCTATTTTTATTAGTTTTAAAATCGCATTTAAGACTTTACGAAACGGTTTACTAAAAACAACATCGTCGACACCGAGATGCGTCTTTCCGAACATCTGCAGCAGGGATGACGTGGGAATTTTCAAATGAAGGACTGTACATTCACGTCTAGTGTTTCGTGACATAAAGCGATAGTCATGACGTATTTGTTTGAGCGCATCAAAACTGGTTATGAATTCTAAGCTGTAATTTGTTAAGAAATCGGAAATTTTTTGGCCAGTCTTCAGGAGCTTTTAAGCAGATTTTCATTCCCCGAATCAGGTTTACCGTCGGTCGCTGCCAGACTACAACATTAGATTTCTAGTTTGTCTCTCGTCAATTCAATAATTTTATCGTACATGGCATTTATTCCAGTCATTTTCACCTCATCCGAATTTTCGCTTCGTCATCAACAAATTGTCGTATACTGGTTACAAACAAGGCAGGTAACAATACGTCCGGCATATCTCTTTGGTCTCGATCTGATTTTGAACCGCATATTTATTACTACAAAAATGGACTTTCATTCTTAAATCGCTTAGGCAGCTTTGGCCTGTTTACTATACACTACTTCTTGTGGCATCCAACGTATTGTGGGAACCATTCAACAAATACAACTCTGCTACAGTGGGTCCTGTACGCAAAAAACCGATATTAAGCGGTTGATACAGGACTTTTCGCTTACGAATAACAGTTTCTGCGCGTCAAAATGTCCTACCGTCCCAGGCGCCTAGATCTACACGTTTATCAAACGGAGAAAACACAGTGTGTTCCTGCAAGGTCCAGTCAAGACGTTTTTAATCAATGAAGTATCTGGTTCAGCCCCAACGGAATAAAATCTCCAACAAGGTAGCATTGGCCTCTTTGTAGAAACGGATAGAAATATGCAACGGAGTGTCCACATCATGAGGACTGTCGGGCCTACCAGATATGCTTTCCGCGCTATTGAATCTGTATGTGGCAAAAACAGACAACGCTGATGGGCAGCGGTATTTCGCAAAAGGCAAAACTACTGCTTGCTATAGAGAACCCTTTTACTCTAGAAAGTGATTTTAAAACAATAAAAAACATAGGTTGTTGAAAGCGCATGACTTTTTAAATATTGCTGAAATTGTTTATGGTGCAAAACACATCCAGCAGCCTATTAAAGCTCAACCCCTTTACGGAGCTGATTAAATATCCCACAAAGTTTCCGTAATGCTCGCATTTCAAGTTTATGATTTATTGAACAATGTTGATTGTTGAATGAAAGTGTGCCTATTCGGTCGTGAAAGTTTTACGAAGTATTATAAACTGACGTAAGGCCCATTAGTTTTCAGTAAGACATACTATTATTAGTAGCGCCGTACTGCGTGGATTGGTCAAGTTATGCTTTCACTTTGCTTTTAAATAGGGCAAAATTAATTGATAATTTCGATGTTTTACCACATCTATAACGTGATCTTCTACATGAATAGTCTAAATGTTGCCAGTCATTTGAAAGAACGTCTCCATGAGAAGACGCACGTTCCCCTAAGTGGATTTTGCCACCAAGGCAGTAATACTACAATGGCACTCTTCGGCCTCTTTGACGTCATCAAATAGTGCTATCAAAATCCCGGGTTGAGCACCCAGGCTCTGAGCCACGAATTATTAAGTAAAACAAATAAACAATGAAGAATTATTTAAGTAACATTGTCTTTCCTGATATTGACTACAGAAGCATGTACTGCTAGTCACTTTGTGGTTTCCTGTGTTGGTCGTAGATTCCTAGACGAACAACAAAGCGGAAATTATAGTTCCTGTTCTGCATCAAGTTAGATCAGCGCATGTTAATTTCGCAAGTCTACTTATCTCACGGCTTATAAAAGTAAGAACGAAGTATGCATCTGCTTTTGGGGTCGATGCAATCAAGACTAAGGACTGGAAAGTACTACTTACCTTAATCTCGTCGCATCCGATTTCTTGGTGTTCTGTTACACATTATCGTAAAGTAGACATTTCCTTATAAAATACTGAGCTAACATCCAAATGCATGTAAGTAACAGAAAAGTCGACAACTGTGTCGTGCATATACTGACGTCAAAATAGAATCCCAAAACATACGGTGAAAATATCAAATGATTAGACACGCTGTGAAGTGTTGTTTTATGTTAAAACGCCATCAGGAAAATTTATATTAATTTTGGCGTTGGCCTTCGAAACCTTTCAAAAAACAGCTTAAATACTCTGTCCTGTAACTTACTGACTGGACATTTGGGGTGTTTCAGATAGTCCTCAACCGCACACCAATGACCTCATATTTCTTTAAAACCCCAGAGCACTTCTATAGAGATTAAGGACTAATATTTAGTTCCGAATGGGATAATTTACATTTTCATTCTCAGTTTCTTGTTTGCAATGTACTCTAAGGCACTGCTAAATGAAGAAAGTTCATGTAAGTAAATAAAATTCCCATTAAAGATCACTCCTCACTCATGGCAGGGCAGTGGCCAGTCAAACGAAATTTGATATCCTAAGAAAATGTTTCCAAGAAACACTCCACTATCGGCTTGCGTGTTTGTGGCTGTTACTACACAATCTTTTGCTTTTTAGAGAAACGCATAACGCAGAATTCGAAAGAAAAACCAACATCGCACGACTGGGTTCACATTTTTCTAATACCGAACCAAAATTTTCCATAAATCATTTGCGAATGTACATTTTTTGCTGGCGTGCACATGTTTCCTTGCACTTTTGGCTAAGAAGAAAAACTGACAACGAAAAGGGCTGTCACCCCTTGAAAACTCAAGTGGGCGACTGAATTTCAAGCCTGAATTCCAACATACTACAGCTTTTAAAATGTCGCTTAGTGAAAAACTACAAATGAAGTAAATGCACTATTTCGAATTTCTTCCAAAAAGATGAGTTCGTCAGTCAACGGACGAGGGGTGATTCAGGTGCGGCGTACCCTGCTGACCGCTGTCTTTTCTATCTTAGGGAAATGTTACAAATCACGTTTAACTATAGGAAATGCACCGCTTCCTATCATGCAAGAAGGACTTTTACGTATAAATCAGTATAAAATGGAAGTTAACATATGTCAAGTGCTTTATTTTGCGAACCGTATACGCTATCCCTGAGACTTAGGGGTCATGAACGATCCTTTTTGAACAAGAGAGCAGAAAAGGTTTTCCGGGCGCAAAAGATCTATTAAGTGCAAACGAAATTGCAAGTCCTCTTTCATTTATCTCGCTACTTAATCCACAATGGGCCAAATAGATTTTTAAGTCGTTTAACTAGACATCGAAATTCATTAACGTGTTCAAAAATAAGAAGTCAGGAAAGATAGCTTACTGAGTAAAGACAAAAATTTAACGGAGATATCTTCCTCAGTCATATGTTTCTTAAGAAATTGCCCATTAAATTTGTTATTTAATGCACGTTATTACATTCATTTTGTATTAAGCGTTTTCACTGTCTTTCGCAATGGTATACATGATAGCTAACCGACTAAGAAATCTGAAAGCTTAAATCAAAATTTTTAATAGACTTTGTTACAAGAATGCAATAATTTATGCCCGAAGGTGCGTCATTTTAAATTGGCGTACAAACGTCTAAATGGCTAAATATGCTAGGCCGTAAATACCGATTGCGCCTTATCGGGTTAGAAGTGCGATAAGTATGTCGACGACTTCTAAAAAGGCCACTTACTCCAGTCGCCTAGTTTTTTTAGTTTTAGTTTTTGTGTGGAAAGGGGGTGGTTTAAACTGAGTTTCTCTGATGATCCGATTTTTAAACTTTTGTTCATATAAGATGAAAATGAAGCTGTATCTAAACAATCATAATTGCGGTTTTTCAATTTTAAAATCAAAGCTCACTTTTAACGTTTAAATGTGAATAGTGTGCAGTTTTCCGCTGTTATTATAACGGAACGTGGGCGGCTAAGAAATGACTTGTTGACGTCAAGATAATGAACCTCCTATGACTTGACTAACGCATCAACCACCAATGAGGAGTGACTGAATCGAAGGTCGGTCTAAAAGAGAAGGTCGTCAGCAAATTGTAGCAAAGAAGCTATTTGTACTGGCAAATGACGTGACTGACGAATCATTTTTAATCGCAAATAAAAAATATACGACTGGTAAATCAATTTGTGTCTGGTAGTTTATGTCTGATTAGTTTTAAAAATATTGAATGTAAATTTCAGACTGAGCAAAAAACATTCATTGTTCTTACCTCATCGTGGAAGATGAACACGACTGGCTCCAGGTCCACAGTATGATTAATTTGTTTTAGATTCTCTCATCAATTTTCGGAGAAACATCCAAAGTTATCCAAAATGTGATACGAAAGCATTGTTCCTTCTTCTGTTAGTGCGAATTTCACTAAATATCCATGAAAGCGACAGAGTTCGTATGCTTTAACTGGAAAAGCACTAGTATTCTCCGCTTCTTCCTTGGATGCAATCGCAGTGATTGAGCAGTTTTGTTTTGAGGGTCAACTGAACGCAGATTTGGCAAAAAGTTTTGTTCGTCTATATAGTAATGCGACGGTATTTTGAAATGAACGATTGCCATAACGATGACAGCTCTTATCCGGTCTGTCTTCGGAAACGGGTTGGCAGTACAAAGTACACTGTTTGCTTGTCGTAAACTCACAAGTTCAGAGAACTCTGAGTTCCCTAAATAAGAAGGCCTTTTTAGTTGTTGCATAACAATTTTGATGACAGAAAGCATCTTTAAGGGCTCTGCAGAAGAGCATAACGTCTATATTCTACTGTCACATTAGATTAAACAATGTTTCGGACATGTACATGAGCTTCAGTATTCTAGATGGCACATTATAAAGAATGAACCATAGCTCAATAGCCTTGCTATGACTCGGCATACAACTGAGTTGGGATTTGAATTGTTGGCTTTTCCGTCTGCTATTAAGGTGATTTTGACAAAGAATACCAGCTAAGCTTTAAAGCTGGGACAAATCCTTAAAGTAAAACCACATCAATCTGGCTAATCTGGTATCGGCCAAACATAACGTTGCAAAACAAATATTTTAAGCAGACTTTTTGACGTCAGGTAAATTTCGCAATACTGGAGCCATGGGGAATTTTAATTTTTTTGCCATCATGAAAGTGTCGAAATTTTCGGAAAAAACAAAATGGCCAAGTTATGCTTTAGACCAACCTGTGCGAAATCTTTTAGCATTTGAAATTTACCATGTGATTAGGAGGGCAGTAGCAAGAGTACAGCAACCGTGCGAATGCGGACCGTGTAGAACATTGCACAGTTAAAATTATACAGAAGTGCCCCAAATCTCTCCTTTTTGAGAATTTGCATTTCTGAGCTGCTGACGCTGAAGCTTGATCACGTAAAGAGAAAAATTCGAAAATCAGTCCAAACCATCGCCGTTAAGAGGTGCACTATGTTGGTGTATGTTTTTTGGACAAAATTACCAGAGGGTGAGTGTCAAAATCAACTGTTCGAAACTCATAGGCGTGACAACTATTGGGACAATTCAGATATTTCCGGAAATGCGCTTAAGTTTCCATTTATACGGTTGAACTAACGCTGAAGTTAAAGAAGATAGAGGTTATAAAAGAAGAAACTGCTAGTGACTCTGAAAACTCCCCGATGCTGACGAAGTACAATATGGCGAATTTAATTCAAAACGCCGTTCCGGTATACATAAAACGCAAGCCGGTATCTCCTCCTTTCCTGTTGCAAAAAATTCCCAGTACAGTAGAGAACGGAACAAATAAAACATATAAGTATTTCCATCACAGAGTCGTGCCCTAACTGGTGGTGAATTTTCCAGCAATGCTTTAAAGAAGTAAATGTCCCATAAGCATAGGAAAAAAACCGTAAACTCCCTAAATAACGTTAAACTATCATCATAAGTTGACACAGACGGTCCTCATGCACCAACTGGGTCCCAACTTACAAAATTGGACACATTAACGTATCTCATAAGTGAAATTAAAAGGAATTTCAAGATCGACGACGCGGTGACCCTCCTGGTCTCTAAGGCTGGCCAGCCCGTCCGGCAACCTATACGCCGCATTTTGGAATAGCCGTGAACTCCAAATCAACATGATACTCAAAGTGTACATGAGGATAGTACTGACGACGCTGTTCTACGTAACAAAGACATGGACAGTCTACGCTAAACAAGTCAGACAACCCGATCAGTTTGGACTAAGCTGACTCCGAAGAACACAGAATCTGAGGCGACAATGCAGAATGTCACACACACAGGTGTTCCGGAACGAAATGAAACCCCCAGCGTTCGCGCCATGCTGAGACGAAGCTAACCACGGAGGGGCCAGGCCGTAAGTATGCGCGACCCAAGTAACTATTCTACCGCGACATCGCAATAGGTGCTCGACAAAATGAACGATAGAAACGACTCCATCAGGAAATTCTGAAAATTCCTGCCAAGAGGCTACAGACCGACCAGGAGATCTGGCAGTATCTGACCCAAGATAGAAAGCCCTGGAGGAGAGCATTAAATACTTGGACAGGAATCTAGGAAGCCGGCCGGATCGCCACAGCCATATTCAAATGAACGGCTGTCGTCGAACGCCCAACCCTTCGATGATTTCGACAACGCTAACGGAAATCCTCACAGTGATCGGCCTCGTCGAACATTTTTAGAGCAACTGCATTACCAAGGCAACACATCTTCCTTCCGTTTTCGAAACCGCCTTCGTCTATATCTCTACCACTGCTACCTCCCCGACGAGTAAAAGCTCGATGATCCAGCGTATCGGTCTATTCAACCGTATTCGTTTTCATCAAAATAGTCGGGATGAAGATGCAATATTCGACCCCATAAAGGGAACAAAAATCAGATCATCGTGACATATTGTGTCGTCGTGTTTTTTGTAACTGACGCTTCCGCGCTCTCGTAATTAGATGCGATGTTATCCACTTCTTTTGTGGAATCAAACTGGACAAACTGCTAAAAATGCTCCACTTTCGCTTGCACTGTCAGATATTTTGATAGCCCCCACCATTGTTGGGGGATCGAGTTCTTCGTATGTGTGCTCTTCTGCAAGTAGCTGTATAGAAATTTAGCTCGAACACGAAAAAACGCCACCCCACAATTTATCTGGATATTTACCTACTATCGCGCTCTCCTTTCCGCCGTTTACCCCCACCAGTTGAAATCATTATCATACCATGACCTGATTTTGTTCTCTGAATGAGGTAGCATACTGTGCCCCTGCCATACCAGCCCATGTGCCACATTTAGACCTGCGTCACACCACTCACGACGCGCACAAAACATGCAGCACTCATGTTAGCGGTAACCATGTCATACGGTGCAAACTGGTGCCCTACTAGGCCGTGTGTGGCACAACTAGACGGGTTGCTGTAGGTCCCAGTCATTGCGCCCAACTCCAGCACCGGATGACTAACAGGCTCGGACAGTCATCTGCGGCATGGGAGAATGCACCACGACGCACTAAAAGTCGTGGTTTGGTAAGCCCCTAAATGACGGCCAAACTTACTCCTTACAGTCACTGCTGTGTTTGGAGGAAACGACTGTAGGACTAACAGAAAAGGCTCAAAAGCTGCTTCATAACGTAGCGTCTATGGCATTTTCACACCCGCGACAACCCCAGCCCCCTAAACCCCCACTGCGCGAAGACCTGGTGGGTTGTGCAGCCTGTTCAGCTTTGCCAGCCCCTTATGTCCAATCCCAGCATTAGTTGGCTATCATGGACAGTGGACTGGTGCATGGGAGGTGGAGCAGACGGTATAGTCAATACTAGAGTCTCCGTCCAAACGGCACTTCAGCGCATTTCCACAACATAAACAATGTGGTGCATTTTCAAGTTATTGCGATGCGCTAGAAGCCGTGGCTTGAATAACTGCCAACTGACGCGCTATCACGACTCGCTCAAGGCGGAGACTCAAGATGCGATGGCCCCTCCTCAATGTAGCCTCTGTATCACTCCCACTCAGATAGGATCTGATTGGCCCATTTGTTAGTTTAGAAAAAGCTAAGCACAGTCTGCGAGGACCAGATCGTCTGTGGCACGCGTAGACGGGCCGCTTAGGTTTGCCAATTGCTACTGCCCAAATCGCCTTCGGTCGTTCTTCCTTTGCCTTGTCATTGGAGCAAGGGGGTTGGGAATGACAGAGTTCGGCAGATTCTGCACAAGTCCGCTATCGTTTAGATTGGTTCATGCTTAAGTCATCGCCCTGCGGCCGCCAATTCGTGGATCAAACAGTGTACATGACAATTCAAGACGATCAAAATGGCTGCGGAGACTTAAACAGGTCCGACAAAGTTAAGTTTCTCCTCATTATCTAAGAACAAAAGGTTGATTTTGATGACTAGAATAGTTTGGTCTCCTAGAGAAATGTAGCAATGTCTAGGACAGGGAAAACGAGTGCCAGTGGGGATTTTTACTTAGTCTGATTAAGTGACTCTTATGCTTTGCAATATCGCGAAAATTATGATAATTTGAACACAGAAGACTTTTGGCGTTGGGTTAAATCGTGAAGGATCACGTATTTTCAGCCACCAAAACCAGTTTCCTAAGAGCTTTATGAGCTACTATCACAAGTCTCCCTTTGGACAACACGAACTCAATATTATTTGAAATTATATATAATTAGGCGTTGAAGCGAGTGTACGTAGACCGCATAGACATCTCCTGCTTGGTAAAGACCTCCATCGTTCAACGTAAAATGCCCAGGCAAAGAGAGTGGTGCACGTGTGCACTCGATAAACTGCTACTCCCGAAGCTTATGCAAACCAGAAAAATCCATTTTCATCGACGGTCAAAATTAAATTTTCCGACAGCCTGATCAAGTAGCTAGCAATCGGCTGCGCAAATATGTGGATAAAAGCAGCGAAAATTCCTTCAAGAAGCTTAAATCAAATGAATTCAAACGGGACTAACTAAGTGTTTGCTTTTCAAATCTGGATTACTGGCTTTTTGGGTATGTAATTCATGGGTTGTATTTTTCCGCCACAAAAGACTTTGAAATGCTAAGTGTTCATACTATTATTAGGCGCTTGATGCTGGTCTTATAAAGTAACTACAAGTTGGACTTCACTTAGTCATTTTTCCTGCCATTTTCGACTGAGTAGACAACCTTCTGTCACTTCTTTTATGAGGACAACTATTACTGTGGAAGTAATTGTGTCAGTAACTCTCTCCAGGGTGTAATGTAGCCTGAAATTTGTAAACTCTCAGCCTCCGAGAAAGATGTCTTGATATAAGTAACGAGTCTTAAGCCATCACTGTCAGTGTCTTAAGCGTTAAATCAAAATCTACGATGACAGTACAACTTTGTCTATGTGGGTCACTCAAAGAAATTATGCTCGCTTGACGAGTTTGCTCATAGATCAATAGTTTCACTCAACCTGTTTTAAAAACGCCTGCCCATCAAAACATCCACTATCCTAGTTTATGCTTGCCACAATCACAATCTCGCGCGCACTGATTAAAAATTTAGGTTGTCGCATTGACCGCTCAATGTGGTAAAAATTGCTCCCATGGCCAATAGTAAAGACTCAGTCGAGTTCCCAGAGTGGCTTGCCTGCGCTTGCCTACTACGGCTTAGTCTGACGGCCAGAAAGGTTGACAGATAAAACATAAACAAAAATAGATCAAGAGAAACAGGGACACGTTTTCAAAAGTTTATAGCCAGATCCCGGTTGGATGTTCAATATTGGAATTTAAGTTTTAATAGCCGTACATCAACGGATGATAAGCTGTGTGGACCATTAGTATACTAAGGCTCATTCTCAGAAAATAAGTTGCCTTGTCTTAATGAAAATGGTTTTTGACTAGATTCTACAATCAGCACCTTTCTCAATAGAACCTTAGAGGGCTCCTTTTTATAAGCCCTGAATGATGTATATTTTCCCACACAAATCCACTAAGGATGATACAGTGTGCCTCCATATAACGCAAGATGATGGCAGTTCTTTGTAGCATGTATTTGAGTATGGCATGTGTTGATGTTGACGTTAAACAGGCATTGTAGGTGGGGACTGCTGTTTTTTAAACGCGCTCTCTTGGATTAAATCGCAAGGTCCTGCAGAAACTACCAAGGAATCTTCAGGTCTTAACTTCAAGAATATTACTCACGCCAAGTTGCATATCCTTGCCGGTACATGCGTGGCATACAAAAAGCGCGTTTGCGATTTTTTGCTAAAGGCTTAACTTCCCCATATAAAAGCGGAAACTTTTTAGATATTTTTGTTATATCCGTGCGCGAAGCACGAACTCTGACCTGCCCGTTCGCCGCCGATTAGCGTTGACCTCTCCACGATTGACCGCCGGTGGGCTCCTGCCACTAATGACCCTTTTGCGGTCGTCGTAATTGTTGGCGAGCCAGCATGCTTGTCGGCCTCCCCCTCGTCACTCAACGGACTGATCAGTTGTTGGGGCTCATGCGAGTTGATCTCAGCCTCGTGGGCGTCGCGGTGAGGTGGCGTCCCATGCTGGTCACATGACCCCAGGCCGGCTTCTCTCCTACTTTCTGCTGACATCGGCTGTCGGCCACGCGTCACTTTGCTCGACTGTCCTGATGGCTTTGTCCGCACTGACTCGATCCTTCTGCGTAGCGCCTGATAGGCGGGATGCAGATCTATGGCTCTGTTGAGTGTGCCAGTCGAGGATATTTTT
This sequence comes from Spirometra erinaceieuropaei, assembly GCA_902702965.1. NCBI lineage: Eukaryota > Metazoa > Platyhelminthes > Cestoda > Diphyllobothriidea > Diphyllobothriidae > Spirometra > Spirometra erinaceieuropaei. The sequence goes on from CACRXP010000309.1 coordinate 429,751, forward strand.
GTAAATACCTGACTATCTGTATTTGTGTAATTCGTGTAAACCTTCTCTCCGAACGCCCACGAAAAAAAAGATTCCTGCCCTTATTACAAGTCCATGACTACACGTTTCCTCTTGATTTTGCCTGCGCGTGAGTTCGGATGACGTGATGCATATCCCACGGTATTTGCAATACTTTACGGTTTCTTGTTTTACTAACATTCCAAATAGCCGCTTTGAAGTCACATTTATATTCACCTTTATATGCACTCAGTTTTTTTGGCGTTAGACTAGATCATAACCAGTTTCGTGATTTCTCTGGGTTTTCTCGTGTCATAACTGATGGACACAACAATATGCCTTTGGCAAAGGGTATGACAGAGTGAACAAAGGCAGACATCATTGGCCAAGCCTTCCAGTTACACATCTGTTTTCGCCTCGTTCGCCATCTACGGCATAAACAGGCCACAAAAATACCTTGTCAGTTTCAATATCAGGGGAAATTTAAGCTAGGTTTCGGCCTGCAGCCCCACTTGACACCATACCATATGGTTGGCTTACTAAAACAAATTTTAGTAGGTGCGATTTCGCTGGCTTTGCATTTATTATGTGTTTGAGCCTCCCTCACCACTTTAATCAAGCAAGTGATTCCGCCACAGGGAGAGTGTTTATATGCCAGACTCGGTTACATCAGGTATTAATTAACACTGGCTGCCCTGCACGTGGTCCGAGCCCTGCTTACGCCTCTCTTTATTTTCTAAATCCACAGAGTGATTTAGTAGGCTTCCTACTGTCATTGTTCGAGTGATGCGGAACTCCGTCAGTTCCACTTTAGTAGCCATGCGCTGCGAATTAATACGCAGTACCCTCCGTGTCCTTCCGCTTATGACTGCGCCATCCTTATCCTCCCAATCCAGCGAGTGGTTGTGTCACGAGGAGTGTGCACACACCACCTTCGGTTACAGCAATCATCGGTTCACATGCGCTGTCCTGTGCGGGTTTCGAGCTCTGCTTGCTCCCTCTTTCCCTTCCTAATTTAGCGAGTGGTTAAGTTAGGTCTATTAACTAAAATTGTTTTAGTAAGCTAACTATATGGTATCATTCAATTTGGGCTGCAGGACCAAACCTCGCCGAAATTTATTACCCGGAAAACGACTTAGGGATTATACCTATGCTTTCGAAAAATTTTCATCAGCTGAATGCATTTATATGGTAACTGAATCAAATGAACGATGGGATTACCTACAGAAATCTGGTTATGATCATCTCTTCGTACGAACCGGACACGGTGAATGCGAAAGGGTAATTAGAGATAACCAGTATCAATCTACTCAGGCAATGACTCTTAATGCCAATAGGGACAGTGTTCGGAGGAGCCGTGTCGAGGGCAGGAAAGAAAGGCGTGGAAGACGCATGCAGTTAGCAGATTCCTGGACATAACAGATACAAGGCCCGCACAAAGCTCTTCTGTGCGCAGAAGATCGCCTGGGGCAACTTAAGTGCAGCTGTTACTAGCATTTTGACTAGTTCGGTGGGACCCAGTAAATAAGTCGGAAGGATTCCTTGGGCTCCACGCGATATCCGTTATCAATCACATGGGGGAGGATAACGCTCCCCACGCTCCTGTCCTCGTCCTTTCTCAGAACTGTGGGGAAGTGTTCGCGCAAACGTGTTGGCAGGCGCTGAATTAGATGACCAATACAACCTGCTCCACAGCGGCAAGTACAAGAACAAAGGTTTAGGCACGGGAATATGGACGTTCGTATTACAGGTCGTCTTGGCCTAAATCTTAGGGTGGTATTAAGGTTACAGTTAGGTGCATGTTATGAGAGCTAAGGTTAGAGCCATGAGGGTAAGGGTCAGATTTTGGACAGGGGAATAGGTAGCCCACTGGAATCTATAGCGGGGCCGCCTGCAGTACGTAGGTCTATAGTTCAGCGTCTGACAGAAGAAAATGTACATTGGGATATTCCAAACTGGCACCATATGCTCAATTTCTTCGTGTAGAATAACATTATTTTTGAATATATTGAACTCTCGTACTTGGGAAGCTTCGTAAAAACGCTAGTTCTAGGCGTCTTCCCATGCGTTCATTCGGCGCGTTCCTTTGAAATAAGACTTTGGAAAATAAAATTTTCCTTCCCACTGTCGACACAATGGATTTCACTGGTATTTACATAGCACTCTTCGTAACAAAACAGCCAGGTTATCCGTGCCGGAAAAGTAGGTGCTGGGTCGGCCATATCTTTTCCTCGGTTCTATGTCTCGGTCAATTTTTCTGGTTGTTTGAGCCACTTAACGAAATACAATACTCTTATGACTAGGACGAAAGCAACTATTGCAGTTTACCTATTGTCCAGAGCAGGATGTAGAAAATAAGAAGTGGTCGTCGAAACAGGTTTATTGGAATGCTAGGATTTTGGGAAGATTTGTCGGCACACCACTGTCAAAGCGTGAAATGTACTAAACAGAACAGAAATAGTAGTGGCGCATCGCACTAGTCGGTCTCGTGTTGATCGATTTTTTTATCGCTGCCACGACCCTTGGGGGATTTTCAACGGGTTATTTTTAGCCATGTCCATCATGAGTCACCAAATCGTAGGTGTGGGGTGGGTCGAGCCTCAGTTGGAGCTGATCGATCTGGCGGCCCTTTTCCTTCCTCGTCGTCTAACTTTGCATGCGTGGCCCCCATAAGTTCTATGTGATCGTCTTGTTCTGGGCTTTGCGAAAGTAATGACGCAGGACTGTGAAAGCTGCAGAAACACCCAGAAGTCTATTAATGGAGGTGACCTCTGAGTATCACGCCTTAGGTGTTAGCCGTTCTGCCTTTGAGTTGCTTAGGCCTAAAGTGGTGTTTTCCTGAAGATCAAAAGCATAGCCAGCCTCTCAAACGGGCGTTACAAATTGGAAGCTTGTGTCTAGTTTCCGAGCGGCCCCGTAATTTCCGCCCGGTTTCCACAACGTAGTTGCAGTCACCATTTTTGCAACGTATTTTTGGACAAATTCTGAGGTTTTAGTGGTGGCAGCATGTCCTTAGGTTGCATTAAACGGCGCCGAATTGTTGCTCGGCGTCAATGAATTATGCCTAATTTGGGGGAGGGTGTGGGAGGCGTTAACAGTCGAGATACCGCATTGCAACAAACGGCCCTCCAAACTTCGTATTTCTGCTCATTTGTCCGGCGTCTGTACGCTCGGCGCCGGCTTTTCTTGAAAATTCGTTAGAATACCCATTAGCAGTGAAGAGGTTCTGATGATAGCGTCCTTCAGTGTCTTGCTTGATGGCGTGCCGCAGTGTGCTTCAACCCTGGGAAATACACTTAGGAAACGGTTACGTTTGTGAGACTGAATCTCTGCTGACGGACGTTTCTTTAATATCAGCTGCTTGGCAGGACCTCCAAGAAAAAGGAGTGACTCTGTCACTTCCACCTGCGATGTGAAATTGATCAACAAAATTGACCGATTTAGAGCGTCAAATAGAGAAGTTACAATTGCTTATGCAACTGTAATTGCAGAAGCATTATCCGCGATCTGTTTTATGTCACAGGTCATTTCTCTTTGGCTATTCCGCCGCCTCTCTGCCCTACTTCTCAACGCAGTGACGGTGAAGTGTAGAATCCCCAAGTAGATGACAATTCCATAAATATACCCTAAAATCCAGTGTAACTGTAAACATCACTTACTATCCACCGTCCCCATTATTTGAAACTTTCTCCCCTTTCTGACTAAATTTAAACTTACCAGCAGCGTTTTACTTAAAGTCTGCTATTTTTGGAAATTGCTTTTTGTTGTTCTTAATTATCGCACTCATTTTCTTTGCAATATGACGGTGTACAATAAGGCATTCGGCAGAAATTTATCTATTTTCTGTGTCTTCTTACCCTCCGGTTTGTGTGTCGCCTCATTCCTAAAACCCCCTTTACCATCATTGAACGTATGACACGATCCACAAGGTAATTTAAGTTAGTTGGGGGTCCTATACCATATTGTTGACCATAACACTCCTTCTTTTTGCATCCAAATATTCCTTCCTTCGGAATAATCTTTCACTATAATTTAAACCGTCGCTTAAGTTATCGGTATCCAAATCGAAATTATGCAAACACCTTACTTCAGAAGGCATAACGTCGCTATTGACCTTTCGTTCCTGGACACTCAAACTGTAGACTTTGGAAAGGTTTCTACTGAGATCTAATGACAGCTAATTCATGTTTTAATCGTTCAGGTGGGAATTCTTACTTGGATTCTTTCAGCTTGTTTTAAATTGGCTGCTAAACCCACTGTTATTACTCCTCCCCCTGCAGCGATGATTTTCATGGATTTTTATGTCATCTCCTCATCTCTACCCCAAGCGATCTGTTGACAGATGCGGCGCATTTCATCGTATTTGTCACTTGATAGTAGTTGTGTCGTTTACTTATGTATTATCATGATCACATGTCCCCACGCCCTCGATGATTCTCGCAGTCTTTAATATCCCCTCCTCGCTTTCACTCTGAACAGACTGTGACCGATCGCGTTGGGTCTCTCCTCTCTCGCCACCTTGACGGTTGCTTCTGCTATCATATTTGCCTAACCATGAGCAACAGTTTCTCCTCCCTAAAAACTGATCAGATTCCATTTATTTTTTCCTTTTAATTGAATTGGGGGGAGCTTTTTCACTGTTAGGTAATCATATTTCATATCCAACTGCTTAATTTATAAACACAGACAGAGCACCATAAGTGTTTGCTTACTCGTTCTAAAACTTTGCCCGGAAATGTAATTCTACGCATCCTTAAAGCAGCGCTGTGTGTGCTAAATAAAACTATTTTTCTATTTTTGACATGTCTAGTGGTCGGGCACGGGCAAGCAGATTTAAATGTAGGACGTTTAAAAAATGTTACGCTTTGTTAGCTGTTATTTGAACTGAAATTTCTTTTTTAAGATTAATTAATAACAGTCAAGTCAAACCATGAGCAAGGGACTTTCATCCTTGAAGGCCACTAGAGCTGTGGAAATTTAGGTAAACTACAAAGGCAATTAAGGAACTCGTTACCAACAAATTCATCTATGCAGCTCATCAGCACTTAAATGATAGATAATTGTGAACTCGAATAAGCAGTTTAGAGTTAACATAAGCAGCGCTTACAAAGATTAAGCACATCAGCGAACCCCGCAAAAAATGATAAGGTACCACAGAAGTTCAAAAACGTCTGTGTGGTAAATGAGTTGCGCGTGAGACTTTTGAATACCCCGTTCATCGAACTTCGAAGCACAGCCATTAGAAATGGTACACTACAAGTTTAGGTTATGCTCCCAGTGAAGATGATCCGAACCGAAGAGTGGACTATTGCAAATCGCACGGATGGGATGCGGATAAAATACTACTTTCTAACAAAGATTGCATTGAATACTGAGGCTATTTTGAGATTAAGTAGTTCAGTAAGAATCCTCAATTACACTTATCAAAGATATGGAAAAGAGGACAGGGTGGTGGAAAATTATGTTAGCTTATTAAGATTTACGGTTTTATAGGGCTTATCAACAAGAGAATAAAATGGCACAATTACTCCGATGATAATGTTACCGGGTAGATCTAATTGGTTTTGCTACGGTAGTTTGTTATGCTAAGCAATAGAGATATTATCGAAAATAAGGCATGCCAACACTGACATTGTAATGCAACATCTTGTCCACATAAGTTCTTGCCGAACAGTTAAATAGCACGAAGGAAGTAAATAGAATACTCTCCTGCCGCTTCAGAACCAACCTCTTTCGTCATTTTTGTGAATACTTCAAGGATAAAGTCTGCGTCATTAAATCGCCAACGATCGTTAAATAGAGAGTAAATACCGGACAGGAGCACACCCAAATACCAAATAAAATGTTAAGGATGCCTCGCGTTATTATTAGGGCCCCGAAAAACGGTTCACTGGTTGAAAACAGATGTTTACAAAAAAGGTTAAATACGTTATGTAGACTTAATTATACCGGAAAATGAAATATACCTTGATAATCTCTGACCTTTTCGTTGTTCGACATGCGTTTCCATCTTCGGGGCACCCCGTGTAATTAGAAGATGTAAACATAACCATAGTATTTTCTTCGTCGCACGAGATAGTTTCCCTCGACACATTACTCCACTTTCCGATAACAGTAAGGCTTGTTGTATTTTCTTGCGTTCGTAGATTATCAGCGGTCACTTTTTAATTTTAAATGTCCCTTCTTTACTGCCCAAAATATAAACTTACAGAGCCCATTGCTAGAAAAAGTTTCAAGGCATTCCAGATCTTAAGTAGCTCTGAGTTCTACTAAAAAGTGCGCTTTTTCCTATGATAACAAAACATAGAAGCATGTTCGGCATAAAAATAATTTTTGCGTACAAGTCAGTGTTATAGTTGAAATGCACAATCAAGGAGGAATCTCACACGGATATCTCAAATATGGGTCATAACGCATCGTCAGGTTGGTCACCTACCGTAGTTTTTAACATGTATTTCCAAGCCTAGACACCAAATAATATGTATTATCCGAACGTTTTGACACTGTGAATGCCCTATTTTTTCCAGGTTATGTTCTTCTATTCTCTATTTTTCTTGAAACGGGCTTTTGTTTTCGAAGTCGATATATCTGCCCGTGTGGTCTACATAGGTGGTTTTACTTTAAGCAAAGTCGGCGTCAATACAATGCTTTATTCAGACTGTACTCATTAAACGGTAACTGTATATTTATTCCTAACCGATCATCGAGGAATGCTTAAGACACTTTCTGAGAAGAAGACCAAAACATTGGACAGATGATTTAAGTATTAGTTTGCTCCAAGATTACTGATCACGTTTGAGATTTTGCGGTTATATGTTCCCAGAAGACCAGCTGGCAAGCATGTACTTGCTTTCTAAATTCTCGCCAGACCAGTGCATTTATACGGAACGGGATAGACGTAAAACATGTTCCCCTTAAAACGCAGGCGGGGTGTGGGAATATTTGGGGGAAGGGGTAATAATAGTAAGTGCCGAGGACGGAGTGAGAGCGGAAGGGCGTGCAGAGAGTTGCATGGGTAGTCCACTTTCGACCACGGTGGGTGCATAGCCTGAACGTAGTTCTTCTGCGCGCAGAGGATCGGTTTTCTTGACCTCATGGTGGCCGCTTCTGCTGTTGCTAACAGACGCTGGCCCAGCAGTTCATGGTGGCTCGATGGGACCTTATAAATCACACGTAAAGCTTCATTGTCCCCCACGATGTCCTGAATTAGCTACATGCGCGAGAATGGCACTGTTTATGATCTTAGTTTCGCCTTTTCTCAGCCATACCGGGAGGTGTTTTCGTATACTATTGGATAGGAGTCGACTTGTGCTAACAATATAGCCTGTATATGCAAAGTGATGTGGGCTGAGTTGGCAACTCATGTTTACCTTCTTCTCGTGGTCGCAGCCGACATTCTTTTCGTGCCCGAACACTAGCGGCGAAGCACCAAAACAAGAATCACTAGACTGAAAGTTTCACAATGGTCTTCCAATTGTTTTACGGGTGAACCTCGAACCAAAAACTAGATGATTTTAAAGCGAGGAAACTTGGCTTACGGATATAATTTGACAAGTTGGTATTGGCGATTCGTCATATTTGTAAAGACAAAAAACCATCTAGGAGCGAACTCATTTTAGCCTTTGCCTGAATCAGTCTCTTATACCACAAAGTTTTCCTGCACATTGCTATTTTTGTTGATGCAAATGACTCTGTCCTCCGTCTCAGACATGAACTTTTCTTTCCTTAGTGAAGAAACATCAATTGGAACTTACGAATACTAAACTAAAAAGTTTCCACATTCTTATCCTGACCCTATATTAAGCGTGTGCTGTCCATTTTAGCGATCTGCAACAGTTGCATATTGAATGAATCTTCCTGTATTTGGATTGCATTTTGAAATCAATAATGTTCTGATGCCTAGATCGCTTCAGACAAAGCTATTTATTTTTCCCTTTTCCGTCAGATCACATGAGCTATGATATTTTTCCGTTAAACTCCGCGTTTTTATACTTATTCAGAATAATAAAATGCGTTTTTTCCGTAAGTTTTTCGATACGCTCGAGAGTAGCGCATACGATGTGGTGCGTGTTACTAAGTGCCTTTCGTATATTTTGATAGGATACTTTCGTGCATTTGTGGTCGCGGCCCAATCACATTAAAAAATCTCTCCCATATATTCTATCGGCTCAAAATGCATTGGCAGGGAGGAGGCCTTTAGGAAAAATGGAGAGGATGGCTAGGACGTTAAAACCGCTACGAACAATTCGTTTGTTTTTCCGCCAAACGTTTTAGGAAACACCCCATTTTTTCTACTTTGGACTCATTCATGGTGTCAGTATTACGATATATTAAGAATGAAGGGGGGTAGTCACATCGGAAGTATAGACAAAATGTTAAAAATTCCGCATTCGTATTCCTCGGTGTGCCATCTCTGCAGTCGATACGAAGAAGATGGTAGCAAGCCATCAACAGTTATAATTTTTATTGGGTTTTCTTACTAAAAAGGTGCTATGTTGAGCATGTGTATATCAGAAGTGTGATAGAACGACCATTCATAGCATAGAAGTTCTCTTAACTCCCCTTTTCGTATACAGCAGCTGCACTGAACGCAAAATAATCGGTTTATAGTTTTCGTTTCATTTATAGCTTTTTCCGGAAGTTACGCAAATTGCAGGCACTGTAGCCACTAGTGGGAAACCTGTTTTAGGTCAAAATATAATTAAAGATGACTGTCCACTATCTATTTCGCAAATCATTCATCAGAAGGAAGCCAGATACGTGAAACAGGAAAGTTGTGAATGTAGTTGCGACACGAGAGACGCTAGCTGCCACATCCGTTTTACAAATATCCAGAGTTAAGGGAAGCAGGAATACATAGTAAAAAAGTGGTACTTTGGTTTTTTGCTGGGCAAGAGTTTATATATGAGCGACAAATACTCACAAAGTACATAATTTCTTATGAGAAACTATTCCGATTTAAATAACACGAATAAGGTTTAGGTGCATTCGTCTGATAGCTTTTCCACAGCGACTTCTATGATAAATGTAATCTAAAATGAAAAAAGCTTTTAGATTCGTTACTTAGAAAATTCTACTATCAGAAATGACACTGCACTTTGCATGCATTGCTCTTCTTGAGACTTCCGATAGAGCCGTTTGTTTTTTTCCACTGTCCATCTTTGATTTTGTCGATCTTAGGTCGGACTATGTACAGCTGGTCAGTGTGAAGGATCATTCTCCCGAACTCGCTTGATCGCAGTTTACATGCGTCTTTTCCCACCTTTTTATGAACTGAGAGTTAAGTAGTTAAACAGAAGGGAGGAACGATCAGGGTGTGACAAACCACAGCGTATAATTCCACAAAGTTGGTTTGACAAATTTCTTCCTGTCGTTTGCTCTGAATGCTTCCCCTAATGTTACCTTTAACTTCCTCAGAACCCCGTTACGTGCTTGTGGTATGTCCATCCATTGTGTGTGAAAGCAAACCTCCTCATTCTTTGCTTTTCTGGGCATGAGTGGAGAATTTCATCATTAGTAATTTCATTTGGGTGAGACAGACTGACCAGGCAAAAACGCAGAAAGTGAGCTGTTGGTTAGTTTGTAGGATAAATCTTGCGAAGAAGCTGACCTAACTTTGTTAACCCCCTAACCTTATTTTAAGGTTGATTATAAGCCATTCGCGTCCTGGGATTTAGATGACCTATCTTTCTTCTCCGCGTTGCAGCAGCCAGTTTAGTCTTCTAGCTGCTCTTTCTTAGCCTTTTGTGTGTCCCATCTCACTCGTTTCAATTCTCTCGGGACCGGTAGATAGTAGAGCTCACAAGGTTAATTACGCTGTTCTGTTATGTGTCCTTTAAGTGTTAAGTCAGTGAATGCTGACAAACATCATGTCATAAGTGATAAGTCGTCAACCTACTGCCTAGAATTATTTACCTTTAAGGCTCTGCGCAGAGGCTTTTAACTTGTTTGTACACTTGTGAGACCGGATTTGGAATGGAACAACTCACAGTTATTATGAACAACCCCAGTTAGCCCTTTATTCAGATCTTAAATGTCGGCAGTGCCTCATATTCTGCGCATTAGATGTCCCTCCTCAAATTTCCCTAGATTCGTTAAATGACCTCACGAATATTCCTTCGCCAAAGGAAGGGGTGTAAAATGCACAAAGACCCTTTCTCGCAACCGACCAAGTTCACCATCAGCCCAAGCATCGAGCTCAGGAACTGTAAGATGCGCCTAGAATAATTCGTACTAAGGCAGGCCCTTGCTGGATCCATGCTCATTCCTCCTTCCTTACCCACTATGTTGCAATGGAAAGACAAATGTAAGATGCCCAGAGGGTTGAGCAGACGCTGTGGTTGACAAAGTCAATTGTACTGCATACGCATGCCACACACACCTCATTTTCTGCTTCCTACAGACTACAGGCAGGGGCGATATCTGATCTCACAGCCTTACTAAGCTCAGCAACTAGTCTGCGCGCTTCATGCAAGAGCTGATCCCCAAACGCTGTTCCAGGGTACACAAAATGATAAGCCTCTCCGCTTAAGTGGGAAGTGTATATTCGTAAATGAGATGTTTCGTCCGTCATATCGTCATTGGTAAGGTGATTTGCATGTATTGGACAAGACAGTATCGTGTTCTGTTACAGGAACTGTCGCGTATGCCAGTCTCAGAGAAGGATTCTTGAAAGCTTTAGGACCTGTATTAAGACAGAGTTGTAACATGGCCTGGACTTTGTTGTTGAACTAAAGAACGCGCATATGTCGGAGTCAGTTCGTATTACGGCCAAAAGTACTGGCACATTGTGGGTAGGAGTGGCGTATCTGACGTGTTTGTGCCGAATCCCCCGGCATTGGCGCGTCCGTCGCAGCACAATGGGTACGAAAGTGACCGATCAGGACTATGTATGGTCTGAAGATGCCATTGAAGTGGTGAGTTGTTGAACTTGACTCCACAGGCCCTCTGATAGGGGCGACGGTAATGATTTGCACCGAGTGGAAAGACAGTCCTCGGCGATGAAACTGCTGGCGATAGTAGGGTTAAGCAAGGTGAGAGGCAACCCGCTATTTTACTGGATTCAGCAACGTTTAACGAAGTCAGTCCGGCTCTGGATGTCTGTCAACAATACGGGCGTGATGGAGAGGTTTGGATGCCTGTGTCATTTGTCTGCGATATTGCAATTTGAGCCTCCGCCTTCGCCTTGGCCGACACAAATCGTGTGGTTCAGAAGATGACTGCTCAAATGCATACGTGAATGCGCTGCACTTATGGGCTAACCCAAATGAAGATATTCGGTGATGTGTGAGTACCCACACCTGAAAACTCTTCCCATACCTCCGTCTTAAGTTAACTTAAAAGCCCTGAGCGGACGGCGGCATGCAATCCCGCAGGTGATCCGGGCTAATTCGGATCGTTCCCCAAGAAAACCAAACCATGACCCATAGCAGAGTTCAGCAACCGTCTGGGATGCTTAAGCAGTCATCTTCAGAAATTGCATTGCTTACATCTTCGCGCGGAATAAAGACAGAAAAGGTGCCCCGAACAAATGCTGGCATCACCTTGTCCACACGCCCCCCGTGGTTTGCACATGAACAACACGCGTTTGTTGCAATCAAGCAAATAACAAGTCTAACCTCAATATCCTCTGTTCCAACCTATAGACTGCCCCCGCGAATTTGCTCACAGTGACAGCCTGAAATGTTTGATCTCTTTTACCCAATCTGAGGAGTGGATGACCGGAAAGGACGACGGCGCTAGTTGGTAGAAAACTGGCGCTCCATAGAGTGGACATCTTTGCATGCACCGAGATCCGCAACTGTAAGAGAAGTGACAGGAGATGCCGACCCATCTCTACACTAACTTCGTGGCCTTGTTCAGAGCCTTCAACAAGGGGGTTACAGTGGACCTTGTGAAATAATGCGGAGACTCGGCCCTTCTTAGTGAGTCAAGAAAATAGTGCGTCAGCTCCACGACGGGATGCTGGCGTGTGTCTCGGACAATGGGATGGTCTTTGAAACATTCACAGCAACCAATGGGGAGAAGCGGGGTTACATACGCTCCCTCACCTTTTTTCAGCCTCATATTCTCTGTCTTGCTGATGGGAGCCGACCATGATAAGCGTTCTGAGGATAGCATTGTCTACAGGACAGACTGTCGCTTCTAAATTCTCGGCGCATGCAGGCCCGAACTCATCTATTCGTAACTTTTGTCCACGATTACTCTGTCAGCATAGTAACAGAATCAGATATGTAACGGAGCGTGAATCTGCCCGTCTCCGGCTGCACAAAATTCGGTCTGGACATCGACACGGACAAAAATGATCATGCATCAGACGGCATCCAACTCTGAGCGCAATGATCCTCGCATCACCGTCAACCGAACCCAAATCAAAACAGGGGATGAATGCATCTATTTAGGCAGCTCACTACTACGGAACATCAGACTTGACGATGAAGCTACACACTATATCTCCAAGTTCGACCAAGCGCTCGGACGACTGAAGGTCAAACATTCCGCGCGCGGATCGGTCTTGTTGGGCATTTTCGTGCCCAGTGCAACAACAGCCCGAAAATTCCACCTGTTATCTCTGCAAAAGCCTCCTTCGTCATTTCTGGGTCAAGCCCTACGGCGGTCACCATCGGTGATTACACTCCTGATAGCCCGTCACCGGCGCCGTCATCCCTTCGGTAATCCCTGCCGTAACCCCCGTGACAACGCCGACGACCATTACCATTCCTCCCATTTTCACCACTCGTGCGGAATCGCCCGGCGGACCGTACACCATTATCCTCACCACCACCACCACCACTACCACCACTACCACCACTACCACCACCACCACCACCACCACCACCACCACCACCACCACCACC
>CACRXP010000309.1:447190-475039 GCA_902702965.1 Spirometra erinaceieuropaei
ACCACCACCACCACCACCACCACCACCAACAACAACAACAACAATACGGACTCGATTCCAACCTGTTCCTATTGAGATTGCACCTTCATATGCCGCATCAGCCCAGACAGTCAGTTGGAAATCTATCGCACTGGGACTAGTGAACCAGTATCAGAAGCACCCACATACACCCATCCACCACCATTATTTATAGCACATGGGAGTCCCTACCACAGCACCCACCTCCGGGACGAAAGTGGCACCTCCCACAAACGTGATCTGCGACTCCTTTTCCGTGCGCCCGTATGCTACTCTAACACACGTGAGATCCGAGTAGGCCAACCTTTTGTGCCAAAACCTGCTGTTTTGTGCGGGGCGCGGGTCGTGCGTGTGTGTGTGTGCACAGCTCCGTCGGTCGCTGTGCCCAAACTCAGTATCGGTTGGTTGAGGGGCTCAGAAGATCGACTGGCGCACGGAAGGGGAATGGCGAATGAGGTGAGCCTTTGGAAATCCGTCCACGTGTCAGTTCGGCGCCTTTCTCAATGAAATAATTCTAGTGCGCTTGAAACTATCACTACGAGCTAGGCACTGTGGCTTGGAGGTTGCAAACTAACGGCACAAAGAAGGCCTCGCAGTCGGCCCTGTGTGATTTGTGTGTTATGGACGACTGGCGAACTGAGAATTAGGCTAAGTAGCTCCTCCTTAACCATGCATCTATAATTGCTCTTATGGATTTTAGTTTCGAACCGCCCCGATTCTGTGTGAAATTTCAATGTTATTTAGAAGCAAGTCGTGTGTGGCGCGCGCAGACGGACTCCTGCAGCTCTGTCACACACACTGTTCCAGTCTTCGCACCAGTTGGCTAACCGATTTGGGCAGTCAGCTGGTGTCTGGGGCGGGGAGGCAAAGTGAGACCGACTCTGAGGGGTCTGTCCCTACGACACTCAGCGCAGATTCTCCACTGTAAACAATCATTTGCACTCTTACGTTATCACGGTGCCTTAGAAGCCGTGGCCTTGAAAGTTGCCCAAATGACGCGATAACTCGGTCCTCTTCACGGAGCAGAGAGTCAGACTGCAAGGGCTCCTCCTTACTTTGGCGTCTCTAGCGCTGGTACTCAGTTGGTATTCGAACCGCTCCTTCGTTGTTTTGGTGAAACACCGATCCTTAGAGCATAGACGAGCTGGTTAGCTTTGTCGACCAATGTCCCAAATCCTGCTTCCGCTTTCTTGACTCCATGTTGTCACCGACACAGCGAAGTAAGCGAAGAGAGAGAGGAAGAGAGTGCGGTAGCTGCAGCACAAGTCTACTATCCTTGTAAATTGGTTCACGCGCAAGTCATCGTTGCTGCGTCCGAGAGTCTAGGGGACACGGAGAGGACATCGCCGAAAAAGACGGTTTAATTCCTCTATTCTAGAAAGGTAGACTGTCTCTCGATCTACCGTAAAGTATTTTATTACCAGATCGACCTGTTAATAAGACCTAACAGGAGAATTTTATTTACGCGTTTGTCGTCGCAGAGGGAGCGATTTGGGGGCTTGTGATGTCATTAAGTCCCATTCTTAAGTGAACAGTATTCTGGAAACCTGTGTTCTGTTGGAGCAATGTGATAGTCCCCTTAACTTAATCTCTGTGAAAATATTTGTGCAAAAATATTTGTTGTTGTGAACTCAGTTCGGCTTGAGGACCTATGTTTAACATATTTTTCCCAAAGTTAATATTAACTCAGTCAGTGTTCTCCCTCAAAAACCAGCCAACAACATCCCCATAGGTTTTATGATTCCCCCGCATTTCACAACTAAACTATGAGTTCTTTATTATACAGATTCAGAGACGTCTTCGTCTTTGAAACAAAATACACTACGCCCTCTTCCGGGAAATTAGTTATGAAAACCTCAACTTCTTCGAAGCTAGACTCATCACCAATATTTTGTAGGACAAAAAGTGCCACGTAAAAATCCGCTATGTTATTTCTATTCGACCCATTAAGATAGAGTCTCTGAGTATTTGACTAAGTCCAACTTTGTCTTCCTACTTGTCATGAAACGCGATGCGTTCATTCTTATAAAGTCCCCACGTAAACTGACTCCTCATCATAATATGGTCCAATGATCTTCACGAGTACTGGCGATGACGAACTTGACGTTATTTAGTTCGGCAATAACCCTTACTCTACTGCTCTTCCCTGCTGTCGGCGATTATGTCTGTTTGTTACTCCTTATTCAGACCTTCTGGTAACAAATTTATCTTCTTTGCCTATCTGAGGTGCCATTTTATGATAATCCCTCATGGGTATGTCCCGTACAACCTACATATTTAAACTGTTAACGTAAAACTCATCGGTTTGCGACATCAGCCACTTATAAGTGTGACGATCCTTTAGCGCCACATTTTCAGCAAGTATATGATTAAGAGGAAGGAAGAGAAAGGAATTTGTTTATGTAGAAATCTTTCGGCATTTGAACATTTATTGCATCCATGCGGAAGTCATATATCTGTGATCTCAAATAGTTGTTCAGTCGTTTCCTAGCCAATACGTGAATGCTTCTGTGGGGCATGCCTACGCGGTAGGTAAGGTTGAGAGTTCTAGTCGCTCTCAAACAAAACTGCTGGCCAGAAACGCGTAACAGAAAGTCCACGCCCATATAGTGAGTTCACATTTAGTGTATCACTGCGTTATTTCCTTGTTGTATAAATATGAATGTAAGTTTTACAAATAAACTTGGTGCCTACGTGTATTATTGAACATCATTTTCCTCCACCCCAGGCATTCGGAATGGAGTCTCAATGATAAAATTGCAAAAACCGTCAGACGCAATCTTTTTCGAGGAGAAACACCCACTATCTTACCGAATCACGTTTGTGCCCGCACCGACTATTGTCTTCTGACTAGTGCGCTTTACCCTAGGTCACAGAGAAGATATCAGCAGACGTTACCAAGAATTTAATTCTTCTCAGGCCTCGCTTTCGTGTAATTTTGATGTAACCTTAGTTTTCCTCCTGATGTTCGGACGACATACTCATCCGTTCAGCATCGGAGCCTGTCAAATCTGCCGCGTATAGTGCATTAAATAGGAGAGATCACCGTCGTGTGCATCAATTGCATTTTATGTGCTTTCCTGGGCGTACATATTTTACTGCCTCCATTTAGTTAGAAGGCAGAAAGTCAACCAACTTCCATCACGACGAAGCCTGCGGTACGTGCAACGGGACTGCTTGAGATAGAAATTTCGGCCTAGCCCCACTACAAGACTCATCATGATGTGATGTCACCAATGGTCTAGATCCAACAAAAGCCTCTAATCGTCTAGTGGTTACAATGTGGTCTTGGTGAATATATATGCATTGGAAAAATCAACTGACGACTGAAGACAGGGACGGGGAGAATTAACCAACGATAAAGAGCTTTGACTGGAATGTATGGAAGAGGGTGCCTGCCGACCTGACTAGTGACGAGCTTGAATTTAGAGTGGCTGACATCATGAGTTCATGCAAACAGGACCAGGAAGCGTTGCTGTCAGAAGCTGTCAACCGACGTATTCAGCTTCACAAGCTCACACGACTTTAAAAGCATACTTTATAGTCCGCCCTTGCAGGCATCCCCCACTCGTTAAGCCCACTCCTTAGGCAACCAATACCTGGCCACCTATCAGACAACTTTACGAACTCTCTTGTTCGACTTTAGAAACACATATTGCTGGGGCCGCGAGGGATGCCTAACCACTTGGGTGGCCAACCCGGTAGTAATCTCTGACCCCCGGCTAGGCACAGACGGCGAAACAAACGATCCAAATGAAGTGCACAAATGCAAAGTGACACGCGCAGCAACGACCACCCCCGCATCTTTTCTGTGTCGGATGCGCCACGGTCTGATCAGTCTCCCATGATGAACGGGCACATATGTCGTTTCATATTAAAACTATTTCTTCATCTTTGCGCCTTCCAAGAACCGTATTTTGTAAACGGTTAGACACTATTAGGTCCTCGGAAGTGATATTGTCCAGTATGGCATTGGGAACCCTTGATGTCTTCGCGAGACCGACGTTGTTAAGTTACGCTATTTATATAAATGAAAGATCGGTTTCCTGTTTTCTTGTTAAAACAAACAACTGAGTTTTCTAATTCTCCAGTTATTTTGATCATACGCGACCACAAGTCCGGGATTACCATAAAGAGGGCTCAAAAACAGTGTCATCGTATGTGACGATGGGTTCCCGCAAGAGTTTCAAAGCTCTGAATAGCAAACAAATTGTTCCGGTAATCAGACGGTCTTGAAATTACCCGTGCATACACCTGGAACTCGAACTTCTACTTTCTTTCAAGAAAAGATGCTTTTGATGTGTGATTTATTTCCTGTAAAATCATGTTAACCGTGTGAAAGCAATTAGTTCCCGCACATTCACATTTTCTGAATTCACTTAATGTACCCTCTAATGATATAGTGAGTATGCAGAGAGAAAAGCAGTTGTCCAATCCCTGGTGCAAGACGACAAATCCAGTCCCGTGAAAACGCGGATAAAGGCGTGGGCCACTAATCTGACGGCAAGAACTACCGGGAGCCTTGGTCTTTGTCAGCAGTCCCAGCAACCGACATATCGATTTTCCCTGCGACCACGGACTTCTCTTCTTTGCGACGTGAAGCTGAAAATCGCATGTTTATTCAAGGCAATATATGCTTCAGTTAGTCATGCCGCACCGAGATGCATCAGCAAGCAGAAGCTACGTCAATGTACTTTGCCAGTTTCAAAATGTCAAAACCTCTATGGCCTCGTGCACGCACATACATGCACATGTAGTGGTGTTTGCATTGACTGCTGGGTCTGCCCAAATGACCCTGATTCGAACGCATCCCTGGCCAGCATCCGGCGGATTTGGCACAGGACACCTGTCACATAATGTCCGTTTTGCCCTAGTTCTTTACCCGCTACTGACTGCAAACGTCCAAGTTTTCGGTGCAGGACATGTGGCCAAGCCAACGCAGCTTGTTTGTGGAACCCAGAGAGTTACTCAGTTAGCCTTCGGTTGTGCTCGTTTTTTTATCCGAATTCAGTCCACGGGTGAAGGCATGACAGACAGAACTTTTTGCAAGGGGCTTGATTGAACTTTTGAATGTTGGGATGTGAAAGTTCTGCGTTTAGAAGACCAACACGTGAAAGAAAACATGAGAAAAAGTATTGAAAATTAGCGAATTTGCACACAGAGTGCACACAAAATATGCCTTCTCCGTTGCAAAATTGCCACTGCGGGTGAAACGATAGCAGTTTCGTCAAGCGAAAATGTCAAAAAGATGACTATTCCAATAAACGCTTATAATGCGAACTATCTCATAAATCATATGGTTGATTTTGTTCTAAAAAATAAAAACGCCAATTTTTTCCCTCGACGGGCGCGCTGTCCAGTGCTTATGCCATATATTTACCGATATTATCCTGATGCATCAGGTGGTAATTTGAAGGCAGTTACCAGAATGCGTGAGTAGCTACGCTGTAGGTTTCACTCATAGGGTAAAGGGATAACATATTAACAGCAAAGGTAGTAGCCAAAAGCCCATACACGCGTGTTTCGCCGATATTCTGCCGCTGCATGACACAGCTGCGAGGGGTTCGGCTCGTCAATGGGTCCTCCGGCATTCCCCGCCTGCTTTCTGGTAGATACTCCAATTACAATTTGTTGCTTTTTTCTCAGAAATTATCTGCGAACTTGGAGTGGATTAGTATATCCTGGGTTTATAAGCTCAAACCGAAGTTTTTATATAGACCTAGCATATACTGATCTACTCCAAGTTCGCCGTCAGTTTCTGAGAAAATTAAAAAGCAACAAATTCACGCATAGGCAAAGTGACTGCGGAAGCGAACGGTGGAGCACATGCGGCCCGAGCCCGCTTTGACAACAGCAACATGTTCACACACAGGTGCCGTGGTTGGGTTTCTTTCGTGGAACAGCGGTGAATATTGTTTCTTTCGACGGATTAAATGGCAACAACACACGGATGCCTATTTTTGACTAGACATTGAGCTGTGGGCGCTAAAACGAAACAAATGTTGGGTTATATTCAACAGTATTCCAGAGTGGAAATAATTACTTGCAGATATTCTCAGCATTTTGAGTATGGAGTGTGGTAGTAATTTGCCTCCTCTGTGTATTGCCATTACCCACATACACACAGAATCTTGACTGTCGCCCGTGAAGGAAACAACTGTTGAAACATATTATGTTTTTAAATTATTTTTCATGTGGTTAACCTCGCTTGCTGCGGAGAAGTATATCTCGTGATATTTACTAGGCATGAGATAAAGCCTCTGAGTGTTCTCTATAACCTTTATGCGGAATGTTTCCATACATTCCAATAGGTTTTCAAGCTCTAGCATAGGCAATACGAGTTAATAAAAACGTCAAAAGCAGTTCCTTCACCAAAACCCAATGGGAATTGGTGAATGTTCAGGCCGTTCAAGACAGTGATCACCACAGTAAATGAACAGGAAGATCATGATTGTCAGACAAAAGTGTACGGAAAAAGGAACTTCAAAAACTACGCCCGCCTGAACAGAGAAAGGGTAGGAACGTGCATGAGGGCGGTTTACGATCACTGCGAGTGGAGAGAAGGCGGCGCATCATCTAAAAAACCGACCCGAATACTTTTGTTGTAACCATAATTTTCGTTTAGGCAGACTTGACCAATGAAGCGTGTTAGTAGGCCTTCGGGTTGCGCATCTAGGGTCGACCCGAGCGCTCATAGTCTTTTTTACTTGGGTTGCAGATTTTGTGATGTCTCAGGCTACTGCGTCAGCAGCGTCCTAGTCGAAGTCGTAGTAGTTTTAAGCACACCCGTAAAATATTTACTAGGGGAACACGCCGGCAGGCAGTCAGGTTATGGTCAGTACTTTGAGCCTCAAGGCAATCAGTAAGGAAGATATAGAAGTTACCTTTATTCTGCCGATGGGTTAAAGTTGAATGTCTTCCTTGCCATAGCATTCGCCGTGAGAAGAGAGTCCTCTTATGCACAGCATAGCTAGCAGGAGGATATAGATTACAATGAGCGGTGCGAATAGCTCGTTCTCCGGCTTCAGAAACATGATGGAGAAGTATCATTGCACGGGTTCCTTTTAAAGCTGAACAGTACTGTTTCAGAGTCGACAGAGATCTCAGTATTAGTATCTTCTGTACAGAAGCTAACGTGAAGTCTCCATCGACTTGTCTTTCTGCATTCATCCGGAACCCTAGACTGTTGGCGGACGCCGCTTCACAATGACATATGACAAACGCTCATAAGCTCATGAATCTGAGCCACGTTCGCTGACATCCCCCTGACCTCCCGTGTCATGGATCTTAACCCGATTTGAGCAAATATAACAGGAGTTCTCAAGAATTTACTTGGTGGCACAATGAACGCAAAAAGGGACATTTTAAATCAACAACTCCTCTACCTGGCCGGCTGCAATCGCCCACACGTGAGTTTGCCAGCCAGAATTGGTGCGTCCACTATCCCTCAACATCTGTTTCAATAAAAAAAATTCGGCAAGATCTTACTTCGTAGACGTACCTGTAAGGGGTTAGGATCAGGGGTTGGAAGTTTGCGTTAGGGGTTAGGGTTAGGGGTGAGGAGTTGTGCTTAGGAGTTAGAGGTTGGGGTTAGGGGTTATGAGTTGGGGTTAGGCTGGGACTTTTCAACTGCAGGTACGGCTACGAAATGAGATCCGACCAACGAGTTCATCTTTAGATTTTCATATCGGCGCACACACGCACTTTGATACACACAGAAATGTGTTAGACCATTTATCCTAATCACCTATTTAAGCATACACATATGTATAAATGATGTTTTAAAAGGCCCACAAAGTACATCTTCCTGTCACTGTCTACATCATTTTAGTTTTTTTTACCACCGTCCTATTTAAGAGCAACTTTAATATCTATAAAAGATAATTTTCACCATCGCGTTATGCACAATATGCCTTCACTTTCCATTAGCTGGAGCAGTCCACTTTCGACAGGAAGCAAACAACACTGTCCATCTATAATGTCTCCCTACTGTCGGCGGTTCAAATAGTGATCCTGCGTCAGAAGCACTGGAACTTAGCTCCGTGTCACTGGTCTATGCTTGACTGGTCTGGTAAATAGTCCCGAATCCAGGCGTTTAAGTCTGGCCAATGAGGGTAGTGGAATTTATGCGAGGTTCGCATTCATTAACTTGACCTTATTTCATGTCAAATCAAGAAGTTGTCTTTTGCGGTGAGGTCATATAATAGAGTCCTTTCAGATGTCTCTCACTAGGAGTGCGAACTAATGGAAGTCCTACCTTGTAATTGTGTAACCCGTCCTTTTTGCATACGTGCAAAATTTCGACGGAAGTATCCTTTTTAAGATGTTACTTTTCAACCGAAAGTTCAGCGATTTACTCGTCAAGATTTCAAAAGCAGAGGCCTTTTGGCGCGATTCAGCCGAATAATTATAGGACATCCACCTGCAGTTTATAAGGTTTTAAATATCTTTGCGACGAATTTGTTGTCTACGGTGCTGTTTAAGATGAAGAAAACTATTCCAAAATCTCTGTTCTTGCCCGACCTCATAAAGTTTATCTAGGATTTCATTGTTAGTAACTAAATGCGTTGTCCATTCGTGCTCTCCTCACCCCGTTTACCGCCCGTCTAAATGATGCAAAAGGTTCTTTGTACGTTTCCCCTTTAAACAATTGCAGCTATTAAGGGGAGTAAAATGAGCATCAGTAAATGCCTAACAGTAATGGTTCCCTCAGCCCCATTTACTTTTTAACTGCACATGAGACATCGAATATGAAAAAAAATTGTCAAGCTGATTGCAATGCACTATGTAAGTTTCGCCTGCATCTTTTACGTTTGAAATCAAAAGGACTTCCTTTTTTAAAGCAAATTAGTGCCGTCTTCTTTTCGAAGGGA
Source organism: Spirometra erinaceieuropaei (assembly GCA_902702965.1). Lineage (NCBI taxonomy): Eukaryota > Metazoa > Platyhelminthes > Cestoda > Diphyllobothriidea > Diphyllobothriidae > Spirometra > Spirometra erinaceieuropaei. The sequence goes on from CACRXP010000309.1 coordinate 456,082, forward strand.
AGCTCGAGGGCCAAAATAATCCCGGGAATGAAACGCAGGCGACGGCTCTGCTTGAACCTACCTCATTGTCCCTGGCCGTTTCCAATAAGACGCTAGTCGTTCATTACCGGGCCATTGAACTCAGATCGACAAGAAAGAACAAACAGGTAATTATCGAATCCGCAATACAAATTACATAACAGAAGCTCGAATGTTTCGTCGCTATTGTTACCTTATATTTTTTACACTGTCGGATTAAGGGTTCGAAGGTTCATTTATACAGAGTCCATCTTATTTTAATTTTCTCGAAAGTCATGTTAAATATTATAGGACTTTAACTGTATGGAGTTGCCTTTTCCGATAGGGAATAGAATTATTGCTCAACAAACCCAACTTGTTTTTCATATTGTGGAGTATAAAAGTCGGAATCAACCTCGTTTTTTCTTAGGTTTCTTGTACCAATAATTAGACTTGAAAGGGACGGGAGATATTACACGCTTACGGGCGAAAACAAACCTTTTGCCGCCTCGGTGCACTTAAGTACATGACATTTATAAAGACAGTTTTGTTTGTTCAGTTTTTCTTGTCTACGCCCTACTTGTGTTGTGACTGAGACGTTACGCAGGTTAGTATAGTACTGACAAGTACTATGTAACTACTACTCAGAGACTGACGAAGACACAGCCTTCCATTTTACTTACTCCATTTATAAACGCAATCTGATGCTTGCATCAAGGTTAGTGGATGTTTTACAGAACACCGCGTGTTCGCTTGGCCACTGAAATACTTAAACTATACGAAGAAACGATTCCCACATAGGATAATATTCAGTCTATAATATAAAGGCAGGCATATGACATATTAAAGTTTCCACTCCAAAAATTCCCTCATCTACAAAAGGCCTGACATAGTCTACAGAAGTAAGGAAGTGGTATCACCATGTATTCTGTCTGTTAGCCTAAGTCAGATGGTTAATGGAAATGAAACTCTAACACAACTGCAAACTGTCGGACACTTCATATGGTACATGAGTATTACAACACCGCCAACAAATATCATGCTCTACTCGGGGTCATAAATTGCTGGATGGCTCTCAGCCTCTAGGGCCAACTTTACCAAGGACAGTACTGTGTTACCCCCCCCCCCCGTTATGTCAACTTTTCAATGATATTTGATAGCCACTCAACCTCACTGGCACTTGTTTGCTGATTTCTTATGGAAACGCGCTGCGCAAAAGCGTTACTTAAATCATACCAACAAGTAGTCATATGATATCAGTCATAAGAAGACCACACGGTCGAATACGTTGGTGTGACATGCCTCCGATTATAAACGTGCAATAGGAGAAGCTCAGTCGAGACAATAAATTTCTTTTACTGAAACAAATAGAAACGTTAATATCCGTGATTTACTGTTCCAGCCTTAAAAGCCCTAAGAGTCTTAGAACAGTGAAAAGTAAGGTAACTGGGAGGTCACTTTCAATTGTGTTTCGTTCGATTCCAATTGACTTTATGTGCATTAGTTCCCCGTATTTCTGATAGGTGATTGGACGATTCAGGTCATCGGCTAAGGAAACATTTATGTTCTTGCATAGATCCAGATCAGCCAAAACGACTGAAGCTGAGTAAAACCACCTGAAGATTGTTCGAAATGGGCAACCCATGCATTACAAGGAACGTTTTTCACCGGAAGGGTTAGTTTGCACAATTTCAGCAAATTGCAAGACTGTCCCATGGCATAACATTTATTGTAACTTAGACCGACAGAGTCTGAAAGTAGCAAACACAACAGGACCTGTTCCATTGCCCGTTCTCCACCCGTTAAGTTGTTCACGCTATCCCACCTGACATTTAAATGGTTCTTACATAGCTATAGGCCTTTTAGGTCACCTCGGAGTAAGGCGTTTGTTGTCGCAACGCCATCTGCTACCATACCAAAGTTAGGCTCAACGTGCGTTCGCCAACTTGACTTTTCAACAAGAATACTTGTGTGCCGTAGATCCTTAGAGGTGCCTAAACTAAATCTTAATGGGACAACATTTTTCTGTACACCTGTCCGTGTTACATTAGGAAACAAGATAAATATGTACCAAACAGCAGTTCTCACTTGTTTAATGCTGTGTATGAGTTAACGAAAAGTCAGGTGTTTTTTAATACAATATTCTGGAAAGCTTTTCGTTAATTTGAGTGAATTAAATCGTATTAAGCTCCATTAATGTGATTTTCGCTTCTCATGCCGAAGAATGTTCAAAATTAAAAGTTGCTTACTAAGTGCCTACCCGAATATTGTATTATGTTTATTCCGGTTTAAAGAGATATTTAGAAATTACTCGTTTTAAGCGCAGTGATAAACTTGATTATAAAGGTTCAAGACCAGTTTTGTTTTTCACTGATGCCTGTCCTTAACGCAGTGATTTTTGAAATCTTGACAATTTAGGAGATGAGTAGAGAGGGAGAATTATGAATCAGCATTCGCGAAAATTTTAGAGGCTATGCGAAGAACCTTGTGCCGAGTCATTTTACCCTGTTAAGATCTGAACAGACTATTTCAGTCAAAAGCATTTTACTCTTAGAGTGAGTGAAAATGGACAATTTTATTGGTCAGCAGTTAATAGCAGAATTGAATGCGTATCGCAAAGAAAAGTCTTTTTTAGTTTGGTAGGGACTGTAGATGGCAGCAGGAATGCAAGTCATTAATCTTCATATAGAGTGAACTATAGTTTGGTTGAAAGAGAGCTGAAGAGTAATAGTATTGAGGTCTGACCAGTGCACTGGAATTATCCTGCAGCCTGACGATTGGAAATGCAAGTCTTAGGTCGTACATCAAACAAACCGATAAGTTAATTAAGTTGGTCAAACTAAAGTTCACGCCCTTAAAAGAAGGGAAGGCATGCTCTTCCTAAACTGAATAAAAGTCCTATACATAGGTATTTTTAGCTAACTATATAGATAAACTGTGACTCAAGTTTTAAATGTCGTTTTAAAGCAGAATACGGCAAACTCTCTCAGCGAATACAAGCTAGTAAAACAAGATCTGTAATCCGTTTTTGTTAAAATTATACGCAGAAATTTAATAGAGTTGCAGCATGCGTTTAAGTTTAAGGGTACTCTTGAGCGACGAATACTGTTACCAGACTAGCCGCGGAAAAAAGATGTGTCACAGCCGGCGACTTGTTCGTTTTTCACCGATTTTAAAACCAGCCTTGTAAATAGTACCCAGAAGAAACCCGAAAACAAAAATATTTTAGACATCATATATGTTTAAACTAATATATTCCAATTATATCCCGATGAAACGGCTTAAGCAGGCAGCCAGTAGCGTCATTTGTCGTTACAGAAGGTTATAAGCTTTTTAAATCAATATTTTAAGTCAACTGGTGGTTCTGACGTGCGCTTTTGAAGCAGAGTCATACTGCAAATCCCATGGTTATCTGAATGTAGATGAAGTCAGACTGCCGTTGTTTGCTGAAGAATTCACAACTGACAGTTTGTGTACTTCTGATACTAGTTGTCAGCAATTCTTCGTTATCTTCTCATGCAGTTAGTCATTAAACTCAAAAGGAGCATGAAAACTGCGGAGGCTAAAATCTGCACATAGTTGCCCTTTGTTTATAGAGAAAGTGCATGTCGTATGTAACGGAAAACTGTAAAATTGACGAACCTTCTAGAAAACAAGTAAAAAGACTTCACCTTATAGGGGCTTTTGAGTATATACCCAGTATTAACCAAGCACACATCAAATTTGCCACTTATACCCTCTTCTTCGCTCCTAGATTCTCACTTGAGTAAACGCTGGATTATTTAAAGTAGATACTTAAGGACAGACCGATAGCTGATCGCGCCACATTAGCAAAAGCGTTTGGTGACTCGTCAATTTGCTGATGGTCTACAAAGCTCACAAGCCTGATGTGCAAACACTAAAAAATTCGTAGGATTTGATAATTTCGAAATATTTTTATTTAGTTTCCGATAATATTTTAGAAAAATATAACTTATCTTTGGCAGCCATCAGAGGTTATCGTCAGATGCGATCCAGTCTGAGCAGTTTAGTCAGTGGCCAATCCCAGGTTTGGGCGATATCCTTGAACAGATTACAGAGGACCTTCACCATCAGCTTTGCAATGACTTAAGGTGAACTTTGCCGGATTAGAGGCTTAACGGTAATATTTCGCAATTAATACTGAAATTGATGTAAAACTCGAAATTTCCGAGAATGGCAGCACTCAAAATAAAAACGCCTGTCCTAAAGCCATAACCGTGCATAATCTAGATGTTGACGAAGCTGTAGCGAAAATCCATCCGCCGTTATAATTCGGGTGGGCGAACGCTCTCCCATCGCTTTCTAAATCATATGCAGGTAGTTGCTGTCGCAATGATAATTCGACCTTCATAAGCGTCTAGGTAAATCATTGTTGCTACGATGCAACCGTGACATGCGCGTGAATTTGTTTATAGTAAGGCAGACTGACGTAGCAACTGTCAAATTCCCTTCCAAAACTCGAGTAGACAGGACAAATGTGTTCGTGCGTCGGCTGATAAAACCAAGCAGCTTGATTGTGCGCAAAAAAACGACGCGACCCCCAACACCACCCGAAGCAGCCTTCAACTAAAGGGCACGGATTCTGCGTAAGTCAGTGGCTTATTGGCCATGTTAAGACTAAACGACCGTATGTTGGCTGCGAGGAGATTAGAAGGCGCAGATTTTTAAAACTGGAGTGCGTAGTGGAAAGAACACTGATGAGCCAAACGCCTCTCAGCTGTATCATGCAGCGGCAGATACTAGTCGAAATGCGTGTTCGAGCTTTTAGTCATTATCTATGTTGTTGGTGTGGCGAATCATAAATATTTTTATTCTACTGATATCCTTTAGGCAGTTAATGGTTGTTATATGATAATCCATCTGTAGCTGAAGGGTGTTGACATAACCATTCATATAAAATTTAGGACTGAGCGTATAAGAGCTTCACTTCGGCTAATTTCCAACAAGTTTACGATCAACTTCTAAAAGAAACTAAAAAGCCGAAATCTAAATCTTGTTCCCCAGGGTAATTGATTTACTGTTGCGTCACCTGTCATACTTCCTGCCCGTCAGATTGTACAATACTTAAGTGCATTGCTGTGGAGGTGAACTCATAATGGGTCTCGCTTTCCCTTACTCCGATCGTTCACAAATGTGCTGTCTAAGCCAGCCCAGTGAGTGGTGATTAGAGTGGGCATAGTGAATGGGACAGATGAGAGCCTCCATCTATGGTACATCACATGCGCACGATAGTTTGACAGTTCTAGGGGACGGGATGCACGACAGTCCCTGAAAGAGCGCGGCGGTGACTAGCGCATGAAATTTTTTTGCAATCAAGGCGGGCTTCGACGCACATCCCTTGCTCCCCCCTAACGTCTACCACATTCCGATGGCAAAAAAGATGACCGGAGGTAGACGTAAATCCGGTGACGGGCTGCTAGATGGCCTATCACCAGGTATAACACGTAATCCGGTCCCAAATTACACTCAAACCGGGCCTCAAAAAGCAGGCCGGGATTTTAGATTGGCGAATGTCAAAAAGTCACGTTTAGACTACACTACAGTCTGACCATCAGTTTCAATTGGAACCGGGTTGTCACGTCAGGTTAGGTTCCAAGTCACGACTGTTAGCATGTAGTTATAGATTAGAAGAATGTTTAGTTGGTCATAGTGAGGGATTTAAGCGCTATATCGAAGCTGTTCCGACCCTTCCTACACACCAGCAACCTATAAACGTATAGACGAATCGGAATGAGATCGGGTGCAGCGATTGGCGTATTCACACCGATAGTTCGACCGTCGTTGCCGGCGATGTCAACCGTGTGCTCCGCAACAGGGTGAGAGCAGGCATGGTGGCATGCGCGTGAATTATTCTACAGTGGGAGTATGCTTGCACAGCATCTACCGCACTCTCTCCTCCCCCACCGGATCCCGGTGTCCAGACCAAATCAAGAGGACCGGAGGCAGACTGCGCGAACTGAATCGGGGCGTCGGTTGGCTGCCTTCCGAGACACGACTTTAGACACTCCGTCTTCGGTTCAGATTCCGACCTCACATGCAGCAAGGGAGCCGCATGGTGAAGGGGCCGAGATGCGCACTTCCCGCTTGCGCTGGAGGTGTCAGTTGGGTGCCTACGGTGGGTGTTGATGTGCGGTGAGATGCTGTCAAGGGAGGATGTGATGAGGTGGTTTGACTGGCGGTTGTCTTCCGCAGATTTTCGTGGACGCAAGCGTTTTGACAGAATTGTATGACCAATAAAACCTACTTCACATCGGCAAGTACAAGAAAAAAGGTTTAGGCACGGGAATATAGACGTCTGCATTACAGGTGGTCTTGGCCTAAATTCTAGATTTATATAAAGGTTACTGTTATGTGCGTGTTATGAGGCCTTAAAACCAACCAACTTTTATTCTTTCAGGTCCTTATGGAAGTATTTAGAAGCCTATTTGGTGAGCACACGTCTGCTTTTGATAAGTTCTCATTGTGCCTGTGGGTTTGCATGGCGACCAGTTTCAGTAAGACATGTTGATTGTTAGAGACCAAAGTCTATGCTCATTTTTCCCCCAAATATATTTAGTTAGATGGATAAATAGACAAATAGGAAAATAAAGGCAGATAGATGGTGCTGCAATGCGCTCTTCTTTCGGTCCTCTTTTAACACATGCATCTGAAGGTAGCTTGGAGAAATTTTACCTTAACATACCTATCAATAGACTGGTGCGTCATCGCAACTATGCGGATGACGTTTTTGCAATTACAGTTGCATAACCAATTATAACTGCCCTATTTGACGCTGCAAATCAGTCAATTTTGTTGATCAATTTTACGTCGCGGGTGGAAGTGGCAGAGTCACTCCTTTTTATTGGAGGTCCTGCCAAGCAGCTGATATTAAAGAAACGTCCGTCAGCAGAGATTCAGTCTCACAAACGTAACCGTTTCCTAAGTGTATTTCCCAGGGTTGAAGCACACTGCGGCACGCCATCAAGCAAAACACTGAAGGACGCTATCATCAGAACCTCTTCACAGCTAATGGGTATTCTAACGAATTTTCAAGAAAAGCCGGCGCCGAGCGTACAGACGCCGGACAAATGAGCGGAAATACGAAGTTTGGAGGGCAGTTTGTTGCAGTGCGGTATCTCGACTGCTAACGCCTCCCACCTTCCCCCCAAAGTAGGCATAATCCATTGACGCCAAGCAACAATTCGGCGCCGTTTAATGCAACCTAAGGACGCGCCGCCACCACTAAAACCCCAGAATTTGCCCAAAAATACGTTGCAAAGATGGTGACTGCGACTACGTTGTGGAAACCGGGCAGAAATTACGGGGCCGCTCGGAAACTAGACACAAGCTTCCAATTTGCAACGCACGTTGGAGAGACTGGCTATGCTTTTGATCTTCTGGAAAACACTAATTTAGGCCTAAGCAACTCAAAGGCAGAACGGCTAACATCTAAGGTGTGATACTCAGACGTCACCTCCACTAATAGGCTTCTGGCTCTTTCTGCAGCTTTCACAGTCCTGCGTCATTACGTTCGCAAAGCCCAGAACAAGACGATCACACAGAACTTAAGGCGGCCGCGCAGGCACAGTTAGACGACGAGGTAGGGAAAGTACCGCCAGATCGATCAGCCCCAACGGGGGCTCGACCACCGCCCCACCCCTATGAGTTTTTGACTTATGATGCACATGGTTAAAAATAACCCGCCGAAAATCCCCCGAGGGTCGAGGCAGCGATAAAAAAATCGATCAACACGAGACCGACTGGTGCGATGCGCCACTACTATTTCTGTTTAGTATATTTCACGCTTTGACAGTGGTGAGCCGACAAATCTTCCCAAAATCCTAACATTCCAATAAACCTGTTTCGACGACCACTTCTTATTTCCTACATCCTGCGCTAGACAATAGGTAAACTGCAATAGTTGCTTTCGTCCAAGTCATAAGAGTATTGTATTTCGTTGAGTGGCGCAAACGACCAGAAAAATTGACCGAGAGATAGGACCGAAGAAATGATATGGCTTACCCGGGATCTACTTTTACAGCACGGATAACCTGGCTCTTTTATTACGAAGAGTGCTATGTAAATACCAGTGAAATCCATTGTGTCGACAGTGGGAAGGAAAATCTTATTTCGCAAAGTCCTTTCTTCAAAAGAACGCGCGAATGAACTCAGAGGAAGGCGTCTAGAACAAGCGCTTTCACAGAGCTTTCCAAGTGCGAGAGTTCACCATTATTCCAAATTAGCGTTATTCAACACGAAGAAATTAAGGATATGGTGCAAGTTTGGAATATTCGTATGCACATTTGCTTCTGTCGGACGCTGATCTATAGACCTACGTCATACAGGCGGCCCCGCCATAGATTCCAGCGGCATACCTATTCCCGTGTCCAAAATTTGACCTTTACCCTCCTAGTCCTAACCCTAGTCCTCATAACACGCACATAACAGTAACCTTTATATAAATCTAGAATTTAGGCCAAGACCACCTGTAATGCAGACGTCTATATTCCCGTGCCTAAACCTTTTTTCTTGTACTTGCCGATGTGAAGTAGGTTTTATTGGTCATACAATTCTGTCAAAACGCTTGCGTCCACGAAAATCTGCGGAAGACAACCGCCAGTCAAACCACCTCATCACATCCTCCCTTGACAGCATCTCACCGCACATCAACACCCACCGTAGGCACCCAACTGACACCTCCAGCGCAAGCGGGAAGTGCGCATCTCGGCCCCTTCACCATGCGGCTCCCTTGCTGCATGTGAGGTCGGAATCTGAACCGAAGACGGAGTGTCTAAAGTCGTGTCTCGGAAGGCAGCCAACCGACGCCCCGATTCAGTTCGCGCAGTCTGCCCAGTTGCGTGTGTTTGTGTGGAGTGGCGGACTAGTGGGCTGAGAGCCTAGCTGTCACGACCCCTTCTCAAGCGATCTGTGACACTCTCATGCATGTGAGGAGTGTTTGTGTGTGTGTGTGTGTGCGCTTTATGGGTAGTGACTCTCAATCGACGACTGTTTGGTTACCCAAGGTTAAAGTGTGACGGCCCAGGCTAAATTCAGTGCCACTTGTCGTCCCCCTAAATCAAAAAGTCAGAAAGCGTGTGCTATGCCAGTATCAGCAAACGAGAACCTCGCAGCCTGGTATGTTATGGCAGTCCCCTGACACCTGGTTCGCCGCCGATAGATGAGCTTGCGCTCCCGCTTGGCATACAGGTGGTGGGCATGGCTGCTCAGTCATCCTCGTCTTGATTCCCAGAAGTCTAAAATGCAACCCCGCTCTGAGACTGGGTCAACACCCATCTAAGGCCGAGTAGCCAGTCAGTCATAGAGTGAGAGACACTACCCATGTTCACACACATGCTTCACGCTCATGGGACTGCTAGAGGTCACGTTAAGAAGGAGCTGTGACAGCCTGACTCTTGGCCCATCAGCCCACCACCCCTTACAGTCAGGCAGACTGCGTGGATTGAGTTAGGGCCTCAGTCATCAGCCTTCCAAGCCAGGGCGCTTAGCGCACCGTGATAATCTCAGACTCGGATCACACACGCAGCAGAAGAGCTGCTGTGGAGACTAAGCACTGAGGATGTATCTAGCGCGCCACAACAATCACGGCCCAGTCCCTCTTTAAGGGAGAAGTGGAAAGACACCAGTAGGAGTAGTATATTCAGTAAAGAAGCCTAGTGGCTTGAAGAGCCCGCGACACGGGGCCGGCTGTAGGCACGCGCACTTCCGTGTGTTAGGGTGACGTGAGCATGAGTAAGTAAGCGTCACGTAAGAGTCAGTGTCAATCTGGTCAGTTGATTGCGTGATAGTAGAGTTTGTGGACACTTGTGATTGGCTCTCCTCGGGGCTGAATGTGCGCACGTTCTGGCGCTCGGGGTCGTGATTGCATGACTCCTAGAGCGGCGTGGGTGCCAGGGGAAGAAGACTTGATTTCGTTTGAGGCGCTATACCGCACGGTGAAGGAGCCGAGAAACACACGTCCCACTGGCGTTATAGGTGGCAATCAATTGCTTGTTTTGGGCGGGGGTGTTGTGTGGTGCAGGCGCGGCGGGGAGGGCGCGGTAATGTAGTGTGGCCGGCGGTTGTCTACCGCATGCTTTCGGAATTACGCATATGACCTAACTGGCCTGTGCCTTGGCTGAATGTGCAAGGACAGTGGGGGCGGTTGAGGCGGATGCGACGTGTGAACCTTGGTGCTCAAGGCGCTGGTTCGCCAGTCTCTATGTGATGGATTAGTAAGTGACCGACCAGGCCTGTAGGTGATGTGAATGCGCGATCAAAATGAAGACAGGTATGAACGGAGTTCACATTGCTGGGGGTGGGACTACTGATGGTGAGGGTAACGGATGATGGGATGTCGGATGTTGTCCCATCGGCGAAGGGGGTGCGAGATGTCGTGGTGTTGGCGGAGCTGATCGCTGGGGTTGGGCAGGGCGGATGACGTTGATGGTTGGTGTCGACGGGACAGCGACAGTATGATCGGCGGTGAGGAGGGGGCCGTTGGGGAGAGTTTGCGGCAGGGGTGCGAGTTGGAGGAGAAATAGGCGTTGTCAGGCTGTTGGCGCACCACGTCCAAAGGTGTCCTACGAGGCGATTCGCGGGGAATGTGCGTAGGCATAACAGGAACCTTTGAAACGGCCGACTGTTAGCATTGAGGAGTCGAGGCGCTTGTGACTTGCGGGCTTCCCGTCTGGCTTCGGTGGCGGGGATTTGATTTGTTTCGTAAACGACTGTGCTAGTCTTAACTTGTCTTCTCCATGCCGGTCTGTTCTGGGCAAGGTCCTCCCAGGTTTCCGGGTTGATCTGCAGTCGTTTCAGAGAGCTTTTCAAAGTGTCCTTCAGAGTCGAAATTGAACTCGCTGCCGACGAATACCCGTGGCGACATCACCATAGGAGAGTTGTTTTGGTAGACGTGTATCTTTCATTCGTTCGAGGTGGTCGCTCCAAAGTAGTTTCAGTTGCCTTAACATGCCGTGAATACTGAGGATTCTGGCTCGTTCTATGATTTCCGTTTCGAGGATCTTGTTTTGCCATCTCAGCTTTAGTATTTTGCGACGGCAGCTGAGATGGAAGTGGTTGAGCTTCCTGGCATTGTTGGAGTAGACGATCCAGGTGTCCGCTCCGTACAGAGGTGTCGTCAGGACAACGGCCTTGTACGTCTTAACTTTTGTGTTCAGTTGAAGGCCTGGGCGACTTCACATGGAGTTCTGTAGTTAGCCAGAGACTTAACTGGTTTTAAAGATCTGGTGGGTCACTTTGTTGTCGATTCTTGTGCTGCCGGATTGTTTACTGCATAGGTAAGCGAAGTTTTCCATGATTGAGTTGGTTCCCGTTAACATGTATTCGAGGCGTAATACTGTGTTGAGTGTTGGATGGCGATAGGTGCATGACCACCGTTTTGTCCGTGTTGGTAGTCAGGCCGAGGTTGGCGCACCCGGCGTCGAGGAGGTCCATGCCCCATTGCTTTTCATCTCCGGTCATGATTTTCAGTGCACAGTCATCGCCGAAGAGGTCGTGAACGGTAGTCCTAGATAGTCGCGTGGGGAGATATGAATGCGCCAGATTTTGAGAGGATGTCCGTCAGTTCTGTGGGCGATGCGTATCCAGAGGCCGCTTATCAGGGGAGGCGTCCATCAGCATGGCAGAAAGAGGGTGGGAGCGGTACACAGCCCTGTTTCACTCTATTGCTCACTGTGAGTGCCTCGGAGGTTGCGCCAGTGTCCGTGACACGCGCCATCATACCGTCTTAGAGGTGACGCAACATGTGCGTGAATCGTTTAGCACAGTCGAATTTCCGCATGATTTTCACCAGTCCCTCGCTATTCACAGTATCGAAGGACTTCTTCACGTCCACGAAGGCAGTGTAGGGACGGATTCACATTTCCTGTAACTTCTCCCGTAACTGGCGAGCGGCATAGACCATGCCGGTGTGCCCCGGTGTCGTCAGAACCCACATTGGCTTTCCAACAGGAGTCCTTGTTCAAGGTGACCGTTGAGACGGCTGAGGCGAAGCCGAGCGAAGATCTTCATGACATTGTTGAGTAACGAGATGCCTCTGTTATTATCACAAAGTTTCCGGTTCCGTTTGCGCTTGTGGAGGTGAACAACGTTTGCGAACTTGAAATTTTAAATAACTTATCTACAGCTCTACATCATCTGAAACAGTGTCGTGAGTTGGTCCATCAGGCGCTGGCCGCCGTGCTTGCAAATGTCAGTTGGGGTTGCATCAAAGCCTAGCAGTTACCCGCTAGGGAGTTGTGGCACAACGCGAATGGTTTCTGGGAGGAGGGCGGGAGGTCCAGGACGATGTTAATTTCCACTTTGGAGAACCGGTCGATGACGGCATCGGAGATTGTGGAGGGGCGATTGAGGAAGCTTCTGAAGTGCTCGGCCCAGCGCTTCAAAATCTGCGACTTCTCCGTCAAAAACGTTAATCCATCGGACCTGGTCGAGGGACCGCAGATCACCTTGATTTCATCCATGAAATCCTTTGATACGCTGCGACTGGCGTACCCCTGGATCTCCTTGGCCTTGCGAGCCATACAGAAGTCCTGCATTCCTCGTAATCGTTGCCGCGTAAGGCGGCCACATTGGTGGAAGGCTGCTTTGTTCGCATCGGTTAGACAGCCGAGATCGGCTCTGTGTAGCCTGATCTTCTCGACGAACAAGTTGTTGATGGCTGCGTCTTTGTCGTCGAACCAGTCCTGGTGCTGGCTATGTGCGCGGCTGAGGACACCCAGGGCGGTAGAATGAACTGAGTCCCACATTTGGCACAATCACGTCTCCGCGGAGTCGTTTTCATCTGGGCCTTGTAGGTCTACTAGGCGCTGGGTCAGTTGACTGCCGAAGTGTAGAACAGGCAAATTCAACAGAAAACTATTTCACTTATCTGGTGGTCGCTTTCCTCGAGGTCTTCTGCGTAGCTGTAGGCGGAACCAGCCTACCCGCCTTCGACACAGTCGACAGGAGGGCGTTCGAGTCTTCGTGGAACTGTCTTTGCCTCGTCTGAGCCGGCCATTGGTGGGGCAAAAACTCTGATGATAGTGGCAAATCGGAATCCGCGAGGAGGCAGGCGGAGGCTCATCCGGCTGTCGTTGATGCTCTGCGGCAGACAAAGCAGTCGTTCCGGATTGCAAAGGCGACGCCCGCCTCTCGTCGCTCTGCCCTGGGGTGGGCGCTCCAGAAAAAGGTGTAGCTGGCACCCATCTCCTGCAGTTGGCTTGTTTCCTAGGACCGGATCTCGCTGAGTGAAACAATGTCCATCTGGTGGCGCGGCAGTTCTCGAGCCACTAGCGCCGTTCTTAGTTCCGGTCGGTTGCTCCGCGGATTGTCTAAAGAGGAAATGAACATTCCAGAGTGCCAGAGTGGGCGGAATCACTCTAATAGCCAGTAGAATGGGGCGGAGGGGGGAGAGGAGGAGGGGGAAGAGAGGGATTGTTGTTTCTCGTTTGATGGTTTTGACTGCAGTAATTGCAGACTGCGAACCACGGTCTGCGCGCAAATGTGTGATCTCAGCATTAGTTTACAGCACCTTTTATATCCCCCTCCACCGCCAGGGGGTTAACAGTGGTCTCCCTAAGTAGGGCTGCTTATTCGCCCCAGACGCCAGCCGCTTTCCACTATTGATCACTAGGTTTGGTGAGGATGACCAATGGCCTGGGCCGCCTACGTGACTGCATTTTGCCTTACCGCAGAACTTGTCGACCGTTGGGGAGGAGAATAGAGTAGGGGGTGGGGAATAGAGCGGGAGGAAAGGGGGAGTGGAGGGAGGGGAGGAGGGGCGGGAGTAGGGATGGGAGGGAAGGCGGCGTTGTCGGCTTTGATGACATCCACAGAACCGGATACCCTCAAACTGGTTTAGCCCGCCGGTCGAGGCGGTTACCGGGCTGTGGCCGCTAGGCAGTGCATAGCTTCGAGGAGCCGAAGGCAAAACGCACACACACGCACGCACGCACAATAACCATTTCGTCATCACCGTCGTTGGCGAACTTCACATGCATTTCATGCATGGATAATGGGCAACCTGCTAATCTGCAAATTACTGCAAGGCGCAGCCTGGTTCTGTGGTAAGTTAATGTGCGTGGGCAGTGCAAACACGAATTCAGGACGATATTTTAGTAATTGATGTTGTTTATGCATGAATGACTTAGTCAACTTCGCGGTGGCCGAATGTGACAGGAAAGTTGATGTAAAGAGTGTTTTATGTGGCTCCAGCTCTTCATTCTCAAATCTTCGAGCGATAAATTAGCTGGCATTGCGCTGGCAATTATGATGGCTGCCAACTTTGCCATGGATGTGTTTATATTTTTGTGACCATGAAGGCACCCGACCACGACGAATCGAAACGGAAGGTAATGGTACAGTCAGCAAAAGGTAGAGTAAGTCTCTCTAGGGGTTTTGCTGGTTGCTATGTGGCTGGCTCTATTGGCATTACGGCTGTGCCTAACAAAGCTAATGCATGCCCTGGGACGTGCAGTGGGGTCACGATATTCCAATACCGCGTACATTTCGTCGTGTCCTTACTCCCACTCTTCAGCGGACTTCGAAGACTGTCTCCCCAATTCTGATGACCGATCCTGCAAATGCGTTTTCATGTCCACGGTTAGTTTGAGGGCACTTTGAGAAACCACCAAAATACTATTCTATACCGCCGTTTTTGTCCAGCCCATTCGCGAGTACTCCTAACGACGTCCTCACAGATTGGTCGGTTCGGCGTGCGCCCATTTTCCCTCCTCACGTCCGTTTTGTCGTTGTTGGATTTGCCTGAGCTCGCCATAGATGCCTAACATTCCAGCTGACAGCAGGACTGTACTGTTTGGAAGTCGTTTACAACACTTCATCTCTCAAAGGCAGCATAATTAAAGGTGGTTCATTTTTCGCGTTTGACTTTCCTTGATTGTTCGGCTAGCCGACCTATAGGGCAGTGGTCCCCTGATGACAGCTTTGCAATTCAGAGTTTCGTCTTAAGAAAAATGTCAGGCTAATTCCAGACAGAATGTCCAAGGATATCACAGGGCTGACCGACTTCAACCATCCGCATTGCAACATTGCGCTCCATTTGGATTCATCGGTAAGATGCCGCTCGAGTCGTAACGGTGCGAAGAAATTAGCGTCGGCAGTTCTGGCACCGGTTGAAACAGTACAATCTATCTTTGGGGCGTTAGTCTTTAGTCGCATGAGAGAAGCACGCACTGGTCCATCCGGACTGCAGAGTGGAAGAAGGCATTTCCGCCCTGCTTTGAAGGTAAGCGTCTGCGGTCAACTCGGGCGGTAACAACACGACTAGCAGTCAATAAGTGAGATATTTTGCCGACAAAGATAGGGACACCAAAATGGACATTTCTGGCTTTTCCATGGCCATCATCTAGTCGTAACTCGATCTCCGCATGCACATCTGAGATTTGAACTCCGAGTGAGTTGGTTATCGCGTAACGTTCTCATTTCGTTTTGCCCGAATTCCCATTTCAATTCAGCCGGGTTCAGTGCCGTAACTTCAAGCTTCGTCAGTATGTTCTTCTCATTGGGGCTGTCGCTATGGCTGGTTGTCGGCCATATGTAGGCATCGCGCCAAAAACCCTGCATTCTACACAAGCATTAAAAAATTTCAACTTATTGAAGGATGCAGGTAAAGCTTCTTCCTCCCCCATGCACACATTCTGATAGTTTGACGCTCGTCTTCACCTCACCTGAAATCAGGACTCTGGTATCGCAGACGCGGTGAAAAAAGTGTGAGGTCAATCCCTGCTTCTGAGTTTGGCATACTTGTGCTCGTCGCTCCTCATGCAGTCGGATTCTGATGACTACAGGGGTGCACTTAGCTGCTAGCGGTTTGCTCTTGTGTAAGCCAATCACCACGTCTCCAACACAGGTCTGAGCACATGTGGTCTCAAAATAGTCATTCCTCTTTCCTACGTCTTCGAATCTCCCGTGCTGGGCCATATTTAACAAGATATGTTCCACCAGCTGCTTTGTGAAATCGTTAAAACTGCTCCTTGCTGTCATTTGCCCCTCAGGGTGACCCAAAAATGGCTCTAGGTGTCAGACCACGTCATTCTGTGCATGCGTCTGAAAAGTGATCGGCAAGCCGAAGGCTAAACGTTTCAATGTCAATTCCGGCTGCATCAATAGACTGCAATCTGATTCGAGAAATGCGAAGATTTTTCGGCAATGAACGAACAATATCGATTGGCGGGGGTTACAAAGACACCAACTTTGAAGTGTGAGCCACGAGTAGGCCCAGGTACGACAGTCCGGCTATCTTGACCGACGACGTCCACCGTGTGCACCACGGCAGGGTGAAAGGAGGCGTGGGGACTTGTGCAACACCTACCTCACTCTCTTCTCTCCCCTGATCCCGGTGTCTTGACCAAGTCAAGAAAATCAAGGGCAAGAAAGAGCCTAGGTGGCTGCCACGGCCGACCCGCACCTAGGCATGCCATCACACCCCTAGTCCATAATGAACACTTGACCAGGGTTTGGCCAACAGTAAAAGCAACGGCCGGCGCGTCCGAAGCTGCCTCAAGGCGTGTCGTCACACGCCGCTCGGGACTCAATAGGTGGGAGTGCCATAAAGGCCACATTAAGAAGTAGTCATTGCAGTCTGACTCTCAGATCACCAGTCCGCCATCCCGCACCAACACGCTGGGCTGTCTGCGAGGTCTAAGTTATCCCGTCAATTGACAACCCTCCAAGTCACAGGCTTTAACGCACCGTGATAACTTTATGTGCGTCAGATTGCTTATAGTGAGGAAGATGCGCTAAGTCGCCGATTTTACTCTCTGTTCTCGTTCGCAGACCCCAGCTACTGCCCGGAGCTGTTCTGTCGTCCGGTGTGAGGAATGGAGGACCAGGTAACCACGTTGACGATAACTCCTTCCAGAAAACATGAAAGTCGGTAAAAGCGAGAAAGTGCAAGTACAACCTCCAGACAGCAGGTCCCAAGCATTGACGAGCAAAGCATCCATCATATCCATCCCAGTCCTGCAATAATCCGTTATGTTTGCGATGCAGGTGCCGACTTCATCGTTATCAGAGCTAACCAGAGCACTGGGAAACCAACATTTTTGACAACAAAATGGAAGGGCGAGCTCCAGCAGGCAGATAGGAAGGGCACTCGATTGTCGAAACAAGCGTCTCATCCGACTGACATCTGAGACTCACGTTCGGGCCCATAACCCGGACGGGTAACGAAGGTAATGGAAACACAAAGGGCCTAGACTTTATAGGATGCTGTGGCTAGGCCGCCGCACAAACTAAAACGAGCAACCAACGTATTAATTACAGATGTTCGTGTTCGCCCGCATCCGAGTCATGGAAGACCACGATTTCATCATTAGTATCCGAGTTGGACACACAAATACTGCCACTGCGAACGGCGCTCACTCCTGCGCTTCCGACGGACTAATTATTCCTACCAGAGAAAGCCGAAGTGCTGAATAAGGAGGAGGCGAATTATTCTGTTTTTTTAATGGATTACAGGCAGAAAAACCATGACTCAAAAGACTGACACCTAACGCGGTCATCGCCCTTAGCGAAAATGCCGACCTAGATGAACTCAAGGACGCGGCCGGTTCCCGTTGGACTAAACGCGACTCGAGAGTTGACAATATTTCCCCTCGATGCCGCTGCATGCTTGGTCATCCGCGTCCAGAGTAATATCCAGTTTCACTGGCGTACTTTCCCTTCTCACAACTGCAGCAGATGTGCCAAACGACTCCAAGCATTTCCAGTTTTGGCAACCAGTCTTTCGGCCCCCTCAGATAGCGCGTGATGATTGTCAAAGATCTGTACGTAAGTGGAGTTAGGCGACTGACGACATCTCAGACGTTCCTGGCTTGAATGAACGCTGACCAAGTATGAAGTCCGGTGACGTCTTATTTGTGCATGCACCGCTCGTCGAAGTTAAGCGAATCCAGAGAGTTAACCCATTCTCTCCGCTGGCGATGAAGATCGAGGGGCCAAGAACCACCCCAGTGACTTGGTGGACTGTCTCCAGACAGGTTTTGACTTAATTGCCTTGCCGTCTCTGAATAGACAGTGACGTCAGGCGAGTTGACGGCAGTACGAAATTTACTGACCTCCTAATGTCGACGCAGCGTGCGAATTGACTCAGTTTGAGATAGATCTGATATACCTAACTCGAAGAACCCTCCTCAGGCGATGTCACTCAAACACCTTCAGGTTCTCTCGTTTTTCCGGTTTATGTTCCAGCACTAAGCAGCATACAAAAAAGGTGACCGATTAAATGGAGGAAACATGCTAGTCTTTGCACAGGTAGAGGTACAGCAACCAGTTCAGAAAGATGTGCTAAGGGTTGCACTATCTCTTGTTGATTAATTATCGGGGAGCTTGCCACAGAAGAAAGCAATGGAAGAAATTCTGCATCGCAAGAAAGCGGGATTGATCCCAAGATCTGTCGTTTGGGAATTTTTGCGATTCAGAGATACTTTGTACTTGCTTCTCTTCGCCCACCCTGCTTGACATGTCCAAAAAGTACAATCACAACCATCAAGCCAAGTTATATCTGACGAATGTCATAAACGCCTCACCGGCCTGCAGGTTGCAACCAATATCTCACATTACAGCCAAAAACTGCCTGGTGCCTCAGTCTAGCCAGCTGCTCGCTTAAATGTGGTCTACTTGAAGTTATTTCACTGTGCTGTTACCACAGGCCAGAGGTGTCGTCTGCAGGTAAAGCAATTGAACAACTACGCCTTGCGCAGTGATCGGGCAGGCCAAGTAGACTGTCCGAATTTTTTTGAGCCCCATAGCTTTTCGAATAAAACGGCAAGATGGCATGCATTCAGGAACCCCTGAAATGAACCATCTTGGTGCCCACAACGGCTCCTAAAGAACATATTCTGAGATAAAATTAAAGGCAGATTGGTGGCGCGGTTCGCCAGCCTCGACCAAGCAGAATTTTGAAGCTTAGGAGACGCAATGGTTCATTTTAAATACCCCCCCC
>CACRXP010000309.1:475140-486905 GCA_902702965.1 Spirometra erinaceieuropaei
GACGTTTGACAAGCAGGATATATCCAGTGGATTCAATGAGCCATTTCTTTTTTTGGAAAGCATACACAGACCCTTTCCTTGTCAAAGGGATCCCGACGAAAATATAACAGAGTTAGGGCCTAAGGTAAAAAAACAAAAAGATGTCGAAAGCACTGCGAAAAAAGCACATGCTCATTAATAAATTAACGTCGGCTGACCTCGGAGAACAGCCGATCGTAGAAAAGAATGAAAATAGAACAACTTGACAAGCCATGCTTGCTTTGGAAGTATGCAAGACCAGGCGAGGGAGGGGCGCCCAAACGTCACATATAGAGAACATGATTGCTAATTGAAAGAGTTCACAGCCAAATGAAAGTGCGAGTGTGTGAGGAAGGAAAACACAGAAGAGAATATGGAGGTAGTGGCTCAAAAATCTGGATGAGTGTGAAGTATCACAAAGGGCGGAGTGCGAAAAAGAAAACAACAAGCGCATATGAGCTTGCAAAAGTACCCACAGCGCACTCGAAACACCAGTGCATGCATATTTTGAATGTGCATAAATACATAAATAAAGACGTATGGGAGCGGGTGCGCAGAAGTGCAGTCAAGAAGACGAAAGGGAAAGAGGAAGAACAAGAGCAAGAAACAATGTCTCAGGTGAAAACCTCCCACTGAAGGACTGCAGTGTCCGCTCCACCAGCCGAAATTAGACGTGAGTCGTCAAAGAGGAACTGGACGTTTGTCACATGACTGGAATGTCCACCGTAGGTGTGGCATTTGCTCTAGGTTAAGAAAACAAGGAGAATTGCACAAACGTGAGCCTGTAAAGGCCGGGGTTAAGTTATGCTGAAAGTTAAGAGAATCGACAGAAGCTAAAACTTTGGTGGGGTATCAGTACTGCACGCAGAAAACGCGAATACCTACGACCGCAGCCGCGAGTTCTACGAACGCGACAACCAGCACGACATCCTATTCCTGCCGAGCAGTGTTACGAGGCAAGGTTCCAGCGGAAAATCCGCTGAAAGTTGGGTTCGTTCTCTGAATCAGTGCAAAAATATC
The DNA here is from genome assembly GCA_902702965.1 of Spirometra erinaceieuropaei. Taxonomy (NCBI): domain Eukaryota; kingdom Metazoa; phylum Platyhelminthes; class Cestoda; order Diphyllobothriidea; family Diphyllobothriidae; genus Spirometra; species Spirometra erinaceieuropaei. Next base: position 476,179 of record CACRXP010000309.1, read on the forward strand.
GAGCAAACCAAACAACCGTCAGGCGTGTCCGCTCAGTCCGTTGAGCATCGAGCGCAAATTCTGGATGCCGATGGTTTGATTCTGGCGACGCCCATATGCCGACTGCTTGAGTTTCCCACATCTCACGATCTGATTTAACTACAAAAATTCTCTAGTTCTAACGATTGAGCACTTTCCCAACTGGAATCTACCTCAATGAGTATAACAAGCAAATGGAATTGATGGCGGCGGGATTAACATGAAATAAGACTCACATAGACATTATGCAAACAACCGGTAAAAAAAAACTCGGGGTTTTTTGCTCTCATTTCAATTAAAACTGCGAGCGCGTCGTATTAGAACATGGTAAGAAGCCGTCATTGAAAAGAAATATTATTCAGACAGAACAACCCCAACAGTAAAGGGATTCCAAAAATAATGCCTGTTTATAGTAAAGGGCCACGGACCTAATCATGACCATAAACTGCGTTGGAAGCCCATGCTCTCACACGGTTTAATCTCGAATCCTGTAAAATTAACGTGAGTACTGGGTGGCATTTTGGCGTCAGAATGATAGTTATATCGGACACTAGACAACACATTTGATGACAAGGGGTAAAACGTGATACGATATAGCGGGAAAGGAGGTAAAAGAGTCAGCGTTCCAGGACACGGAGATTCATGGCAAGGAGGAGGAACGCCCCAGAAACCACGACGAAATTCCTCAGAAGAGTGGATAAGATCTCGATATTTCGACTCTCCTTGTTGACAATGCCCATCGTGTGCCCCACAGCAGGGCGGGCTCAGGGACGGCGACTTGCGCGTGAATTAGTTTATAATGATAGCAGACTTTCGGTGTATTTACCTCACCCGCTCCTCCCCCACCCACCTGGGCCCAATGTCGAGGCAGAATCATGAAGACCGCGGACGGGATCGAGAGCAGTGGCCGAAAGATCAAAACAACCCGTCTACGCGTGCCACACAAGAGTGGTCCGCGCACAATGGATGAGGTTTTTACACACGTACAAGAAAGCGGAGGCCCCGATCTCGACTGGGTGGGAGTGCCATAAAGGTCACACCAAAACCATATAGTAAATCAGAAAATCAAAAGTATGCACACGGATAACAAACAATTATCTGCGGCCGTACATGCGGGAAGGCAAGTAAAATTGTGCGCAACAGGGACAAAATAGAGGAGAGTGTGAGGAACACAGGAACGTTAGCTCAAAAAAGAAGAACTAAGTAAACACCAGCGCAACATTAAACCAGAGATTTGCGCCCTCGAAAAACAACAGTTGACAGTGTACTATATTTGCATGGCACTAACAAGTATAAGAGAATTCGACATGAAATGCAACGGTCTTTTAGAGTACTGCCTCACATATCTAATTGGCTATGATAAACTATAAAAGCTGACGAGTAACCTTCGAAACAGATAAAAATTGCGAAAGACGCATAAATTTTATTATCTGGATCTGAGATATTGCGCTAGAAGGGGTTGGGCACCAAATGCGGCAAATCGTTGTGCATGCTACAGCAGATAAACAAAATCCCCATTCCGATTTTTGTTGTACTTGTCTATAATGCTTCTGAAGAACTATCTTCTGCTCCAGATAAACCTCAACTTTTCCGTAAACCCCCTAATGGTTAGAAAGATGGGTACGACGCGGGAATATGCATCCCCATCCCGTATTGCAGGTAGGATTAAAGTTAGGATATGGGAACAAGTACCTCTTTGAATTTAGCTCAAGGCGATGTGTAATAAGCGTGTATATTCTCATGCCCGATCCGAAGGCCTTTTCTAAGACTCTGTTTCCAGTAAATGAGTTAAATTGAACTTTTAGCCAGAGAGTTGCGGACCACTTCTGTGTACTTTAGGCGGAACATGCGTGTGACTATTAAAAGGGTAAGTAAACAATACGGGCACTGTGATAACATTTACCGATCTCTAGCTATACACCTCTAAATTGCAGACCCAACGGCCCTAGTAAATAGTTGTAAAACACCCGTTAAGAGAACTCCCGTAAGCAGCGTCTCCGAAAGCAAATACGCAAGACACACAGTTTAGTGATGCCTGCAGTCAAAGTCAGAAAAGTTAATGAAGGTAGTTTAAGAGGACACAGAATTGACAAGCACTGGGTGGCCTAAAAGTGCGCTGGCGTCTAGAATGTTCGGGAGCGTTTATTGCCCAGCCGGCAGGTAATACCGCTAGTGGTGGACAATTTTCAGATGATTTATGAAAAACAACCTTAAGGGAATTTCGTCATTTATCCAATTCCGTCAGAATACACAGATATCTTCAGTCTTCCTTAAGGATGCTTTTATCTATGCAGATTACCTGGGTGTTTACAATGTCCCCATCCAGAAGAATAAGTAGTCACCAAGTGGGCGTAGGATAGGCGACAATGAAACTGGTAACTTATATGCAAATTGCGACAATGAGAACATATGAGGCTGACATGAAGCAAAGTACACAGATGAGCCGTTTGGTCGTAAAACTGACTGCGAGTTACGATTATTGTCGCCACCTTTAGCACACAACCAACTCTTCCCCATAGACGACAGTTCTGTCATTAGTACATGGAATTGCACGTCGACGTCGCTGTCACATTTATACATGTCGCATGCAAGTGGTGGTACAGTCGATGTATCGTGCACATAATTACAGGACTGACAATGTAAAGCACTTCATGGCCTATAGAAGTACTTGCTCACAAAAATCAGCGACAGAAGTGACTGACAAAATAACGCCACTTCCTCATAAGTAAGAGACACTTCAAATAATGATTGTGAAAATACAAACCAACCGTGACCATGGGCCATCAATGGCAGACGTTATGCACTACAGCTCAAGTGTGGTTCTTGCGCAGACTAGGCTCCAACGGAAAAGGACAAAAAATTGACTTCGTCATTTCAGGAAACCAGGAATTTGCAACAAGTCTTTTACGCGCATCAAGGTTGACCGCGGTGTTTGCGGCATTGGCGAAATTTTTGAATAATACCCAAAAATGGGCTGAACCGTTCCGTCAGACCTAGACCGAAACTAAACAAGCATGTGTGTAACGCGCGGACGAGGCCCTTCTGGCCCTGTTAGCCGAGGTCCCAGAGAATGCTTCTAGTTGCCTGCACGTAGACTTGCCACTGCCACGTGGTAGGAGGAAGGGGGGGGGAGAACAGAGTGGGTCCGACTAATTCCCCACTGCATTAAATGTAACGTATTTAAGGGTAGCCTGATGCGCAAAATGTGGTTCCGAAGACTGTCATACAACGGGAATAGCCGGTCTCCTTTCGAGTAAGTCCGACTGCGATGGCCCCTCTCTAATACGGCCTCCAAGGCACACTTACGTGATATTAAAGATTTCTTCGTTGAATACTGGGTCGCTGACACACGTACACACTGGGAGAGTGAGATAGTTACTGTGCTAGTTACCTACACAAAAATCAAAGTGAGGCACAAGCCATTACTGACACTTCAGGTCGGTGGTAGACATCATTGCTCGTGATGGGCAAATTAATATCAGCAACAACTGCATGTAGAAGCGCAAATATACCCAAATTGGCTCCGACTCCGAGAAAAGTGGCTATAAAGTCTTCTATACTGATAGAGCATGCAATGAGGTTTTTTCTGAAGGAGGGAGAAATGTTTAATGGACGTGATATACATTTTCTGGGGAACTCCCGTTGACTATAATTATGGGAACCCGCGCAGCACCGTTTTCATCCTCTCCTCTTACTCACCCTACTTTAACAGCAGGACACTATCATAAAGACTGATAATGGGTACGAAAACAGTGGTTGACTAGGGTCTATCTCCATCTAATGTCGTCATGTGTGCATTGGGACCTTGACTCCGGTGAAATAAACTTCTTCATTAGCTCGGACCTCATAATGCTGCGAGTCGTCATAAGGGCACCGTACAATGGAGCCGTTGCAACTATACCTTCAAATCGGACCTCTGCAACCGAGCCCGACTGGTTGAGTCAGATTTTATGCTTTTAATAAGTATGTACGCCCCTCGGAAAGTCCGTGTACATGCCTGCCTTTTCTAAGGTCCAGTGGTTCACATACATAACAGGAGCACATGAATGTCTTCCATCCAACGGCAATTTAATAAATACTGGAGGTTGGAGAAACATTTTGAATGCCCATGACAGATGGGGGGTGTAGCAGTGATGGCGAAATACCTCGGGACACGGCAATCGGCCAGGCTGTCGTCCCGAGTGGCCTTTTCGTTGAAAGCAAGACAGGCGTTCTACCAGCCTCGGTTTTTTAGAGCAGTTTTTTATTCGTGTGGCGGAAAGACACACCATGACCCAGGCCTCATCCCGTCTTGTTTGACTACCCTTTTATTGCAGGGGGCAAAAAGAAGTTCTATGGCAAAACAAATCAGAATTAGTAACCATCGCCCGTGATTGCGCACAGAAAAACAATAGTATTAACATCAAACGTGTGTAAATGTGCAAGCCTGGATGTGCAAACCATGCGGCTATGCAGAATCGACTAGCAGTATTTTAGACGACGCAGTTCTCGTTCGTAGTGATAAAACAAAGATGTTTCAGGACTGACAAGTCGGCTTCTCTTCAGACACAAGAAAATGAAACACCAGCCATATGCTTCCGACTACCAGAACCCAGAAATGCGTAGTAATATACTTTCATGAAAGCGTCGAGTTTGCGCCAAACCCAACAATGACTGTTAATTCCGTCAACAGCACCGGAAAGCGAGGCAGTATGACCTTAACTGGCAGTACAGCAGTTCGAAAACTGAAGCCTCAACACGAAGTAGGCTGCGGAATCTGGCGTCGCATGTAGTATTTGTTGTTAATAGACACTGCGTGAACAAAAAGACGCATTGGAAATGTGCAAACGCTGAGGCCAAGTGAATAATCTTGATTATGGCGCAGCCAAGTCCACATTCATCCTTAACAGAGGCATGATCTGCCGACTGTTCCTTAATCGCCTAACATGAACTCCCGATGCGCAAATCAGGGAAACTAACTAAAAATTTATGAGCTATTCCCCGCTGCAGCATACTTTGAAGTCCACGAAACAGAAGGGCACTATCGCAGCGATGATGTGCGTGCAAGCGGGCGAAGCAGTCGGTTAATTCACACAATTACCAGACCTATATGTGCAAACGAAAGACCTTCTAGGGAAAGGCTGGCAGAAATAGCCAAAGACATGCACCCTGACACGTACACCCTCTGACGAGACATAATTAAAACGATCAGTTAGGCGTATCACGCGACAATGCCCAACAACAAAAAACCAAAATAAATCACATGTTTCGAAGACAGTCTTTTTACACGATTGCACGCGCAGCACTCTCAACGTCGGCGGAGTATTGAAATGTGGCAAGGTGTCCACGGGCCAAATCGCGTTGACAAAAAAGTAAGAGAATATGAAAAATTCTACACTAGAAAGAGGGAAATTTCAGCGTTAATGCTGATACTGCTACGTAGGTTCGACAACTAATCAGTTAACTCTGTGCGGCAGATTCCTTAAACAATCTGTAAAACCCCTGCAACTTCTATGGATTCACTCTGGTTTTTTCATGACACATAATGACAGAAAGATCTACGACAAAGGGTTCAATTACATGTCGGGTGTTTCTTTTAAGGACTATTACTCTAAGGCCAACCGAGATCTAGTTGTCCTAACATACGTGAGAGACGGACTGAACCCCTAACTATTGTCGTACGTGTGGCTCCGGACGGAGTCTCAAACACCAGGTCAGGCATTGCGCAAACACCCCACTACCAACCGTCCGGCAGGATCAGGCAGGTCATCGATCAGCGGAAGAGAACGAGGACGATCTTGAAGTACCCTACTCTTCTAGCAATTTAGCACATTCCTCACTATAACAAATCTGACGCGCTCGAGAGTGTCATGATGCGGTGAAAGTAGTGGCTTGGAAGGCTGCGAGTCACAATCCTCCTTTGCAGTGCGAGTCAGCGTGCTATAACTTATTACGATGGTCTCATGTCAGATTGTTGAGGATTAGTTCGTGCGGAATTAGAGACCAGATCGTGTGCGACACAACGCTGGCAGGTGACTTAGATTTTTCCGTCACCGCACTGATGCCAACCGTCCCGTCCCCAGTTTGTCCACCCATCGGAACACGGCGGTTGGGAAAATACTGTGTTAGAAGCTGTGCAGGCCTGTCACTATAAACCAGTTGACGCACACATTACCAATTCGTTCTCGCAGGAGCGGTCTACGTCATTGCATGCAACTGGCGAAGTATTGGAGGAACGGACTAAGGGGTTTTCGGTTTCAACCGAGAACGACTTTCCGGTTGCAAGCGTGACTGCCAGTTCACACCAGCATATGCTAACATGGACGCCCGAAGAAACTGGATTCTATCAGTCACTGGGAACACCCGAGAATTTACGCAGTATAGAATGCAGCGGACTTTAGGTGCACCTAAAAATTCCAATACCTCTTATCCAGCCGCAAACAGTCGTCGCCTAGTTGCAAAACTACGTGCTTTATTCGTGGAGGCGGCATCGGGAAACCAAATGTGGCAAGACAACTGGCCAACTACGTTGTTAATGAGGATGACTCCAACAGCAGTTAGGGGTACAGAGGGTTCTAAATAGGTCCTCCTGATTACAAAGGCAATGTAAAGAAAACAGTGACCCACGCGGCTAAAAATCTGTGGCTTCTGTATCGCTTAAACGTCAGAGTAACACTTTACACTGACACAACGACCGAGTAGAGCTGAGAGATCTCCAAATGTAGGGATATCACCAAAATCTAACTCATTCGATTGGCTTTTGTTTACTGTCATTCCTTTCGAAAAGTATGCTTCAAATTCGCACAGTGGAATTGGCAGAATATCATTGACAGTCTACTTGCGAAAAGAAGCAAGGAATTACTGTAAAGAAAACTTACATTTAGATGCGAACAGGGGTAGCGGAATAAGTTCACCTTCCCAAAGTCATCTGCAGTGGCCAAAAGACGCGTGGAGTGACTGCGAGCTACAGCATTTATGTCAGTACCGTCGGAGCCTGGAGGCCAGATGCCGGCCACAGCCCAGCCCAGTTGACAGGTCTGTGTCGCCCAGCGAACATCACGAAGGCTGCTCACCGCTGTCACCTAGAGAGCACAGCCCGGACGTTGGGGTGAAAAAGGTAAACGCAATTTTTATAAACATGAAAGGCTGAAACGATAATTTTCTTTCTGGCAAATCAAATGTAAAGTTGAAAATACGAGCTTTGTGAGGACCGACACTGTAGAAATGAAGTGGCTTAAAAAGACGACTTTTGTGGCACAAGGGAGGGAGCAAAACGATCAGATGACGGTAACTAGAGTCGCCATTGCCTCTTGTATCGCTTTTTTGCTCACCAGCTAATGTCGGCATGACTCCCTGGGGTTTTTCCATCAAGTACGAAAAGTTGAGGTCGAAATTCGGAAAGACTCAAAGTCTCACATGGAGCCCTCTCCAGTGAAACAGCGAAATCTAGCTGTGCAATTAGACTAAAGCAGACGACATTTGAAACATTGTGCTTAATAGTAGAGGACGAAGGTCGTTACTGTCTAAATTTCTGGAAATGCAAGAAATCAAGCGACTTTTGGGCGTGACGGTTTACATTAAAAATGACAAGGTTAAAAAAGTCGGACAAGGGAGGACGGGAAGTAAGACTTCAACATGTTTATAGAGCAAGGTGTTGTGTACTTTCTTTCTGTCACGCTAAGATAGGCGGCGAAATATCGCATAATAAATGAGAATGTGCTTCTGTAAACACATAGCTGTACAAGACGGCAACCAGCGCAGTCTCGCTGTTACGAAGGAAATACCTCCAAACTGAATATGTTTGCTAACTAGGACGGTCTACGATAAACAGGCACATATCTGCCTTAATTGAGAACAGAGGAGAAACGGGAAGGTCTAGAGAAGCGAAGACACGTGGGATTTCAGGAAGGATAGAAATGAAGTTCATCTGCTGGGAAATAGGTCGGATCATATTTGTAGCCGTAAATGCAGTTGACAAGCCCCAGCCTGACCCCTAACCCCAACCCCTGACCTCAACTCTAACCCCTAACAGGTACGGCTGCGAAATAGGATCTTGCCGGGAAATGTTTTGGTAGTTCGTGAATATGTCGTATTAGAAACTTTGGCGCATCACGTTTACTAAGAAATAACAGCATCAAGACACAATCCAATATCGACTACAGCATAAAACTTATTAGATAATATTCTATACTTACGCAGGGAGCACAACTTTAAGTTGAAGTTGCTTATTAACCCGGCCAACTCATTACCGCAACTCTACGCTTCCTGATTGTTTGTCTGCACTTCTTGCATTCAATAATACCTATTGTGGAAAAAGCGCTGCTTTGAGAAACTTTACGAGTTGCTTCCGACAAGACTCTCAAGAGACAGACTCCTCAAAGTATTGTAGAGCATATCCCCGCAATCGCCTTTTTCTTCTGACGAAGCAGCAATCACCCTCTGTCTTACATTGTTGTTTTGCTACTGTATTGGTCCAAAGGTTGCATACTTTTGAATATGGAAGTGTCCTGAGCATGGGAAAAGCGTTTTCATGTATGGAATATGGCGACCCAAAATAGCAACATCGATTCGCCTGTTGTTAAGTAGGCTTATGCGTGGTCGAGACTATATCGATTAAATTTGGTATCACTGTCGCGCTTTTAAATCACGTACGCCGGCACCAAGTAGCTTTTAAAATGTACAGTGGCGATTAGGACATTTTTTTCCAAAGAACTATAGAGTTAAGTCGAACAATATCGTTTGTTAAACTAAACATGGATTTTGTCCTTTTATACCAATTTATAACAGGCTTTAGAATTCGGTGGACCATTTGATGGCACATGCTATTGCATCAAAGTCAAATTTCAAAAAAATAAACAAAAGGCGCTCTATTGAAATTGGCCCAATAGACATAAACACCAATTAAACACAGTTTGTAATGTATAAGTCCAAAATAGGTGTGGCAGCAAATGTCGGAAACTAAACATCCTAGGTGAAGGAGCAGCGTGGGAACGTCGGCGTTTTATAAGTGCCAAATAAGCCGGTGAAGATGAAAGAACGTTTACATTAAGACTGAAAAAACATCCCGTAGCGTTTGATGGAAGTGTACGTGGTGTACGCCGAAACCCGTGAACCACTCAACAAACTTCTTCGTGAACATTTCGATGGAAAAATTACTTAAAAGTCGATGCAAAACTAATTAGGAGGTAACAGACCAAAGTCGATTACTATGCGGCGTCCAGCTGCTATTTGATAGAGAATATCCATCCAGCCACAAGTGTTAGTCATACTTCAGAGGAAAAGAAGCACCTCTGTGGTGGACATGTTCTTATTTCTTTGCGATGGTCATGTTGATTCAATCACAGTTTTTAGCCGCTCCTATAGTGCCCAAACTACATGAAGCAATTTAAAACATGCCTAAGTGTACCTATAAAGATTCCAACGAGCCCTGATATCACTGCAATATACGGATCAGCCTTCACCTCAAGAGCCGCATGGATAGACTTGAGGATAGTAGATCAGAAACAATTACGTGAATGACTTACAAGTCTAATTATATTTTCAGGATGACCGAGAACCATAGCCGCTGCTTATAAGCTTTGTCCAGTGCATAGATCATATAAACAGCGGTGCACTTATGCGATATGTCTTCTTTTTCGTACTCCAACTTGGAAAGGACAATCAGGCCCATATGCGCTTTAATAGCGGTAACAAACGGGGACGTGTTACACCGCGGTCGATTTCGTTGTAAACGGAGCTCTACTGGTAATGGCAGAAATGTGATAAATCGACCGCTGCGGAAGACGAGGTCTCTCACTGTCCCACGAGGTGGACCCACCAATGATCTGCGCATGGTTTTTTTCTAGTGAAGCAGACTTACGATGCATCCTCCGCCCACCACGCTCCCATAGCAAAACAAAGTCAAGATGACCGGAGGTGGGCCTAAGCGCAGTGGTTTACAAGACAAAGCGGTCTCGCACGTGCCACGCACGACATGGAACCTAAATCCAAATTTGCCGGGCTTCGTTTTAGGGGTAGGGAGTCCCAAATCTGGCATAGGCAACTGTCAGAAGAATGATATTAAGAGAGGGCGTCATTTCAGCCTGGTCCTCAATCCGCAGTAGGACCGAGTTACCACCTAAGTCAGCAATCATCCAGGAGCACGACTATTGGAGCGTCGTTATGGGTTCGTGTGCGTCAGATTTACTATAGGCAGGGATGCGCTGATGCGCCATGATGGATTCCTCCACAGTATCTGCGTTGTTCACTCTCTTTCTCTCTTCCCTCCCTCTTGCATTCGCCCCTCCACGGCGTGACACACAAGTGCGCGACAGTAGTCAAGTGCTCGTAAAGACTCGGAGCTACCCGAAATGGGCCAGTGCAAGCCCCCTTTTGAGCTCAAGACACCGGCGGCCGCAGCCAAAAAATATCCCGTTTTCGTGTTTTTTGACGAGGAATTTAAAAGTTTTTTTTCTTTATTCCGGTTGCATTACTTCCGTTCATGACATTTACAGGTCCTCAGAGAAGTAAAAAAATTTGAAAACCTTAGTGATCAAATGGATGACTGACTGCATCCAGCTGTTTAGTGAACAGGCGAGGCCCTGGCACACCATCCTACAATACCCTTCCTTCCTTCTCTTTCTACATGTTGGAAGGAAGCGAACTTTGAGGGATAAATGAGAGGGTGGTCTGGAAAAGGCTGAGAAAGTTGGAAGGTACTAAATTCAGAACCTCTCATAAAACGACCTCGG
>CACRXP010000309.1:495108-524803 GCA_902702965.1 Spirometra erinaceieuropaei
TGTTTACTTTTATTGTTCATCACTTTTGGCATCAAACCAAAGCAGGTTTGCTTTTGTTAAAACACTGCGAATGCCCGACTCTATTGTTGCCATTCTGCAGACACAGATAACTTCAGATCAGCGCGTTATGCACCGTATGAGGCGTTACACAAGCAGATGTTTCTCTCATTTCCATGAATTTTCTTCTAATTTTGCGATTTTAGCCTAATATGGGTCTTCTGACACATGATTACCCTGTAAGTAGTTCAACAGTCCGTGGTACATGTTTTGTAACACTGAGTATTCTGATCAAAACAATTTGCACAACGGCCAGTCCCTTTTCTTTAAGGAAAAAATTAACGTCAACCTGTGAAACCTATTGCCTTTGTAAAACAACAGTTATGGGACAGTTATAGGCTGTTAAAAATTGCATACATGAAGAATGGTGCTTTGTGTTGTGCTGACGAAGACTGTGCCACCGGGTCCAGAGACGAGGGTACGCACGGGTCCATACCAGGCTGATATCTCAACAACTAGACCTGTGGGATTATACGCGGAGTCGTATTCCACCATGCGGTAGTCCTTGCCTCCACCGGAAATTAAAGTGCCCTCCTTGGTGAAACATAGTGCGAAGATGCCGCCCGTGTGGACACCGGTAATTGCATGGCTGATGCGAGTTCCTCCTGCAAAAAGTTGCGATATAGCCAGCATTGAGCAGAACTAGGGGAGTTAGGGGCTGGGAATCAGTCAGGGGGGGCATGCGAGATGCCAGCAGTAAATATGCTCATGTAAGGCTTTTGCCCGAATCAATCGGAGCTGCTATAAATAGGCGTCCATAGGTGTATTGCACGGTCCCGAAATGGACAGCACTGCTGCATCACCTAAGCAGGGACCAGAGACGTGGCGTCCGTCCGCAATTGCAGCTTTTAGTCATTAACCAGCCAGCACGCTTCATTTCATCTCCAGTTGGCTTGACTCGAACAAACCGTTCGCCCATGATGAAACAGTGAAGAGTGTGATTCCTACTCATTATAGCAAACCGGATGCGCCTTCACTGTCCGACAAATGCTACTGCGACTCCAGAGGCTGTCAAATGGCAACAGCTTCTCCTTGTTGCAGCCTCATGTCAATTTTCACTGGTATGAAGGGCCACCAAATGAGGTCCGACTCTTTTAAAGTGTGAGACTAACAAACACGCGGCCGGTGTAAACAGGAGCTTCATGTCAGGTAAGCTACTGCGCTCATACACATTACCCGCTCGGCTGAATCTCGTCCTGCCTATGGCGCATGACGGGCGTAGGCAGGGTAAGGTCGATTGTGGGTAATTCCAACCAACTATAGTTCAAATAACACATAAATTTCTGGTCCACCTTCCTAAAAAAAAGAGACTTTCGTAGATTACAACAAACTAAATTTTAAGCGAGTGGTTACTAAAAACCCCATGAGACCTCCTCGATGCAGTTTCGGCCGAATGATTGAATCTGGCGCCTTAATAAGAGCTTAGATCATTTCAGACGGTCCAAGCAGCCGCAAACATTCGATTTACTGAGTGGCGTAGACCGGACGAAAGAAACACGGCGGTTAAAGCAGCTAAGTCATACTTAGCATAGATCCTGCCCACCCCTATAAATTCCGTGGAAACCGGTATGCGCATTAATCAGGGATTCCGAACTTCTTAAAAACGTGGGATTTTGACCGAGCTAAATCCCCCGTGTGTTGCCGTTTGCCAAAGCAAAGTGGGGATGGGAAACATTCCCGCGTAAAAATGTTTTCAGCGAACATGGATAACCAATGAATAAGTGGGGGGATGGGTGATGGCAGTCCGTAGTTTCCTAGCAAAGTTTGCTCTCAGTCGGCCATAACGCTAACTTGGTTTCTCAGGGAGATGCCGCCACCAATTTATGTTTATATTCTCAGAACCGATTAAGAGTTCCTCCACCAGCGCGTACTTTAAAGCCAATAAGCATAGGCCACATCTAGCTTGTCCACGGACTAGAGAGTAACCGAAAGCAAACTGAAGGTACAATGGGGATTTCCGTGCAAGAAAACATGGGTCATCGACAGTTGTGAATGCGGCAAAGAGGACTTTGTTTCTAAAATACTCAAGGGGAAAGTTCAACAAGGGACAACAATGGATAATCAAATGTGCAGTGCACATAACGCCTAGACCGGGCTATCAAACCTTAAGTACCTTCCATGGTGTCAAACGAAGGTTTTAAGGCAAATCCTATTTCATCGAAGACTGCCCAGTGCACAAGTCAAACGTAATTTGCGGGCATAAACCTAGCATTTTTACTAAAATATAAACAGTCAGAATCTTGTGATAGGTGAAATTGAGTTCGTTTCACAGTCCAAACACTGATTACTCAATGCAGTCAGGGGGTGATGCTGCGACATAGTTAAACCGTCGATATTTTAACGAAAACGAGACGGTCCGGCAACGACGACGGGGCGGCCATGGCAGAGGGATTCCGTTAGACGTGAAAGTTTCTGGATACCTTATGGGCTTTTGCTGATACAAATGAAGGTGGTGCTCTTAAAGTGTGAATTAAAAGGACGGCTCTATCGGACTAATCTGTATAGCGCGCTGGCAGATAAAAACATCCGAGAGTAGAGGCCGGGAGAAGATTTTGTAGAAAGGGCCGCATTAGCTCAAGGGCAGCAGATAAAAGGCACAAACCAGAAACAAAGAACACATGCACATAAATTCTTTTCTGGATGCGCAGTACTAAAAATGTCTCAGGCCGTCTCAAAAAGGTTTGGCACCGTACAGCATAAATTGGTTCTTAACATAGTGCGAGAAGCATGATTTTGGTTTTGCTAGTAGAAGCGAAGCGGCGAATTCCAGGAAGAAGTCGCGGAGAAGGAGACACGATCACTAGAATAAGTGCTTTATAAGCACTTATAAAGCACTTGTTCCAGCGATCGTGTCTCCTCCGCGATTCTGGTCTTAAAAGTGAACCTGCAAGATCACCTCAAGTTGTACAAGCTGGGAAACAACGAACCCAAAAGCCGGGACATCAACGAGTAAAATAACTGTGGCGAAAGACACGGTAGGGGAAGTTTGACTAAAAAACGGACTGCGTATGTATGCCGGCCACCTTACTTGGGTGCGGTAGTGTAATTTGTTAAATAATATGCCTACTTATACTCTGTCAGTACGTATAGTATCGAAGGCAGTTTGGTATGCGTCAGAAAACAACACCAGATTGTACTAACAGTAGCCGACAACTGAAGAGGCAATCAGTGGTGCCGAATAATGTTAATAATGTCCCAGTAAGCACACAAAGGTTTACTTTTACCGTTTTGCGACGCCAAAGAACAGAAAGGGAGTATTTAAAAAAATATGGCAGATCAATTATGCTGCCTATGTTAACCAAACCACTAACGGGTTCTGTCGTCGTGTTAAATGGTAGAAGAGAACATGCTCTCTTGTTAGATTTGGCCACGCCAACGACTGCGCCTCACATCGTACGCGCCAGAATTTCAACGGAATTTGCTTTAAGGTACTTCGATAGAGTTAGACTAGGTCTTCGCAGTACCATATGGGCTCCGCTGTCGGCAATACACCAGGAACCCTTAACCTTCACCATACATACCATATTAAATTTAAAAAATTTTCGTAACAAAACACATCAAGTATTTGACCCTTGGCAGGAATTTCTAGGTACTGGGCGCATACCGTCCATGCGGGTGCCAAATGCTGCCCATGCGCGTCACATTTCGGTGACTACTTGGTTTGGTTGGCGTCCACCCTTACTCCTGTTAATGACTCACCGCACGCCTTGGCTCATAGTCGTGCAAAAGTGGTGACGCCCTTTTGCTGTAGACGAGTTCAATACCAGAATGTAAACGAGGAGTGGCACTGAGGTAATAAAAGTCTGCGTACCCCTGAAAGACATCTAGAAAGCCATAAAAATCGAGTCTCTTATTTTCACGGTCCTGGCCAATGAAATAGGTGCACAGCAAAGGGAAAGTATATTTGCCGGGAAAATGGGGTAAAATTCATTTTAAAAAATAAAATTGAGAAACAATCTTGTAAATAAACACTAAATTTAAGCATTCTGTTGGCTAAGTTAAAGACAAAAGCTTCCCTGAGCGATGCTGTTGTCCACCCATCGAAGCGGACTAATAAAAGAAGAAACACATAATCTGCACGAACCTCGCGGCCAGATAAGAATTTGGCCATTGGAATCGCCGGTAAGGAGATCACCATTCTCCGCAAACGCCATGCACAGTATGAATTTCGGTTTTTCGTATTTCTAGAAGACGTGTTAAAAACCAACTTATAAAACCGTAAGTGGGGGTCATTCACATATATTCACGTAATATTTCTGCACTATTAAATGCTTCGCCAGACTTCTTTCAAATGACCTCAGATGTAGTTGCGGCTAATAGCATCCACATTTGATTCCAAAACTGAACAAACACTGAAGTTTGACCATTTAACCATTGACGTGTGAGAGCACTAACAGAAGTAGACGAAATTATTTTTGAATTTGGAAAATTACCTTAAGTGAACAGTTCTGGCAAAATCATGACGTCAGAACCTGATTATTTTCCAACAAACAAAAACCAATAAAGAGTTAGAGCTCAAAAAGCAAAGACTAAGTTCATTTTGGGCGGCGGGGCTGCGAAGAAAATAACCACACGCACGAAAGCATGAAAGGTGAAGGTGAGGTTTCTAAATGAAACGTGGTACACCCAGCCATGATACTACTTGGAATGGTGAGGCAAAACGCGATAATAATCCCGCATGCAAATCGTGCCTGCCCTCCTGTTGGCATAATCAAAAATATACGCGTGAACATTTTTGCAGTTTATACACACAGCTAAAATCTTGAATTACGAAATGGAATACATGGCCAGTCCTGGTAAGAGTAATTTATACTTTTCACCGTTTGCTCGTAAATTGGGAAATAAAGGCCGGTGGTTGGCGATCGACAAAAATTAACTGGACACTTCGATACACCGAAAGAAAAAGTGGCGCTTAAATGACAACGTTAGTTACGAAAGCCAGCTCACATAGTACCTTTGTCCAATCGCACCATGTGAAAAACTTGAATCGAAAAAGTAGAAAAGCTAATCTCCATCGCTCAAGTAGGCAACATCCGAACCATGTGTTCATTATCATATCTTTTTGAACCCCCACGAACGCCGAACATTGGAAAAGGATGTTGATGGCGTGTAGCACTGTATTCAACGTTATCGCGAGGCGCTAAAAGTTGTGATTTTGTAGGCTTCCTACCAAGGGAGTAAATCGATCCTACTCCAGGCTGGGTCAGGTTGCATTGACGCCCTCCCAGCGTGGTTTTTACACGCTCTCACTTGTGTGTAAACCGAGATCCTCATTGAAGGCTCGTTCGCGTTGAATTGGAGACTAGCATGTGTGATAGGCATACAAGTACTTCCAGTCCTGTCGGCCGCTATACCCGCGCCTGGCCCCACCCGACTGAACCCTGCCTTGCCGGTGAGAAATGGTGGGTGTGAGAAAAGAGGGCAACAGTAGATGTTTAGCAAGTCTGCTTCATCAAAAACAAGTTCGGACGCAAGGCACCAGTGTCTTCTCTACTATATTGGTGGTCGATGTGGCGCATCAGCGACCCATGAAGTCACCCCTCATGGCCCACAGACGAAGGTATTTGGCCCCCGAGTATGCCCGTCTTGTCGAGACATTACACCTGCGTTGGCGTCCTGTCCCTCTCCTTTTTCATGACTCCACTGACTGAGATGTAATGTCTGCTAATCGACAAGTACTAACAATACAAACCCAGGAGACCGGAAGGGAAATTTCTGGCCGATTTACCATAATTAGCCACTCATAATACAATTTCAAATCCATGTAGTCAGCTTACCGACGTCAGTTCAGTCACAGGTCCATGTAATAGCAACTGCGATTGGCACTATTTAAACTCGCCTGTCCATACATGAGGAGAAAAACTAGCGCTTCCGTCTTGTCTTGGACTCCCCAGTTTGTTACTCTTGGAGGCGGTGCCAGTCACTAACCAGGAATTGTTACCGACAAAAGTGAAGAATACTAGCACGACCATTTTTGGAGTACGGAGTCATTGGTGCCCGTGTGTTAGGGCAACACAGACATTCGCTGACACGTTCATATGTTTACTCAAGCCTTTTTGAGTCTGCAAACACTTCGTTAGTATATTTGCGAAGCGGGATGATACTCCAGGCCTTCTATTCAGCGGCAGAGTCATGCGCGAAAAGTCGTGAAAACATCCGACTACTCCACAAAGGGTATTTTTCAAACAACCCGCAGTTTTGTCGATGAAGGAACAGTGGGTAAGAGGACACGACGAGGTCGACGATAAATGCTTACTGTAACATGATGCAGGGTGCGATAACGTGGGGGTTGAGTGAAACTAATGAGTGAGGAAAGTCAGTCGCAAAATGTCAACGCTGAGTATTCGCAATGCCAGAGTGTGCCACTAGTTCGGAAAACCACGAGGGTAGACTTAACAATATCTTCATATATAAATAACGTGTGACGACAGCAATATGACACTAGTAACACAAATTATATGGGTGACTAATCCCTACTAAAAAATAAAGTATAACAAAAGGACAAGGTCACGATTAAGCAACCTTTGAATAACGGAAGGAGCAGGGCAACTAAAGTAATCAAAGCTTGCTGATGAGATAAGGTACCACATTCCAATCCTAGACAATCAGCACTTATAGGCTGAAGAGGCCAGAATGGTGCTACCACCGCGCTCACATTCAAGATCAAAAGTAGTTAGGGAGTGCCGCGCTCCGAGAGCCATACTTAGATTGCGAGTGTGTTCATCAAAAATCATTTCAATTACAGGCCCTGACTGCATAACTTAGAACAATGAGACAAAGGTATACAACAAAGTAACGCACGTCAAAAACGCCCGACTTTTTGCTGAGAGTCGAGCCGTCATATGTCCAGAAGGCTATATGGCTCTTGCCAATGGTAACGAGGGTGTTCTCGTCAAGAGGGGCAAACTCGGCAGCAGTGACTGGTTCCGTTGAACACTAAAATAAGGAAAAAGAGGAGCTGAGCTGCCCACGTTTCATTGTTTATATTGATATTACTGGACCTACCTTTCGCGTTACGCTGGTGTACGAGCATGATTTGTGCATAAAAAGATGACGAATTGAATGCTTCGGTTAATCGGACATCAGAACGGATGTGGATGACAAGGTAACGACGCCGATAATGAAGGTATTCATGTGTACCATGACCGACTAATGGAAAATTCGGCACAAATTTGATGAGGTGCCCCTCGTGTTCGGATTTCCGTGGGCCGTACTGGCTGGGGAGAATACGGTCTCTTCGAGGGGCGCGGAGAATAACAAATCAGGATCGTGGTCGTCCCACCAGTTTTCTGTAACAGAAGCCTTCTAGGAGACCGTAGGCATAACATGGCAACGATCAAGTTGGGAGTCCAAGTCATGTGACGGGTTTACCCGTTCGGCTGTCCGGTGCGTCCATGGGCGGCGGATAAATGGAGTAGCCTTCAGCAAAGGCTACCTGCGAACTAGGTAGCCTCTTGGCCACTAGTGGACTAGCGGCGGCAGGGCTACCAGGGTGCGGAGGGGGGAAGAGTCCCCTATAAAATTCCGCAAAACTTAAGGAAGACAATGTGACACGGCGACCGTGAAACGCCATTAAGTGAGCTTGTTTCCCGCTAGGTTCTTGGACCTAAGAGCCAGAGGAGACAATCTCGAAGAAACAGCCCAAGCAGTGTTCGGGGGTCCGACTATACTTACCATTCCAAGAGGCCTCTGAAAAGTGTCCGATAGAAGTATTAAGATCTATGCCACGCGGTACGCGGGACCCATAAGCTAAGCCACCCTGACACGATGGCACGGACGAACGGTATACAAACTGGATTACTTAGTCATAAACAGGTCAGCGACATCGTGTGCCAGTGAACAAACGTTTCCTGATCCTGGTGCATAAAGTCTAGCAGCATGCAGTTTTCCCCAACACAGCGGTGGACGACTGTGGCCTGGCTGAAGTCCTGATGTCCTACTCGCGTTCTCGGAAAATCAGGATCATGAAAGTTCCGATGTTACGACGACCATAGAGATTAGCCTTAGGAGCAATTTGGTCGCGCGCACAAATAGAATTTCGTAAACAACTGCTCTATGTAGGGTTGATGTAAAGTTCAATTAGAACATCCAGACGAATAGGTCCGACGTCTAGGAGATGGATTGTACAATACCACAAGTTACGTCTGATAGGTGACCTGCACAATTTCTGAAAAGCAGTTGTTGAAGTATTTTCCTCAACCTTTAGATCGAAAGACGGTCAAGGAGCAAAATCCATTCAAACCACTGTAATCAACCGAATAAGGTGTCTAGACAATTCAATCAAGCGGTCAACCGTAATGCTGAATTACACGTGCACCCAAACGTTCGCTCAATTTATCTCATCGTACCTTGGTTTCAGTCATACGACGAGCCTTTTGCCAGTCCCAGAGAGATATGTTGTGGTCAGGTGCCTCGTCTACCACAACCAGCATGGCTCCACTGTCCTAAAACGAAATGAACATGAGGAGTGAGAAATGGCAACCGTTACACTAGAACTCGTGCTATTCAACCGACCTGTTCCCAGACGATGGCCAAAAAACACATCACATTTCGACGAGCAGGTATGATCTCCGTGAAAACCTACAAAGTCACATGAGTGTTTGTCCACCGGAACCAATCTCGCGGGAGCTGAAATGACTGTTAAGTCAAATGGCGGAAGTGCTGTATGCTCACATCATGAATTGACAGGCGTTCCCGTTTGGGGAGCATGAAAAGTCGCCTAAGTAACACATTATTGTGATGCATTCCAACTTGGGAGAATAAGAGAATGCACTGATCGACTTTCAAACATCTACTACAAGGAGTTAGGTAAACGTGCTTAAAGGCGAAGTTGGATCTGATGAATTCCAGGTGATTGAAAAGAATGCCGTTTAACAGCGTCCAAATCATGGACGCTGAAGGTTTATTAGGTCTAATTGGGTTAAAAATGGCAGGCAGGAAGAGCTGTGTGCGACAAATAAGGCTCGATGGACATGTCCGTTATGAAGTCCCAGGCTAATATACAAGTCTACTGGTCTACGAACACAGTCACGTAATGAGGCTGGGCAAGAAAAATAGTAGAGTAGCACGCAATGTGATTGGTTTTGTGTTCGAACAGGTGATAGGAAGTGAAAGGGTCATTGATAGTTCAGACTTATTGATTGCGTCTCACCGTTTTGGAGAAACTTAGACAGCAGACGGAGTTCTCAAAGGCACCAAGACCGATAATTTGCAGTGTTTCCAGACTGACCGAGTTCCAGACGCGGACATGAGGCTGCAGAGATAGGCAAACACAGAAAAAGCATAAGCTCATTCAAGAGTCACAAAAGTGTCCTGAATTGAAATGAATAGCAGATTTTTGAGACTTCGTGAATGTTTTTTTCAAAGTAGAGTGGCATGTTGTCATATTGAAGACCTCGTGACATGCCACCTCTTCAGTAAAACAGGAAACTTTACGCCTGCAAAAAGAATTACATCATCGAAGGATGATAAAACATTAAGCAGACTAGTATGTAAATAACAATAATAAGGGTTCCACAGTTTAGGAAATGTGAAAATCAAAACGGCTCTTTTGCTCAGCATGTTCCCGGTGTGGTCGGTCATCGGGTCTGAGAGCTAAAAGCGGCATCGCCAAACGAACACTCGAGTGTAGAATCAATGAGTCCACCAAAGCGGATAGGCACGCGAATTCTCGGCCCCCAACTAGACAATGTTCCAACAATGTGTTTTTGCATGCAACTAGCCAAAAAAGTGGACCCTCCTTTTGCAGTCAGAAAGACAAAATAAAGCCTTTTACATACCATTCCATCCTTCGAATGACCTGCAGTTTGGCCTGATGCGACAGTGATTCGATCGGGGTGTACGGTCAAGCTAAAAGGACAGTGGAAGAACGAGCTTTAAAAAAACTACGAAAGTGTCCCCCAGCATGCTTATCTACTATAAAGTTCGGCCCGGAAATTGGACGAAGCGCCCATAAGGACCAAAAGCGAAGAATAATGTTAAAGATCCACCCACTGATTTTAACTTTTGAATCCCACTGAGCACCAAACAGCTCTGAGGCAGAAGGTTGGTTGAATTTTCGCCAAAATTGGAGACAATTTGCGCCGATTTCGTTTTATTGCTTCTATTGAATAAATCGACCTGGCTCACGTTTCTTCGTGGGGCGAAAAGCGTGAGCAAAACCACTTCGACGCAGGTCTGCTCATAAGTTTCAAAGTAAGAGGACCGTCTTGTTCAATTTCCCATCAAAATCTAACCTGCGTACACTGAATCACAGTCATCAACTTCTTAGACTGCAGATCGACCCATAAGTCCGGTTTCATAGTGAAAAAATCTCAAATGATCGGCCCCACAGAAAGCCACAGATACTGGATGTGACGGATACGGATCAGGTAAGCACTCTTGGGGCAAAGTCGCGGGCATGCAATTATCCGTCTAGGCCCTTTACTTTTGACTGATGGCAACTTTCACTTGCAACGTGGTCCTTAGCTTGGGGACGACAATGAGGATGGAGGACGCCCTCACTGGCTGAGACCGCAGACGTACTGTGTCTAGGATGGCGCCAGAGACTACTTGCCAAAGAGCAGTGACAAAAACGGTCTACTACGATCGACGTACAGGAAACGAGACTGACGGAGGCACTGGGGAAGGGCGTTAACTACTTACGTAAGGTCAGCTGGCTTAGTGCCTTATAGTACGAGTCGTTGTCCGCGTCCTAACAACCGGCTTCTAAGCACAAAAGGGCTAATAATGGCTTACAGTGGCGAAGACCAGCACATGACACAAAAAGAGCTTCTTAGGTGCACTCGTTTGACAACTTGAACAGACAAGACCGACTGACAATTGGAAAAATTGTTTTTACAAGGTTTTGGGTTACAAATCTTGAGTCCAGGGAGCCGGCTATCCAGGTCAGGAAGCGCCTACAGCCTTCGTCCAGTAAGGAGTCCATTTTAGTGATTACATTTCTGATACCCATTACATCTAATGAGGAGTATTAAACAACGGCAACCTGCGTGTCTGTAGATGATGGACGTAACAAATGAAATTATTGGACTTTACCAAGAAGATTTTCGTCACTGTACGCCAGGGAATAGTCATGCAAACATGTAAGCAAGTAGGTGTTTTAAATGCATGTCAGATCATTAGCCATTCTAGCGACGATTTACGGTTGTGAATCTAAAAATCCCTACAATATTTTTCGGTATGCTCAGTTTCCTGAAACTTTTGTCGATTACCCCGAAGAACGACGTAACGGCTTGTACGTAAGACGTCTCATTATCTTAGACCACAAAATTCAACAAGTTCCAACTTCGAAAGACGTGAGCGTGGCTGCACTCAAGATCTGAATCGAGAGAAGCAGGAGTGCTCCAGCAGACATGCCTAGAAACGCTAAAACTAGAGTTTGTCTGCACCCAAAAATAGATGAAACGGATGAAGCTAAAAAAAAAGTCAGGTCTCGTTGGATGCTCCCTTACCAGGTATCTGGCTGCTCAGCCCAGACGTTGCAATCTGGACTCACCCAAGAAATTAGTAAGAGTATAAAATTTGGAATTAGGATAGCAGGCTGTGAGGATTGTGTAAACACTCAAGCTCTCGAATTCATTCAGCTAAAAATGTACCTCTCCACAGCATCGGCACCAAAATGGCTGTTGCAAGCAACTGTACATGAAGCAGGGTTTTCAGTTATTTTGCTGAGTGCCAATATGTCATGTGACACTGTTTCGCCGTTTGTGGTTTTTTGTTGAAAACTTACTTGACCTAGGGGCGAAACACGGATCGATTTACGTGATTGTCGACAAAGTTGAATGCCATTTGGACGAACGAGGCTAAACGTTTTCTTAGGAGATTAAGCACTAAATCTACACTGTGTTCCGATTTTTTTCGCTCAAACTGCTCGAAAATAATAAGAGTGCGCGCATTTTATGGGTTCAAATTTCCCTAGACGAGTAATTTTAAAAATTAGATCGGTTCGTCGGTCGCACTTTATTTTGATATCCTGAGAAAGGATACAAACGAGCGGCAGCAAAGCATGATCAACTTCGAAAGCGAAGTACAAACACAGCTCCACCGAGAGGATCCGTTCTACCGAAATTTGGGCCGAGGTCCGTATAATGGGGCGGATTGAGGTCTATGTCTCAATACAGAGCTCAAATTCTCAATTGGAAGGATTCCGAGCGCACGAGTGTGGTCCTTACCAATCTGACCCGATTACAGATTAGAATTGTCTGCTGACTGTACAAATAAGCCAGAAAAAAACTATACTCTCCGCTTCTTGGTTGGAATATCTCTAATTAGCAAACCTTTGTCGCTGCGCGTCTGTTTACGACACCTGGTCGGGCAGGATGCGAAAAAAGATCGCATGCGCTCCGTTCTGTGATGAAGGCAGATGTGTGAACGACAGTTTCACGGTTTATATGCACTCTAACAAAGTTTCAATCAAGTAGTGATAAGAACACACCGACTTATGCTGTGAAAGTAGTATGCAGTGTGCTGGTAACAGGAATCGATCAAAGTAAACGACTGTGTTAGACAAATTCCATACTTTTCGGTCTGATTTTAAAAAGTAGCACTGGTTGCATAAAGTCCATGTAAATGCACCTGTATCCTCCAGTTCTGTCAAACGGCGCAGGAAATCTGCCTTAAGTTGATTACAAACATTTACATTGCGAGTGGAAACACAGGGGACGTAAACGTCGTCGGTCAACGGTTATTTACTACTAAATATAATAGGCAGCTTCGAACAATTCATTCGATCAGATTGTGAAGGGCCCGGCGGCCTCGCTGGTATTCTAACCCAAGACAAAAAAGGCAAGGCTTTAGTACACCCAACGCTCTAACCAGCCATGCTACGAACCCCCACTGGAAACCGTTATTCTAATCATATTTTGGTCTAGTCACCAACCCAGCCTGCTGCAACGTATGGGATCTATCAATCCTGATAGAGTTGGCTGACCCCCCAAACAGGATTTCCAAGACAATCAAGCTAGAATCCACCAGATGACTGCCAGACTCACTTAAGTAGTTGTTTTTGGCAGATTTGAATAATTCACTTGACCTAACTGTGAGCTCAGATGGTTAGAGCGCTGGCTGTACTCAAGCCTTGCCCCTGCTGTCGTGGTTTCGAATCGCACCAAAGCCGCCGAGTTCTTCACAATTTGGTCAAATAAATATTAGTTGGTCATTTGGGCAACAAATCAAGAGGGCCGTGTGAATGCATACTCAATACCTTCTCGTATATTCTAGAAATGGGCAATACCTCTCCGTTAAAACTACGTTATCTAACAGGCACACGTTTACTTGCGCACGAAAATTTAGATGACGCTGACTGATAACTGATCGGCAGTTGGAGTACACTATCGCAAGACCGAGTTAGCTAGATATGGAAATGGAAAGGATGAACGGTCAGTCCAATGAGAGCAAGAAGTGGAACTCTACTAAATGCAGGTCGTTCTGTTTGGATAAAGAAGAGAGGGCGGATAATTTAAAGAACAAACACAGCTTTTCGATCAGCTCTTGCAATGCCTTAAAAACTATAACGACGCATAAACTCACCATTTCACATCGTCGTTGTGCTCCAAGTAATGTCGCTGGCTGTGCTGCTCGACGTTGTAGAGCACGACGACAGCTGCGACAAAGTAGACAATTTCGCCAGTAGGTAACAAGTGAACATTGTTGCGGCAGTCCTTTCCTCGGTACCCGTAACTAACCACGCAAACGTTGTTGTCAAGGGCAAATTCGTTTAAATCAAAGCCGATAAGTTTTCACGCGGCGCTACTTAAGGATCCACTTACTGCACAATAGCAGTACACAATAGCAGGTAACAACAATTACTGACATTGTGAATCAGCCACAAAGACAGAAATTTTATTAGGCATAAACTTTTGTGCGGGTCGACGTCTTACTTTTATAACTACAAAAAAGCATTAGTGTAAGTAGCTTGTGATGAGTAAACATAAAGAAGTCGGAAGTTTACTAGACACAGAAGCCTGTGGGACGACAGATGTTAGTATCACCAGTTTGTAATGGAATAATCTATATTCTATTCTCGTTTCGTAAAGATTCTACGATCGAAGAGGTAAAGTTTGCAGAACCTGCTGACAATCTGGCGTTCTCCTAAACCGGCGTTGTACTCATGGAATACTGAAACTCGTGACTGAAATTTCAAAATCTGCCTTTAAATTCAAAGGACTACTTAGCTGAGTTGCGGTCGGACGGTAATGTAGACTACTAATACAGGTTGCCTAGCGCTAGGTTCCAGGGGAAGTACCTGTCGCCATGTCGCAACTTTAGTCCGCAACCCCTCTGGAATGTAGGGCAAGGCCGCCCGCAAAACGGAGAGTAAGTACTCCCGTGTCCACGCGCGCTTCTAACATAAAATTGGCACGGGACATAACACTAAACAGCAGGCCACTTTCTGATCGCGACTTCGCTCAACAGCCTGTGAACATCGCATTCGGAAAAAATTATCCATTGGCATGTATTTTCAAGCCGAGTCTAGCTGCTCGTATAAATTAGGTCATGGTTCCCACAATAAATACCCATAATCTACTTTTAAGCCCACTTTGTGAGAAAAAAATACTGTATGCGACGTACAAATTTAGACCAAAATGTAATCTTTCTTACTGACAACAGCCGACTAAGGAAAAATGAACTGTCCGTCAAAATTTTAGGCAGCTGAAAAGAACTTAAATCAAAAGCCATCATGCTACCGTGCATGGATCAAGCCCACTTCATGTCCCATACTAACCAGTATTGGAGGCACATGTAGGTAATCTTTGTATAATTAGAAGCATAATTAAGGAATTTTTGTAATGTTTCATGAACTGTGGTGCACGTTAAACCAACTGACATGGAGAAAATCGCTGGACTAACGGAAAAGATGAGGCCCTGTGCCCAAACGTGTTGTATTTTTGGTGTACGAACCAGCGCTGAAATAGATCTACTGAGATCAGAAATGTTTGGACAAAAGGATACACCCACTCCAACTTAAGCTGCTCTTCTGGTGGTTTAACCACTTCGGAGAAGTCATAGTCCGCAGCTTCTTCTGTTGGTGCATATACGGTTATGCCTCTGCCGCGAAGGAAGAGGCGCAGGATTCCTTCCTCTAAAAAACAAAAAAGACTGATTATGAAATAATAAAAAACTGACTGTGTGAATGAACCATTGTTCGGACAGCTGCTGGAGATGCTAGTCGTATTTTAAGCACTATTTCTCCAACTTTCGCAGCCCCTCACCGGTGCACTGTTTATATGGCGGAGTTGTATGGGGTGTGATGTACGGTGACACACGTCGCGACTGAACAGTGACTTATGGTCTAATGCGGTTGGATAGGCGTTGCAAGACAGTAACCTATCGATGGTACTCCGCCGCAAATACACTGGCGATGAGTATCATGCACAAACAGGTACCATAGATGACACCATCCAAGACGCCTAAAACAGGCCTAAGCAGGGTAATATGAAGTACTCGTAAGCAGTAGACTGACGGACCTCATTAAACACACCGGTGAACCTTGTGAACACACTAGCCCCGCTCCGCCCAAGCACTCGGCCCTTATCTGCGGTCCCATGAAGTGGTGCTTAGCACTACGGACGCACCCCAGCAACCGTCCATGACCGCCAGGCTAAACCACTCCGGCACGCGTGCGCCTCCAGGCATAGCAGTCCCTTAATCTATTTCTGAATAAAAAGCTACGCAGAATGTGGCATGTAATCCCGCATGCGGCAAAGGCAAATCCGGGTCGCTTTCGCACCGAAACAGAGTCGTGACCCATTGTTTAGCTCGGCAGTATTCCGCAATAACTGGGCAGCCCTACTTTGGTAAGCACCGATTATAACTTCGCGAGGGAGGATTAGAAAATCTGCACTAAACAAAAACTGTCAAAACATACCGTCGAAAAAGTATGTTAAACAACAACCCGCTCCCCCACCTGGTGTCTCGCCACAGGCCGCCGCAATGACAATGTTTACTCTGGCGGTCTAGATTGCTCGTCCTACCCTAAGATACCCATGGACAGCCGGCTAAAAAGGAGGACGTTTCTGGTCGCCCGACAACTGGCCAGATACAAAGCGGATGCTGTGGCTCTCAGTGAGGAGACCTGCTTCCATCCAGCAGGCGCGTAACCCAGATCGACAGACATGACAGATTTGTCCGGCAAAATTAGCACTTTTGGATGGGCAATTGACAATGAGACAGTATCTTGAGGTCGACCAGGGAGAGGTTTTCAATAAAAAGGCGTGGGATTTTAGAAATTTAGTATTCACTTCTCCCTTGGTCCAAGCCCGTTTAATCTGGCACATGCTGATTCATTTCCCCACTTGTTTATTTAAACTAGAATTATGGGGTAGTTAGCCGACTGGGCCACCACTTGTAAAGGAAATAAAACCGGAAGAACCCGCTTCTATTCTAGGTTTGTATCCGATGAACTGCCGTTCTCCTTCTAACATGAGCCTCCTTCTGGTGTGGCTATTGGCGATCCAGGCAAAAAATGAGGTTGATCATCAACTTCTTAAGATTTAGATTATGTCCAAACATAGTCTTCGAGTCAGTGGTTTTCAACTGCTCGTCCTAAATTCTTTTACATCCTTCACATAAAGTCCCATCTTTTTGGTACCTTGAGACCCGTGTTTTTCAATCTCTCATTCACTCGTCATGTTGAATTCTTTTTCTACCAAGTTTTGCGGACTAACTTGGTACGGCCGACGTTTACGTTCCTACCACATAGCTTAGTCCTCAATCCGCGATGTATAAATTTTTGCATTTTCTCCTTCCCCCTCCTCACCTTTAACATTTTGATAAAAAGGATAATTACGTTTTAAAACATATCGTCCGTATGATTTTCTGTACTGTCGGTGACGCCGCCTCCCCAGTCCTCCGCTATGAACTAACTGATGCATAGTCACTACGTCCAATCCGTCATATTTCTTGCCGCAATTTGGCGCATCAACGATAAGTCATACCAGCCCTAGCGTGATTGCTGGCAGATAATGTGACTGTAAAGCAGGAGCCATGATTGGGCTTGCAGCATTCTCTTGGTAGTTCCTTACCTGTATCTCTCTCCCTCTCTTTAGCTAGCCAGGAACGCGTCAAAAATAAGCATGAAAGTCAAGTCTGGCGTTTTATGAATGTAAACCGCTTCCATACAGTCCTACGAGGAAATATTGGACCGAGTACAGGAAGCTGAGGTGCAAGATCAGTTCATTTATCTTATAACGTAACAGGATAAAAAACCGCTCAGATTAAGCGTTCTCCGGCGATCAGTCAAGATCGGTGTTAGGAGCTCAATGTGTGTCGCTGGCCGGTGGAACTCGATGGCGGTCACCACTACCTTGAAGAGGAGCGGTGGTGACTCACATGTGAATTCGCTTATAAAGAGAACGCGCGCAGCATCGGCCCCCTCGCCTCTCAAGCACATAATTTTGGATGTGTAAAGACGACAGGGTATGAAAATAGACTCTATGGCTGATCTGGCATAAGGCCGCCGCCTACGTGCCACGCACACCTGCTAGTCCCACCATTGACTAGAACCAGGCTTCACTCGCTCATGTATGACATCGGTAAGAGTCATGGCAAGGCTAGCTTAGGGAGGATCGATCGCAACCTGGATTCCAGGCTGGTGAAAAATGGCAGTTTGTCAGGTGAGAACTTCAAGAGCGCTGTGACAGACCAAAACGCGTCAGATTTATTAGAAGGAGTAGAGGTCGCATAAGATCTACCCCACCCTCTCCCCTCTCCAGCGTAGACGGGTGCCAAGTCCGAGTTCAGTCACTTAGGAATTAGATCAAGCACAACGTCTGGCCTGACACAGAACCGCGATCCTTCGCATGCTAAAGGAGAGTTTGGTTCGCGTTTGCAAAGTTTGATTGCCTCATTTCTGAACTTGGAATTGGGCCCGTACAGGCAAAATCAGAGGTTGCAAGTAGGAGTTAGGACAGTGACTGACTCATTGTCTTAAAATAATGTTTGTGAATTGGCCTGTCTTGCTTACCACAGCTTCAAGGTGGTTTCCTCGTGCACCGACTTAAGGCGCTTCAAGAACCGCAACATGACTATAATGACTTCTTCTACTCCCAAGGGCATAATGTTTCCTTTGTAGTTACAGCTAAGAAAGGGTAACAATTATAAGTGATTCTTGTGCCTGAGTAGCTGTTTTCTTCGGCAATCCTCTTAGTAGGCCTCTCCACACTTCGAAATTTGCAGACTTAATAATAGACCTTTTCTTTGAAGTTCGACTTCGATTGCGCGCCTGGGCGATGACAGCTGCAAAAAGATGGGACCTGTCTGTCAGTCCCATTACGGAAAACCCGCAGATGGCCGGTGGTGGAATAGCCTTCAGCGAGGGGTTGCTGTGAAATAGGCATGTTCTCGGGTCATCGCCAAACTGACTGGGCACACACCTAAGTATGTTGCTGCCTATACGAATGGTCACATTACTGCACCGTTATGACACGGCGAATGTTGCCCGCCATCCAGTAGGACCTCGTTTGCTGCCCGTCACAATTCTGAAGGACTAAACGGTTGTGCGGGAGGCTGAACAAAAACGTTCGCCCAGGGAACCTAGGACCTATCGGAAATCATCGCCTCAACAAAGTCACCCCGCACAACCACTGTCCAATAAGCTATGATTTTGTCGAGCTTTTAGACGAGAATACGGTCATGGTTGGTGCACTCAGTGCTGCAGAGCGATCTCTTGCTAGACAGCGACCAACTTCAACATGGAAAATCACAATTACCGGCGTAAATACGAACCAATACGAAGCTTCTATACTGAATCAGGCAAAAAAATCCAGGTTGATAAGGGAAATCCTTAGTACGTGCCATTATCATTCGTTTATACCTGATCGCCGATTTGCAACAGATCATGAGCAAAGTCTAATAGCAAAGTGAAGTAAGAAGTTAAAAAGAGGGATTATATCTTACCCTTCTGATAGGACGGTTCTCGCGCACTAAAAGATATAGAAAGAGGATCTTAACAAAAAGGCCGAAATTTCAACAACCGCCAAAAAATAGGACAAAGTGGGTCGTGCGCGTTGGTGTTCCATCAGACTCAAACCAAAAGGAAAGGTCAGTGAAATGTGAAAGTATGTGGGGGTGGAGGTGACTATAGGACGTTGCGGGATAGTAGACCCAACCAGAAACCCAATCACCGCAAACCGCAGGGTGAGGCAGGAAAACTTGCGGCGTCTCCGCATGGCAAATCCACTTCGTGGGCGCCGGACGCGGTGGCAGGGGAGGAAGAGTAGCGGTGGATTTTATGGCCAGACCGCCCGGACGCCAGGCAGCCGGGTGCAGCGATTTGGCTGGTCGATCAGTGAGCCGTTGTGAGCTCTGCTTGCCTCCAGTAGGAAAAAGCAGACTATGGGCGGTCCGTTGCGTAAGAGGTACGTGTGGACTTGTGCGAAAGCGAGCAAGGTTCGAGTTTGGAGAGTGAAAGTAAGTGCGTTTGCGAAGAAAACCCCCACCGGCGCCCGAAACGCCGTAGACGGAGCACCAGGTGTCCGGCTCCAAGGGATCCTCGTCCTCAGAGAAGAAGCAGTTCTCCGTCACGGTCTGCATCACGCTGGAAAGCAACTCTAGCCTATGTGCACAATTTGACAGTATATGCAGCACTTTAGTGGTGGGTGTTGACGCATCCGTTTCCAGGCTAGCGGACAAATTACGGATAGTCTACATAAAACACTAGGTCTTTCTAAGCGCATATAAATGGGACCCTAAACTTTCGATGGTATATTTTAAGGAGGATTTAGTACAGGGGAGGAGAGCAAAGCAAAACGCAGGCTCAGAGCTCATTATGAACTGTTAGCTGTCTTAATCGACATAGCAGACGGCTGTGCAGGAATTCAAGCCTGGCGACACGCATGAGACCACGAAGTAAAACAGAAAGGATTGCTTACTTGAACTTAAAGCGCTGGTTAGTGAAGAGAGCCATCCCAAGAAAAATCTCACTCAGCGGCGTGCTAGCTTTCGATTGCGATAGCGGCTTTCATCAGTGTGATTTAATTCAGGTGGTTGAAAAGATGCATACGATCGTACGAAATAACTGGAGATTACGTCCCACACAGGTCGGTACTTCAACCCCACCTACCGTAGGTGTGCTCTTCCGCATGAAATATTGTCTGAAATTCTGAAATGTGTTTTCAATTCCAAAGGATTACTTAAGTTGCCATATCAATCGTCGTGTCGCATAATGCCACAATATCCCAATCACGTCAGGATGCCGGCTTTAGAACAAGCTCCCTGTCGACCGCCCGCGTAAATGACGCTCTGCAAAAAATGGCTACTTAAGTAGGACGGATTTCTCCATAGATTAAAATCCAGATTCAAATATATTTTGTAGAAAACATGCACAATATTTTCTTATTTTACTCATCTGGTAGCAAATCACGCCTTCTTCGAAATTTGTGATTGAAAGAAGACTATCTTTCGGTTTTAAAAAACTCTCAATTCCCGAATATTTCGGACCCTACCTGTCAGGGTTTTCGAAATGTCAGCTGTATATTTTATGTGTAAGGGAAAGCACGCGTTTCTATACGCCCTCAAGAAAAGGACACTTAGCGCTCATAAAATTTTGTAATGGACGTGAACCACGTTGTCCACTTTATAAGCAGTGCTAATAAATATGGTGATGCGATGCCGTACGACTGAACATTTCTGGGTCTTGAAAAATCTCATAATTGGAAACTTTTTAAAGACTGAACGATATTCTTTCGAGTAAAAAATTTGAAGACGTATGTTGCTGCAAAATGAGCAAAAGGAGGAATAGTTTTGCGCATGCTTTCTATGAATTATGCTAGCATTTATAGGGGCATTAAAAATCAATGGAAAAATTCATACTGACATTTTTTACGAAATGTGCTTAATGCAGGCGGTCGACAGGAGGCTCTTTCGAAAGCCGGCATCCTGACGTGATTCGGATATTGTGACGTTATGTGACAGGATAATTAACATGACAACTCTACTTAAGTAATCTTTTCGAATGGAAGACGCATTTCCGAGTTTCGGTCAACATTTCGTGAAATAGCACATCTACTGCAAGCAGGCTTTTTTAAGTTGAAAATACATTTAAGCATTTCATTCAGTGTTTTATGACGTTAAGCGTACAGGGTAAACAGAGAAATGAAAGTCGGTTTGCACTGGCCACTGGCAGGCATGCCCGAGTCAGAACAGTAGGGCATAAAAGCATTACCTAGCTTTCGCACCACTGACGGTGCCAGCAACAGCGTGACGAGAAACAACGCCGGGACTCTTGATTGATTTCGGTTGTTGCGTCGGTGTGGTCGCCTGGTTGGTCGGCCGAGCGCTCTGGGGAGCGGCACGAACCTCGTTAACTGACTGGGAGGTGCCAATTGGCCGTCGCGGTGATGCACCGCTCAGTGATCCCGGGCCCCGGCGCATTTCATTTCGAGGCATTCGCGGTCTGGAGCCGGAGGGATTGGCTAATGGTGTGGTTGCTGCATTAAGACAGGTGGGTGATGGGCAAACATGACTGAACAGTCGAATAACAGACAAGCATGACAGACACAGCACAAGCAAACGACGACTACGACGACGGACGTGCAACCGAGCATGATGTTCAGCAGAGGAGCAATAGCTGACTTGTAACTCGAGCAAGTAGAGCACCCATGTTCATGTTGCAAAGATCTGTGCACGAATACAGTGGTAGCATAAAAGACGGCAAGAGCGTACGGCTGTACGGTTAAGGAGGGACGGTTAACTTTGCCCAAATGATGGATGGGAGGGGACCTGGGATATGTGAAGAAAGTGACTCTTTCGGGGACATTTACTACCAAAATCGATGGAAGACCGCTTATCAGATTTTGTCAACAGTATGTGATATTGGGTGTTGAAATCGGACACATGAAGGAATTTGGTACATCGTCCTGCACAAGAAAGCATTAGTCCCCTCCCCTCCGACTTACGGCGATCGCACTCGTATTAAATTTCGGGTATTTCGTTTAAGCATTTAAAGGTGTGTACAGTCCAAGGCATAGAAACCCTGTCCTAACAATGAAAAGGTGAATTTTTGACGCCTTGTAGCATTGGCACAAACGAAACTAATGCTGATTGCTATGGTTCGCCTAAATAGGTGGTCTGTCTTTAGGCTTAAGCCCTGCCTAAATGCCCTGCTCTTTTTGGTCACAATTTTAGTATGAAGGTCCTGGAAGGCAGAATGCAAGAAAATTGCTTGCCACCCAACTCTCCGTCTCTGCGTGTCACTTGACCGTATTCACGACTGGAAGAGAAAATAGCAATGTACGATTTCGGTAGGGATTCTGCGGTGCGAAAAAGTGGTGTGCGTTACAGTACTGAGTGCAGATATTTTTCTTGCTTTTCCTGTTATTCTTATCATAAAACAGACGGATTTGATTTCTGTGAACGGCTCGTCTTGTTAATTGGATAAAATTTTCTATGCGCGCCCGGTGTGCATCGTATGACGCTCCGACTAAGGGAGCTAGTTGTATGGGTTTGAAAGGCGGCCTACAGCACCTTTATCGACTTCATCCTACATACGGTCATCTCTCAAAAATGCCCACCAGTGACTCATCACTGACGATACTCCATGGACGAATAAGTTGAAAAAACTGCATCGATGTTGAGGTGCCGGGGAGAGGGGGGGGGGGTTGTCGTTGAAAAGTAACCCTGGCTGACATTATCCAAAGCGTTCCAAACGGGAAAAATATATTCATTCGCCTTTATACCAGTTAGGGTTAGATTAAACGCAGAAATCTGGACATCGCTACTAAAGGATTAAGCGAAAATCCTGGCAAATAAGTAGTTTAACAGTCAGTTAGAGCCGTTGTACTCAGAGCACATGCTGTGGGTCCACACATTTTTCACCCCAATCTCTCCATCTGAGCATTGGCGTTTGCTCATGACAGTCTGGATTTTTTTCAGATAGGGGACTGGTCTTCTAGGGGATCGTAGCGACTACTAATAATTTCTCCGCAAGGAGGAAAACTAGGCGGCAATTGTTGGAAGCGGCTGCACATCAGACGCGGCCGTTTTTACGGTTAATTAGCAATGGGCTGTGCGACACGAGAACAGCAAACTATGCATGCAGGCCTAGAAATACTGCATCCCAGGCAACCGCTCGAACTGATAAAATAGGAAAATAAACTGATGGCAAGCACAAGAGGAGACGATGCGCAAAAAATAAGGCGATGGAGAGCGAAGACAAGAGCTGTGAGGAAGAAGGCTGCGGAGGCAAAAACAAGACGAGAAAGCAAGGGGTTAACGCATTGGACATTATCAAAATAAGCAAGACATTAACAAAACTTGTTTCATGCTGGGATACAGGGGTTTTCTGGCCAGCAGACGTGCCGATGAGCGATTCTGAAAAGACTACGCAAGTGTGTACACGCCTGTCTGAATTCACCACAGCCTTGAAGGGCCGCGCGTACAGCATGCCGTACGACGAGTCAGCATCATTTGCGGCGATGGCGATGGAATGCAATGAACTTTCTTTGAACGGTAAATGCTGATATAGCCTGACTGTGTGCGCCTGCATAGACCAGTCACTGCAGCTACTGAGATGACTAACAAGTACGGTGGCCAAATGCGATGTTGTCTGGGACGGTTCTGTCTCTGCCTGTTGTCCGTGCGAGAGTGCAAGCTTACAGTTAGCCCGTTGTCTTATTTCATATAATCTGGGATGACACACAGAATGCGTGTGAGATGATCAGTTTTTAGCCAGCGAAATCATGCCAATCGAAGGATGCATAACAAACAGCCGAAATCCTAAAACACCTAACTGAGTTTCCTTGCCAACGACCGCCAACCGAGGGAATGAATCTTCACAACGCCTGTTGGCCAACGACGGACATTCACTTGTCTGGCCTTCTGTGGTCGGAAGTAGTCAGTTCTTTGACACCTGCGGCATGACAGTATGCTTACCTTTAAAAAGTTATTTTACTTCGCCCAGACATCTAGGTATAACGACAGTGAGGGAAACCCCTAAGGCGACTTCTCGGTTTCCTCAGACGTGGACGGCATTCCAATCGCTAGTGATAATTTTTTTTTCTAGTCTTGCTACGTAGATCAGATACACAAAATGGAGAAACTAGAATGATGTAGGATCCAATGAGGCCAAATCTTTCGGGTAAAGTTCCATCCTACACTCTTCACTAACGATTCCAAAGTAATGATGCAGAAGACATCGCATCTAGATGTGAAAGTAGACAAACTACTACTCATGAAATAAGCGTTTTATCATTTTAGGCATAACGCCGGCGTAAATTTGAAGTGGGCCAACTTCAGTGTCGTCAAAAAATACTTGCGTAAACTTAGTCATTCGTCAATGTTTATTGCAGTAAAATGTGTATTAGTAGAGGTGAAAGAAAAGCGCAAATCTATCTCTGACTATGCATACGAAGCAACCAACAAATGGGACGTACCATGGGCGTCGCTTGCAGTGTTCTTGGCGACCGGACCATGCGATTGCGAACGAAGTTTGGTAGGATACGTACCTCGGGTACTTTCCAGTTGCCCCATACGTCGAATACAATCCGCGATGGCACTCTTCATGCAGGCCAAATCTTCGGCTTGTTCGGCCACCTTCTTTTCCAGATAGGTGACTCTGTCTCTGAGGCTCTGCTCGTCATCCAAAAGGAGGCCATCTATTAGTGGAGTGGAAATAATAAGGCATATGTGTGGTGTGCGAATATCCCAATATACTGTGGGGATATAAACCTGTGCTTGACTCATGATAAAGTGTTGAAACAGGTGATAAACACTCAAGGAGTCCCGGGCACACGAGACCTACCGCTCACCTTTGAGCACGTCCACGGGTGGCAGATAGCAAAATGACCCTCAATGAAGATATGCAGAAGAATAGGCTTCTGAGAAGTCGCGGTCCAGCAGCGGCACCGTCGGTGAGATGTGCAAAATTGAGATCTGAAAACCGACTACTCTATAAAACGCAGCATACTCCGATGACGGCGTTGCGACACGACGGGTACGAGTTCTCGGCAAGTAGGTTTTGTCAGGTACGGTTGGCCGGTGGACTGGACACTTATCTAAAGACCGATTTTTGGACGAGAGAACTAAGTTTGTACTAAATCTCTGAATTCCCGCGACGAATATGTCCTTTCACTGAGAGTTTCAACTTGTGCTGAGACGCCCGTGGCAACTGACGCATCCGGACCCTTTACCAGTGGACCAGGCGGTAAGTGTGGACGCTGGCCTCTCGAGTTATGCTACGGTGTCTGCGGAAATTGATACGCCTAGATCCCTGTCAGTTGGCCAGAAACGCAAACCGACCTCCTCAAATAAATGAAAATGGCATCTTATATTGGAGTGTGAAAGCCAGTCCCGACCTACTAACTAGTGCCAGGGTTGACGCATTACGATGTGGACGCTACCTACCTCGCTGAAGCGGGTTTGGCAGATCATGTTTCTCATACCACTGAGGTGTTAGGCAGTGAAAAGTGGTTTAACCCCCACAACAGCGGTACTAATGGCAGCGACGAATGTTACGTTACAGTTGCTTAAATCAGGTGAAAGCTCTAGGTGCACGCTGAAAGTATAAGTATTCGACGAGCGTAAATGCGCATCTTCGTGGCAACGTCGCTAGCGCCACATTTGTTGTGATCTACGTGTCGAAGCCGAATACTGAAAATACACAGAAGACTCCTACCACGAACTCCGGAACACGATTACGCACACCTGCATGTGTGAACTTCTTGTCATTGCTGGGGATTTTAATATCAAAATTTGAATGTCTGATGCATCCATGGGGCGAGCTCTTGATCAGGACTTGGTAGAAAGCCATTTTCCAATGGCGAGAGACCTACTAATGTCGCCACACCAAACCACTCAGTCGCTGCGAACATCTCTCTTCGTCACTCAAGGAAGCATTGAGTGACGTGGCACTCAGACTATGACTGAAATCAAATCCGCCGCTCACTTGTCAGAGAATTCAAGACTAACTCGGTGACAGACACGCGCAGGAAGCATGGCGCCTGCACTCTTGGTGAAAATAACTGAAAGGCTCTTTTGGGGGCCTAGTTACGGTTCAAGCTACGAGTCGTGCAAAGTGCAAAAGACAATCCCGGCTGGAGTGAGAAGTTGATTCTTTCAAGGAGTCCACCGCTATGAAGGCCAAAGTAGACGCCGCCACATGGTCAGAATCCACGGCGAAACGATTCAGCTGGCTTATAGAGAAAGGGCTGCTGGTACCCATCTAATCTGAACTTCAGAGACCTGGGTCGCGAAACCGTGCGATCCTCACAGAATAATCTCAACGGATTCTGAAATAACATTGTCCGAGATCGCGAAGACAAGCCAGTCTTATGACATGTCCGCCCCGACGATCAGAGGCGAACAAGTTCGGCCGATAGTGGTGGTATCAAACACGAAACTCTAGCAAAAGGACCACTTTGCTGGACTTCTGAACCAGGCAGGTTCGGCCTCCTCAGATGCCGTGTATTTTTGAGAAGCTTTAGTGCCGAATACTACTGTGACTGTTGTTTGCCCTCTGTGGAGTGGATTGTTGGCGTGATAGGAAGTGTGAGGAACAGCATAAGATCTGGGGATAACTAGATTACGGTATAAGGCTTTAAGTACCGTTCAACAACATCAGATGGCTCAGCCATGTTTAGGAAAATAAGACCGTGCCCACAAACTGGATGGACGCAAACGTCGCATAGGTCTTCTTGAAAGGCTACAGGTCACTTTGCCAAACGTTTCTTTTGCCTCTTCGCAAACGCTTTTGTAGTCGTCCTTTCTAATCGCTTTTGCCTAAGTCGCGACGTACGGGCTAGAAATAAAACTTCGGGTCCTTTTACAGGATATGGATGTGTTAATCGGCACTTCAACTGAGAAAGAGTCTTGGATACCGCCACGGTTTCGTGAATTTCCCTTCCAGTTTTTCCTTTATACATCTGAATTACTTGCAATCGATAAGGCCGCATAGTGGCATGCCAGAGAAGCTGCTTTGACTGACTCGAGCCTACCATCGCAATACAAAAACCAAAAGGCAGAAAGAGACAAACAACCCATGGCTCAATTGTTGCATCATTGGACTTTATTGCACTGGATGACCAAAGGATGCAGGTTCGATGCTCACGTCCTGTAAACCTGGGATTCAGTAAAGCTGGCTGAGGACGGCTTATAAGCCAAAAACGGCCACCCCATTCTCCCTTGTCTTAGTCGAATCTTTTTTCAACATATATTTCTGATGTCTAGGCGCCTGTCTGCGAGGGTTCCACACTGGGCCACAAGGCATAAGTGGGCAAACATGTCCCGGGATCTGATCGGCGAACACCCATCTACCACTTATATATCGTCAATACACTGTAAACTAAGAGGCAAGAAAGCACCCTAAAAGCCGCTAATTGGACAGTAAAGATGTTCGAGAAGTGTATACGTCGAGGTGGCAAAATCTAAAAGTGAATTCAAAGCCAAGAACGATTTGACAGTAAATTTCAAGACTATTTTCAGTACGTGGATGATAATAGTAACTAATCCGGAATGTCCTGTAAGACGGTTTCGAAAACACCGATACAATTATTAGCGCCCAAGTCGTACCACAATCTCTGTTAGACATATATTTCTGAGGAACATGGTCCATTTTAATACAACATTTTATGGGAGAAGTCTTAATTGCACGCCCAAGTCCACTTATAGGTTTCACAAAGTTAAGTCTACTTCACGAGAATACTTAACAATTGAATAACTGCAATACCACAAATTGTACCCTTTAATAGGCTGGAGAGGACTGGCATGAGTAGTGCTATATATTTCAACGGCTTAGATCAAAAATCCTCTTCGTGTCGTCATCCATTCCCTTTGACATTGTAAATAAAACCGCTTAAAAAATTTCGGTTTACGACGAGCGTGGGTGAAAAGGGTGTGGTTGTCCAAATCCATGCACACTTTAGATGACTGCTCCTTTAGGATGCATAGATTCACGTCATACCTAGAAGCGCATGCCGAAGTTACGACCCATATTAACTGTTTTTGAGTAATGTAGTACTACTGGCACAGAAATGGTGGGTGAAAAGGTAACTGATGGCAATGTTTTCGAGGAGCGTTTCCAACAAAACGCCGGAAACAGGAACAGAGTACAAGGTCACTGGCTCGATGGTTAGTGTTGTTCATCGAGAGGAAATAACTATACCAGTTACTTTAGCAAATATGAACGGGTATATGCACATGACAACAAAGGAGGGGAAAGTCATTATCTGGCAATATAATTATTAATGGATAATGGCCTGTACCCTAAGTTTTGTGCTTCTTTCAAAGATGAGACTGGTGGATTGCCAGTTTGCCCTTGATGATTGTCGTATATGGACTGAGTCTCCTACGACATATGCTTGTCGGCGATTTTCGTCCAAAAATATCCGGTTTCGTATGGCAAAGAATAAATTTTGTACAATTCCCATAGTATTGTATACCTACCGGAAGACATACTGCAGTATGGACCCGTAAGGTCTTCTCGTAATTTCCTTTTTAAAGTTATCTAGATGGAATCAGATGCGTTCTAAGGGAACAGTCTAATCTATCGCGACCAGTGGCGAGCAGGTTTGGCAAAACAAAAATTGAATTCACTGGAACGCAAGGCACACTGAACTGAAAACGACAAAGCTAAAATGGCAAGGACTAATTACAGCAGATGCGCTAACTCATGAAATGTCAACCAAAATTTCGAAATGCGTTCTCGTTTTGAAAAGATAAACTAAGTAGTGTTGTAAAACTAATCATGATGCAGCATAAATCAATAATGATTCAGTTACCTCAGGGTGT
The DNA here is from genome assembly GCA_902702965.1 of Spirometra erinaceieuropaei. Classification (NCBI taxonomy): domain Eukaryota; kingdom Metazoa; phylum Platyhelminthes; class Cestoda; order Diphyllobothriidea; family Diphyllobothriidae; genus Spirometra; species Spirometra erinaceieuropaei. The sequence continues at coordinate 523,888 of CACRXP010000309.1, forward strand.
CAGCTTTTGAAAGGCTTGCATGCATGATCTATACTCTGCAAAAAATGACTACTTAAGTAGCATGCAATTTTCTCATTGATTTTCGATGCCCTTGAAAATTCAATTATATTTCATGGAAAACATGCATAAAAATATTCACTTCTTACTTATTCGGTAGAAAATCACGTCTTCTTCCAATTTCATACTCAAAATAAGAGTATAATTCGGTTTTAAAAAAGTTTATAATTATGAGATTTTTTAATACCGTTAAATGGCCGTTCATGAAACGTCATGTATTTGCATTTACGAATGCGGTTTGTAAAGTTATTAATATTGCTCAAATCCACTGCTTAATTCTATGCAACTCATATAGTCTCCTCTTAAAACAGTAGAGAAATGTATGATTTTCCGTACACAGAAAATACACAGCTTGTAGTTTTGAAACCCTGAATGCAAGTGTAACAGCAGGTCGGGTTCAAAATTATCCGGGAATGAAAAAAGTTTTTTAAAACAGAATTATACTCTTATTTTGAGTATGAAATTGGAAGAACACGTAATTTTCTACCTAATAAGTAAAAGAATGAATATTTTATGCATGTTTTCCATGAAATCTAATTGAATTTTCAAGGGCATCGAAAATCAATGAGAAAATTGCATGCTACTTAAGTAGTCATTTTTGCAGAGTATAGATCTTGCATGCAGCCGAAAATAAGTTCTTTCGAAAGCCGACACCCTGAGGTAAGTGGATCATTATAGATTTATGGTGCATCATGCTCAGTTTTACAACACTACTTTACTTATCTTTTCGAAACGAGAACGCATTTCGAAGTTTTGGTTGGCATTTTATGAGTTAGCACATCTACTGTACCTCCCTTAAGTTAGTCCTTGTACTCAGTTCAAATTTCCTCAAAGGAAGTCGCTCGTCACAGATGTTTCT
>CACRXP010000309.1:524860-579763 GCA_902702965.1 Spirometra erinaceieuropaei
TCAAGTGTCTTCGTAGAATACGACAGTTAATGTGATGAGGCAGGATATAAAAGGCGGAAGGCAGGAGAAAAGCTGGCTTTCTCAGCATCAACGCCATTCTAGACAAATATAATTCCATTGGAGCGGTCACGTAGCGAGGACGAGTGACGAGCGTCTGCCAAAGCAACCATTTAATGATTACGCCGCTGCATACCTATTAAAACTAGCGTATCCTACGGTCGCTAAAGATGGTTTTACTTGGAACGGAAATTTTTTGATTACCGCATCTGAATCCTATATTTCGCATTTTTGTCGCTGGTGTTAGTCAATGTTGTGATTGGGCCCTGGTTCTGATCACTGGTACTGTTACCGGAGACGGTGTTCGTCAGCGCGCCTAAGCAAAATCAGCACTGAAGATAGGGGAGGGGGGAGGGGGTCACTATACTTGATATTAGACTGTGACTAAAACAGTTTGTAAATCACGCGATCGTCAACCCTCGACTGGATTTCGGTCCTGTCAAACATGGACGTACGAGCAGGGCCCGTCGAACTGGCCGCAACCAGAGGGATGGCGTCATTCCTCTTCACTGCTGTTGCATGTTCCGCCAGTGGCATACGGAGTAGTCGCCCGGTTTCCTGCACGCAGGTAACTTGTTCGCAAATGGGCCAGATCCCATAAATGACTTCAGAAGTCTCCTGCCGTGGCAGTGGGTCTTTCGGTCTAATTGCATGCCTGATAATTGCTTCTGGTCTGTGTGCAACGTCAACCCTAAATGGTGTGGAGGGTGGCTTACGGCTTCCAATGCATCCTGACGTAGAAGCGCGCTTGTTAGAATCTAGAATGGTGCGATTTGGTCTTATGCCTCGTTTGCGCGTGCACCACTGACAAATTTGCATAGCTAAACACATGCCCTATGTGCACGCTGAAAGTGATACAATCCAGCGACGCTACCTTACGGTTTGTCGATATGTTTCTCAACAGGTCTATATAAGGTTTTTACGCAAATGCGTTTTGGCTGATTGGGTGGTACGTGCTTCGATTTATCACTTTCCAAAACACTGGTTTTTAAGTATCCAAAATGCTTGCGATGGGGGAAAACACCAAGGAAGACCAACAGGTTGATTTCTTCCTCCCTCATCGTGAGTTGTATGGTCGGGAGGACGGCGTTGAGACATCACTTCAGTGTTAGAATACTATCGTTCGATGAAGACGAAGTTATTATACATTTGACGACCCCAGATGCCGGAAGACCAGCAAATCCAACTGCTGTAGGTCCGACCCCGTCATCGACCTCTAAGAAGATGAACCCATTGGCATGCTTTCTACCTGCTTATCAAATGTTTTTTTTTCGGATGTGGCACAGAACTTGCTTTTAAGGCGTTCACGATGTACATAGAACCCGCAAGAATTAAAGAAGGCCAGTCAACTCGAAAAACATTGCATATGCAAATCGGATTTCTCGTGGATGTTGTTACTTATGTAGTTGGCAGTGGATAATTAGAACTAACAATTCTTTAAACAAAAATTAGGAATTAAAATTTTCTCAGGTTTCTGAGCCATTATTTCAGAATTGCAATCGTTGTTTGAAAAATATTAGGGTAAAGAATTTTAAACATTCATACTCTCTTTTGTAAAGGAAAGCCGACCAAATTCGATAGTTGCCCTTACCCATATCACCTTTGCCGGCTGCCGATGACATTGCTACTGGCCAAGACTTATAGGGTTTGTAGGCCCCAAACACAGGTTATTTCAGTTCCCCAAATTCAATATACGCCAAGATTACATTGGTTGCTGCTTTCCATAATTAATTTCTAAAAACCAGCCATTGAGGTTATTTATGGGGACAAAACGACGAGCAACAGACGTTTCATTAGCGATGGAGACTTCGGTAGCTTGTTTTACCATAGCAGACCAACAGTGAATAATTGTGTAGATATTCAGTAACAATAATAATAAAGAGCGCACTTCTGAAATAATGGCTCAGAAAAGCCTGGAAAATTTCTATTCCAAATTTTTGTTTAAAGAATTGTTAGTTATAGTTATCCACTGCCAACTAAATAGGTAGCAACATCCACGAGAAATCCGATTTGCATATGCAATGTTTTTCGAGTTGACTGGCCTTCTTTAATTCTTGCGGGTTCTATGTACATCGTGAACGCCTTAAAAGCAAGTTCTGTGCCACATCCGAAAAAAAAACATTTGATAAGCAGGTAGAAAGCATGCCAATGGGTTCATCTTCTTAGAGGTCGATGACGGGGTCGGACCTACAGCAGTTGGATTTGCTGGTCTTCCAGCATCTGGGCTCGTCCTATGTATAATACCTTCGTCGTCATCAAAGGAGATCGTATTTTTACATTGAAATGATGTCTCTAAGCCGTCCTCCCGACTATACAACTGACGATGAAGGGTGAAGCACCAGCGTCATTTTAATCCAACCCAGTCCAGCTCAATTGGACAAAGTTAGGCTAGGATGGGGGCGGGTTTGGCTACAAGGTTGGAGCACTGTGTGGCCAGGGCGAATGTGGCCCAATGGGCGCAATCCTCCGAAAAATGGCGCATTCCCACTTCCCTTTTATAAGTATCGAAACCGTCAGCGGACATCGCTTATGCATTAATCGGGAATTAGGTTGGGCCAGGGAGACAACTAACCCAGCCGTGGCCCAATGGTACACTGGGCCGCGTGTTAGCGGGGTCAGTAAGTGGAAGATCAAGGAAAGGATTAATGCGAAATAACTGGAAGCAAGAGCTGGCTTCGTATCTTCTAACCAATAAACTTAACTTTCTCCAATAGGCATTTCTCACCAAAAGAGATGCCGAATTCAGCACGAAAGGATAGTCATCGAACAAACACCTAAATTTTTGGATTTTGCGCGGACGCGGATATAAATTAAACCAGAGGAATGATAACAATATTCGAGGACGGTATGAACAAATCGTAAACTGTTTTGAATCTACTTCCGTAAGGATGTTATTTTGCGATATGGAAACACATGTGTGCGGCCTTTGTAAAAATCTTATTCGCATAGGACATGCCAGAAAGTTTTCCTGGGTCAAAAAGCATATATATTAGGAGAGGCGAATAACGTCCGTCAGGTCGAAGTCCATTCTTCGGGTAAACTTGACCGCAAATTTTCGCGTTGTCCTTACACAGTGAACGAACACACCTGAAATCAGCAGTATATATGAACGTTAGCAAATTTCTGATCACTATTTATTATCGTTAATGTAAAGAAGTGCGGGAAGTGGACCCAGAACCGCGCCCTGAAGTGCGTCAACCCTGAGTGAGTGAGTTGCCCGTTAACAATTACCAGTCATGAGCCTCTGACAGCGGCTCGATAGACGGAACCCATTGGAGGTCACGGCCTTCGAAATGTTTGCAAATTTTCGATCTCCAGGTAATTCGCGCTCTCTGGGATTTTGGCTTACTGGACGCTCTCACAGACCGCCTTTGGTTAGATTAGGATATGGAACAACATGATACCCATTCCCACGAATTCACAACGCGACTTCAGAAGTGGACACCGATCCCCTTCGGAACGCTTCTGTGTCCGCAAATCTACCGGTTTCTGCAATTTATTGAGCGACTGAGTCGTTTCTCTGTACATTTTATGGTCGGGTTGAAAACTTCGTCCCTTATGTTTATTAAGTACCATATTCCTCCAATAAATTGTGGGAGTCGAAAATATGCCTCTATGGAACTGTGAAAAATGTCCGCCACAGGTCGAGTTTGAAGCTTGACATCTGCATGTGACGAATTTCGACACTGGGCTGGATAAGCCAAATGAAATATTTTAGAAGTCGGTCATGGACAGAATTAGTGCACCCTTGTTGATTTCAACTTAAAACATACCCCAGATGAAAAACTAGCATTTGGCTGATGTTTACAGGGCAAGACTGTCAAATTACATATGAATCAGTTAGTTCTGTTTCTCAGTGGGTCGCATGAAGACGAACAACTTAACTGTCTGAATCTAACGCCTATAAATTGGCTAGACGGCATTGATGAGCTAAAATGTTTACCTGGACTAGGTCAAAGTGACCAGATCGTCTTGCAAGGGTAATATGCACTCTTCGGAGTCCGGAGAGCCAACCAAATTTAAAGTGAATATCTTCCACCTTGATTTCAATCAACTGAAACGGATATTTACCGCACAGACCGACAATTCGCTCGCTCCAACAACGAAATCGTTGACTGGGTAAGGTTCAGGGCGTGACTGGACTAGCACGTCCGAAACTATTCATCGATTTCACGGAAACGACTGAACAATAGACCCCAGTGGCTAATAGAAGCTTTAAAAAGTGAAACAAACAGAAGTGAGAGACTGCGGTGGGAAGGTCAATACTGAGCTCAACGCGCATTACGATTCCATGAATATTTAAAATATTATTTTACGAATTTCCTCAATCACCTATTCAAATTTTAAGCAAATTTTTCGGAAGAGAGTGCCGCACTTAATCGTTAGTTTTCTTATCTGTCCATCGCGGTATTCGGTCCGGTGAGAGATACAATTAGCACACCATCAGCTTTCTATCCCATATTGTCTTGTGCTTGCGTGTTATTTGTTCAGTAAGGTTTTCCAGTCACTAATATACATCATCCGTTGACCGATTGGGATAATATTGCACTATTAAGGGTAGCATTTCTATAATAACTATCCTGCTGCCTGACCTATCGATACTAATACCATACACAATATTCCGTCATACATAAGCCCGTTATTAAGTATCCAAAGTTTTATTCGGATGAAACGGTGTTTAATGGGCCTTATACATAGAACCAGTTGATTTAGTTTTTCCTGAGAACCTTGTCTCGCATTCTTTCTGCTATTTTGTTCAGCGAACCGGAGCTACGTCGAAATTATGACTAAGTCGCGGCACAAACGGTATCCTGCTGAAATCTTTCCGGTATGAATTTCCGTAATCTGAATAAAACTGAGGTAAGGGGCCTTCCATTCCGACCGCGCATTTGTATGATGAAACAAGATGGTGCCCTAGGAAATTCCAATGATTTCGCGTATCAGTTTGGACAACTTTTCTTCATTGTTGGCGCTCTTTTGGACATAGATTACTCAACCTTTCTTCCCAAGAATGTACGAGGCTGGGTACCTATATTGACGTTGTAATGAGCTTGACTTACGACGGACAGAATAGTTTACAAATAATTCTGACGGACGTTCGTAGGACGAGACAGCCTCTTAATGTTGAATTCAGACTCAAATGCATTTGATAAAATAAACTTCGTAGCATGGACACGGACTTTTATCGTCTGTCAACGGAGTAAGGTCCAGCGGCACAACAAGGCCTCCATTGGCAACTTTTCCAGCCCTGGTACAAGATCCAGCCACGTTTACCTGGGCATTGTAGCCCCCCGTCTCAGCCCAATGATTCTCCTTATCTCCTCACCTGTGTGGATCGGTTCATCCGGTGGCCTGAAGCTATTCCCAGACAGGACATCGCTGCTTCAACGGTGGTCAAGGCTCTCCTCAGTCGTTGGTTTGTCATCTTTACTTAACCCTCCCCTATCACGACTGACCACGGTCCACAGTCTTAGTCTAACCCCTCCCAGTTCCTTCCCTCCTTTTTAGGCCGTACACGTATGCGGACGACAGCTTATCACCTACTTGCCAACGGAATGGTCCGGTGGTTTAAAGGCCAGTTGAAAACCTCCGTACGCTCAGCGGATGACCCAGAGAATTGAACAGACTATCTTCTCCCGGTCCTCTTGGCATCTGCTCTGCCCTCAAGCAGGACCGTAACTGTTCCGCAACTGAACATGTCTTCGGCGCCACAGCCCGATATCCTGGTGATATGATCTCGCCAAATAAATAAAATAAATGAATAAATTTTATTAAAGGCCCATCGGGGTCTCTTCCTAACAAATAAAATAAATTTTCACATGAATTTTAGACTAGGTAGACAGAATCTGTACAAAATGAAATTCGTGGTTTATGAATTAGCTATCCGTTAAGAAAATGATGAGTATGCAGTGAAAAACCTCCACTCTAGAACTAACAATATGATTGGATTAACTTTACGGCAGAAAAAAACTGTGGCTCTTGAAAGAGCAAAAATGCGGGCAGGAAGGCCTGCATGTGGCAGTGTATAACATATTATAAGCGGATATCGTCTGGACAAAAATAAATGTCAGTCTTAAGAGGAAAGTATGCGGGTCAGACAGGACTGGCCTGTGTGTGGTATTGTATAAGCGATTAAAAACGGTCATCGTCAGGGCAGAATTCATACACCGGATGAGACTATTATCGTCAAAGCAGCGAGACGAGAGGAACCCAGACGCCATCTTTCACAGTCCGCTTCGAGCCCAGCCGATGAGTCGGCAAGGAAGGTACGACCAAACTACTAGTAAACCAGCGAATACAGAGGGTTCCGACGTGAACGTCGACAGACCGCTTGAGGTCAAAATGAGGAGATGACATAAAGAATCGCGAAAGTCTTCGCCATGGAGGTGTGATAACAGTGGACTTAGTTGCTGAATCAAAACAGCGGGTTGTAAAGATATAGGTGGGGGTTCCCACTTGATCTGCCACTAAATCCCAGGAGGACCCTTCAAGAAGACAAGAAGCTGAATGTTCGGGAATGAGACGGTCAATAGTGCCTGTATTCTTTCCGGTGTAAGGTGTGTACGTTATTTCTATTTGAATACCGACAACTTAGGCGATGACCTAATTTCTGGCGGAAGACTATTCAAAAGGAAGGTATATTTGGAGGCAAATAGAGGGTGCGCTTAGGTGTAGTGTATGGAGGCGGTGGAATCATCATGGAGGAATTGCGCGTGGCATAAGACCTGTCTCTCGGAGTGAGGGCGTCAATGAGCGGAAGATAGGAGCTAGACTTAATGTGAAAAAGGAAGCAAAGGTCAGTTTCGAGTCTTCTAACCTACAAAAACTTGATGTTCGCCAGCTGCAATCCCTGAGTATAAGAAATACCGGATGCGCCTTGAAAGAACAGTTTTCGGGTGAAAACCCTCTGAATATTTTCGATCTTAATACGGTGACAAGCGTCCATTTAACCAAAGAAAGGACAGCAAAATTTGAGAACCGGAAGAACAAACACTTGATAAGGTCTTAGCTTCATTTCCAGAAGGAAGAAATTATGCGATATGAACTCACGCATTTGCACGGCTTCGACAGACATTCTATCTGCATGAGGTGATATAGCAAGTTTATATGTACAACTTAAAATGACGTCATTTATGTCGAAGCATTCTGAGAGTGGGTTTATCTGAAAAATTGTGGAACCAGAAAGTTAGGAAGCACCAAAATTCATGAAACTACACTTAGGTGATGAAAACTCCATCTAGCATGTTGATTTACATCTGACTAAGCGAGGTAGACCGGCATTAATTTTTTCAGCACAAGTAGTTTCCATATCCTTAGAACATGAGTTAACACTATTGATGTCACCGTCATAAATAAAAGTTCAGAATTTTTGAGTTCTCTAGCAATATAATTACAGTAAAGAGGGAAGAGTAGCGGACCGTACTTTGAAAAACGCCACTCGTGATCGGGTGAGGTGTCGAGTAGCTATTACGTTCCACGACTTTCTGATATCGGTTGGATAGATAGGACTTGATGAAGTCGAGTAGAGGACGCTGGATGCCGAGAGTTTCCAATTTTAGGAAAAGACGTCCATGGGACACCCTGTCGATGGCTTTGCTAAGATTAAAGTACATAACTAACACTCATTGCTGTTCATTACGAAGAGAGGTGATTAGATTAAGGTGGGTTAAGTGGCAACTTTCGCGGGTTCCTTTAGGTAAAAAATCCATGCTTATTAAAGCTAAAAGGCCGATTAGCTAGTCAGGAGTAAAGAATTTCATTGAAATTAATCCTTTCAAGAAGTTTAGCTAGGAACGGTGTTTGTGTACGACCCGATAGTTATTAACGTCGGATCGAGATCAGACTTGAAGACAGGAGGGATAATTGACGTCTTCCATGTTTCAGGAAAGAATCCTTTTGAAATATAAACCGAGGATAAATGACTAAGTAGTGTAAAATGCTTCAATGTCTGTTTAATAATCAAATTTGGAATTGGGTCCGTTCCTGAACAGTGTGAATTATTCAAAAGACTTAAGTGTTTCTTGATGAGATCTGAGGAGACATCGATTTTACTCATCGTCCTCTCTGAAAGTGAACGAAAGAAAGGGACTGATGCGGACTCAGTAGAAAGGAATTTTGAAAAGAACGCACTCAACAACTCCGTCTTGTCACTGTCATCGATGTGGGCAGTTTTGTTATCGCACTGAGAGCATGTGATTCCCTTTACCCGTTGCGCGCTTGGCGTATCCTTGAGGCCATTTCAAAAAAATCTCTGCGATTCTAAAATGAACGGATAAGGAACTAGTGGATACGTCACTCAGCTGCCGTCTCAATTTTTTAGTCTGCTACGAAGAAAATAAAGAACAAGGGAATCTGAAGAATAAGACTGAAGATATCTACGCAGCACGAATTCTAGGATGTCCTTTGAAACATTGGATATGACATCACGAGGAATGGTTGCATAGCTGCAGAAGAGAAAGCCATACCAATTCGATGACCTAATACAGTTATTTACGAAGTCATTATCTACGCAATCGTAGTTTAGATAAGTCCGAACCGTGCTGGTCTTTTTTGAAAAGGCAAGTGGTAAGGAACAATGAATTAATACGTGGTCACTGTCAAAGAGGTCCTTTTTGAAGCAAGAAGAAGTGACAGTGTCATCAGTTAAGATAAGATCTAAGATGTGATTATCTGTTGTTGGAGAGCGCACCAGTTGGGATCAGTTAAAAAATTGAAAATATCTTGGAAGGGCTGGAATCGAGGTGAACAGATATTGGAATGCCTGTATATTTCAGGAAGGCTAAAATACCCAGTCACTATTTTGACATCGCAGGCAGCTTCCAAAATTCATTTAAAGATTATACAGAGTTGTGAATTATCACTGCCTGAAGAATTTGGGGATTGTAGGTACAGCCAATATTTGCCTTTCCTTGCGACGAGGGAATAACAGATGCAAAGCAGAAGTTTCCCGTGAATGAGGAGACATCTACGTAGGACCTAAGATAAAGAAGACAATCGCCTCCACGCCTTCTCGCGCCATCTTGACGGTAAAAATAGAAGTCGTCTCTAAGAAGGACAGACTTATGAATTAGAAAATGGGTCTAAGATTCTATCGTACACATAATATCATGCGTCATTTCGAGAGCAATGATGCTGATTTGGGCAAAGTTGTTTATAACAGACCTGTCCTTCAATAATATAATATCTTATGTGCTTGGAACAGCAAGGTTATTGTCGATGGTATTTTAAAAAAATTTGGAGGGGGATATGTAAGCTGTGAATTAATGATGCTTGGAGAATAAGTACCAGTTAGTCTGGAGTTATTGACGTACGGGGATTCAGCAAGAGAAGGCTGGACATGAGACCTAAAGGATTTGGGGATATAGTTTTTGAGCATTGGAATGCTAGGTGATTTAGAACAGGGGTAGACTTGTCGGTAGTTAAATTGTGGAGAAGGGGAGGAGCAGGAAGGAATTAAGAAGGAAGGTAGAGGCTGGTGCGGTCTAGGATTCCACCAACCTCCTGCACCGCCTCCGGCAGTTTATGCGGACACTTTCTCCAGTTACGCCCAGGTCCTCGGCCTCTCCGTCTTATCTCGAGAAGGATTTGGCAACATGATTTCACGTTTACCTTAGATGTGATGGGGTCTGGCGGCCTCCGGTGCCGCTTTATGACAGCCCATTCCAGGTCCGCTGTCGAGGGACGAAGATTTTCCGCATTCAATGCGCCAATCTTAGAGGGGTTATGAGCGTGAACCACCTCAAAACATCCGTCCAGGACTTCCCGTCGGACGAGCCCTGTAGTCCTTACCTTCTGCTCTCCACCTCCTCCAGCCTCCATTCCGCTGTCCCGTATTTTTCCTCTCCGTTATCTCCGACTGTCACCTCTAACCCATGCACTTCCACCATGAGACGTATCTGTGGCGTGGTACCAGACGGATTGATCTCTTACAATCTGGTCCCGTTTTCTTTTGCCGAAATGTTTGCTTTAACGTGATGGAGACAATACGGCTGAACAACCTCCGCATCGCTAGCATACTCTGCTGACAGGTCATTTTACGTTCTGCATATGAATATTATTCACTAGCCAGTTTTGAATACAGCTCTTAATATTTAGGGCTCGTGAGATAGCTCTCGTCCATCCGTGAGAACATTGTCGTTTATGTCATTATTGGCCCAAGCCGTTAACGCAGACTATCTCTTTGTCATTTTGAATAACCTGTAACATACTATGTATTAGGGAATTTTTCTTACATTGACGCCTCTTTTCTTGCAAGTTTTCTCGCTATTGTGCCGTCTTTACCTTGCCCGAATTTTGGCAACATGCTTGAGGACTTTAATTCACCTGCCTCAAGTCAGCCCTTCATTCTGCTTACGTTACCAAGGAGCTTGCAAAATACCACACACTTGTGAATGTTCTCCCTGCTAGTGGAAACTCCCAAGTTCGGTCCCTACTATTTAATTCCCCGGTAGATGCTCTCTATTCCACTTTGAAGGCAGAAATCCCTAAATTTAACGCCGCGTCTGCCCGACAGAACTATCACCAGTTCATTAAGGAGGAATCATGGGTAAACAAAAGCCCTCAGAACTTCTACATCGAATGCGTTCTCTCCTTGGAGGCATACGGATTGACGAGAAACTGGTCAAGGAAATGATTCTAGAGCGACTGCGTTCAGATGTTAAAACGATTTTAGTGTCCGGTTCTCAGAATCTCACGGTCTCACAACTGGCTATATGGCGGATAGAGGGATAGAGGCTCAGCGGTTCCAGTCACTCTTCGTTGCCCAGATCTCCACATCCTCGTCGACAGTGAATGAGCAGTTAGCGATGTAGATGTCGGCTTGCGCGTTTTACTTCCGGCCGCTTACCCAGTCGTCGTCGTTCTCGGTCGCTACCTCGAACTGCCGGTTTTTGTTGGTATCACGCCAATTTCGGTGAAAAGGCCCGTCGCTGTTCTTCGGCCTGCTCTTTTAAATGGAAACAGTGAAGCCAGTCAGCCAGAAAATAAATGTGATCTTTTTGTCTGGCTCTTAGAGCCCTAGTAACACCTTCTATGTTTGCGAAAGTGTGGCTCACAGACGTTTCCTTGTGGATACCGGAGCACAAATCAGTCTTGTCTCCCGACTCCCGCCGACTGTCGTATCCCCAGTCCTGGTCTTCACCTCGAAGCTGCCAACTGTTCCCAAATTCCTACTTTTGGCAGTCTGCCCTCATTCTGACAGTTCGACCGTCGATTTCGACGATGTCCACCGTGTGCCCCACAGCAGGTGGGAGCAGGGACGGTGACTTGCGCAGGGGTTTATAGTGCGGGTAGACTTGCGCTGCATTTACCTACACTCTCTCCTCCTCCCCCGCCTGGGCCCGGTGTGAAGACAGAGTCAAGAAGACCGGAGACGAGGGAGGCCGCAGGTGGATGGCTCGGACGGATCCTCACCTTGGCGTTCCACCACACCCCCTGGTCCACACAACAATAACCAGGATTTCAACCAACACAACAGAGATTTGGAGGCTGGCACGGCCGAAGCCGCACCTGGGCGTGCCGCCAACGCCTGGCTCGGATCCCACACTGTGGTGGGAATGCCATAAAGGCCACATTAAAAAGGAGCCATTGCAGCCTGACTCTCAGACCGCCTCCCGTTAAGGAGGAGGTCCAAGGTACCCCGTCATTTGGCAACCTTCCAAGCCACGGCTTTTAGCGCACCGTGATAGCTTCAAGCGCGTCAGATTGATTATAGTGAGGAGAAAGTGCGCTGAGACGTCGACCTCACTCTCCCTTCCCATTCCCACAACTCAGCCACTGTCCGAGCCAGTCAGTAGACTGGAGTGGGGAATGGGCGCGGTGGCTGACATGGTCGACTGACCATGCCTGCGCGCACCACAGCACGACCTGGCCCCCCATACACACAAACACCAGGATTTCACACAACGGGGGTTGAACGGCGTGTCTCCCACTTGCGTGAGAGGGCCGTGGAAGGTGCTGCTTCAGCCCATCCCCAGCCCACCTGTTCGCCACTCCACACAACACACACACACACAACGTGACGAACTGCGCGAACCGAGAGCACGCCTCAATCAGCAACCTTCCTATCCACGACACTTGACGTGTCGGGATAGACTCGGACACAAGTCACCCGTGCAGCCGAAGCCGCATTGGGACCGAGTCGAGATGCACACTTCCCACTTGCGTGGGAGGCGGCAGTTGAGTGCATGAGGTGTGTGAGTGTTGATGTCTGGTGGGGTGATGGTGTTAGGAGGTAGGGAGCGAGGGAATGTGTGGTGTGACCGGCGGTTGTCTACCGCAGGTCGTCGTGGATGCGCATGTGGCCGAATAAACCCATGCGATGCGTGAAGGTGCGAGGGCAGTGTGGGCAGTGAAGACGAGTGCGGTGGGTCTAGGTTGGTGCTCCAGGCACTGGTTCGCCAGTCTCTGTGCGATGGATTCGCAAGTGACCCACCAGGCCGATGCGTGAGGTGAAGGTGCGTGGACAATGTGGGCATGAGAGGTTGGCGGTGTCGGTGTCATCTGTAGAGGAAGCAGTGATGCTGGTGGTGGTGGTGGTCGACGCGTGTGACGGTGGAGCGAGGATTGGTCTGGGCGTGGTGGATGTGTTGGATGTCGCGGCTGTATCGGAATTGTGGTCAATTCCGCTCTCGTGGATGCGCATGTGGCCGAATAGACCCATGCGATGAGTGAAGGTGCGAGGGCATTGTGGGCAGTGGAGGCGAGTGCGGTGAGTGTAGGTTGGTGCTCCAGGCACTGGTTCGCCAGTCTCTGTGCGATGGATTCGCAAGTGACCGACCAGGCCGATACACACACACACACACACACTGGTAGGGAACACTCGCGCCGTGTGTCGAAGCGTGTGCAGGTCAAAAAAGTGATGGTGACTAGAACGTGCGCGTCGGCAGCTGGCGGTGTATGTGCTCTTCTACGTGTGTGTGAGAGAGTTGATCTTCACATCGCGTAGCGCTGGGGATGCTCTGGATGAAAATGAGGTCAGACCGACTAACGGCGCGCGCCTTTCGGGCGGTACCAAGTCCGCATAAGGCCTTAACCCCTTCCTTAAATGCTTGTGACGACACGCCGTATCAACAACCGTACCCAAGCCCATCACCCGAACAGTCCGCTGATGCGTGGGAGAAGAAAGAGAGTCAGTTAAAATGACACTGGAGAACACATGCTGACTGCACATCAACTCATCCCTCTCCATAACAAATCTGACGCATGTCAATCTACCATGACGCATGACGGATCGTGGATTAAAAGGCCATTGACCGACGGGATCAATCGTCCTTCTGGGGACTGAGAGCCAGGTAAAATTAGCTCCATCCAAACGTGGATTTCATTGCAGCCTCGCTTATGTGAGATCCCATCCGTCTCCATGAGAACTAAGTAAAAGTTTTGTGACCAGGTCATGTGTTGCGCGCGTGAACGGGCCGTTTCGCTTTGTCAGCCTATCTCTAATTGTCTTGGAATTATCTTGCCATCGGGGCAAGATGGGCGATTGAGGAAAGAGTGCGGCAGTTGCGGCTGTTTAAATACTTATATGGGTATCACCGCTGAACTTGAACAATCCAAGCCTCGCGGGCAAGTCAGCAATGATGGGCCCTCTCCCAGGAGCAAGCAGTGAATATCGTCGCTTGGGACGTCCAAATATCGTGCGAAAGTCGAAAATGCAAACTGTCAAAGATCTCGATATCCAATGGAGCGTATGTGTTGATGAACTACTGCACCAGTAAATTTGACGTAATTTACTAGCGGTTGCGCTCGTCAACAAAGCCGTCATTCCTCTTTTCAACCTTGGTGAACACTTCTGTCTTTCGGTGCAGGAACTTCAGACTGGAAAATAAATGCGCTTTATCTTTGTCGTCTGATTACTTCATTGGGGCCAACAAATTTCTAATTTACCTGAAGGAATGTGAACATATACGCCCGTTTACTTTCTCGGCAGTCGGAAGAACTACATTTTTGCTTCTCTTAAAGCCGTAGCGTCTTGGTGACCTCAACCAAAAATTGCTACCAGTTAAAAATAATAACCCCATTTCTGCCCCACGTGCCCGATGCAGTCTAGCAACTTTAAGCACCTTGTGGTCTTCTTCAGCAAACTCCAGACTGTGAGATGTTTTCCGGATCCTGTTGCGCATCTGGTAGATCATCAAAGTCGGCGCGGTCGGCTGGATGAGTCCGAAATAAATCTGATGGCATGGAGATGGACTTCTCCTCACAGTCAAGATATTCGTCAGCGTTACGCGTAGAACTGGTAGGACGAGTTACGCATAGCTCCAGGAAGACCAACGTACCAAGCATCAATGTAATAATTGACCTTTGTCGGTCTTTCTTCTGGATCATTGCGATTGCCAGTGTCCCTTATGCAATTTTCGGCTGGGACTTTCTAGTCGAGTTCGACCTCCTTCTTGACTGCCGACTATCCCGACTCCTCGACTGCACAGCTGGTCTCCCCGTACACGGTTTAACTCCCTTCAGTACATTCTGCAGTTTGTCTGTCCTGGAAACAGCCATTGCTAGCTCCTTTCGGGAACTGCTCCTTGAACATCCCAAAATTATCAACCCCTTGTATCGCAATGACGAGGTTCGGCATGATGTTGTGTCTCATATTCGCACCTCTGCTCCTCCTGTGTTCCGTCGGCCTAGACGACTGGCACAGGCCCGTTTTCAGGTCGTGAAGGCGGAGTTTGAACACATGCTGTAACTGGGTATCATTCAACCGTCTGAGAGCCGCTTGGCGTCCTTCCTACACATTGTTTCCAAGGTAACATCAGACAACCGAAGGCCCTGTGGCGATTATAGTTATCTCAACAACGCCACCACCCCTAATCATTACCCTGTGCCACTTTTTCAGGATTTCACTGGAGTCCTTTTCGTCAAAGCGGTTTTCTCGATGACTGGCCTGTTGCGCGCCATACAGGCGTGGAGACCCTGGACTGCCAAGAATTATACGGTCTTGGAGAAGGTCCAGAGACGGGCGTCCAAAATGACACAAGGTCTGGGAGCACTGCCCTATGAAACCAGACTGTCAATCCTCAACCTGTTTCCCCTTTCCTACAGGCAATTACGTGGTGACCTTATACTAACATTTCGCATCATCAACAGCCTAGACTGTTGTTTAGATCCCACTGATTATTTCACTCAAGCTAACACGCCCACTTTGCGCGGTCATCCCCTAAAACTACGCGCAGGGAAATCAAGAACCAATGGACGAAAGTCCTTTTTCAGTAACAGAGTGGTTGCAGCCTGGAATGCCCTGCCTGCCGATGTTGTAACCTCCTCCTGTGTGAACTCCTTCAAGTGTAGACTTGACCTGCATCAAGCTTCCCAATTACCACCCCCACATCCACTCACATAACCCGGTACCATCTTATACGTGTTTATACTACTTGTAATTAGTAAGTAACCATTAATGATTACTCTTTTTCGACTAGCTGCCAGCTTTCCGCGAGTATGTACAAAATCCCTTTTTCACCTTCCCATTTATCAATGTTTTTCTCCGACGACTTGTAACCAGGAGGGAGTTCAAAGGCGCTTGCCTATATTTCCCTTAATAAACTGATACTGATACTGATACTGAAATCCCGGTCGCCCATGAGGATATCCCTAAAACCGCCATCACTACATCTTTTGGCCTATCTGAATTCATCTGCATGTCCTTTGATCCTCGTAATGCTGCCCAAACGTTCCCCAGGTCTATTGACCACGTCTTACGTGGTCTACCGTTTGTGTATACCTGCATCGACGACCTCTTGATGGACAACCAGTATGAGAAGGAACATAAAAAGCACCTTACCTTGGTGTTGGACCGTCTCGACAAGTATAGCGTTGTCGCTAACTCCTTCAGGTGTGTTTTTGACGTGCTTTCCAGAATTTCTTGGTCATCCTGTTGACTTAGAAGGTTAGCCTCACCTCCCTCCAAGGTTTAAACAATTCGTCATTTTCCTCTAATCTCCCAGAGTCCGCTGCAGTCTTTTTCTCGGCATGGTAAACTTTTGCCGCAGGTTCCTACCGAACTGAGCCGACCTTATGCTATCACTCAACAACATGCTTTCTGGTCCGAGAGGTCTCCTTGAGATAGCTGGTGATGCACTGTCTGCTTTCGAGTGGATCAGTGCCCCTCATGATAACGCTACCTTGCTCATACATCCTGTTCCGAAGCCGTGCTCTCCCTCATGGTTGACGCTTCGATAGTTGCCGAAGGAGTAATCCTCCAACAATACCTAACCAACTCCACACGACCGTTGGTTTACTTCTCTAAGAAGCGCTCTCCTGCTGAGACGAGATATAATGCCTTTAACCGTAAACTTCTTGTCATTTACCTGACTGTGAGACACTTATGACATTTTCTTGAAGGTCGTGACTTCACAATTTTTACAGACCATAAGATACTTACATTTGCTATACGAACAAATTCAGGCAAATATAAACCGGGAGAGACCACCCACTTAGAACACATTTCCCAACTCATCACCGACATCCGCCATATAGATAGGAAGAAGAATGAAGTGGCTGACATGCTGTCCACACCTCCCATTTTGGCGATTCATCTCTCTTTCTCTCTCTCTCTCTCTCATGAGATTGACCTTTTTGCTATGGCAAATGAGCAGCGGCGTGCTGTTCTTTCGGGCGACGAGTATGTTATTTGTCTTAAACTCGTAGACGTCCCTTTGATAACTGGTACCGGCACCATTTTGCGTGAGGTCTCGGCTCCTTTTCATGGTCCTTTTGTGCCCGCCTCAATGCGTCGAACTGTGTTTCAAACTCTGCATGGAATCTCCCACCCTGGGATCCCAGCCTCTCAAAAGCACCTCACGGAAAGGTTTTTCTGGCCTGGCATGAACAAGGACGTCAAAGCTTGGGCGCCTTCTTGTCTGAGAGGCCAGTGCAACAAGGTGCAACGTCATATCAAGTCCCCACCGGGCACATTCCTCAGCCCCGTCGTAGGGTTAAGCTGTGTGCATCTGGATGTCGCAGGCCTCTTACCTCTGCCCAATATCTATACCCACCTTCTTGCCGGAGTTGATCGATACACCCGTTGGGCTGAAGCCAATCTGTTGCCGATTGTGCAGGCTGAAACCGTCGTGAGGGTCTTCGTCGGTCACCGGATCGCCACTTTTCGTGCCCCATCCACAGCTAGAACCGATCATGCTGCTCATGTTGAGTCTGTACACTTTCGAACGTTCCTCCATTTTCTCGGCTGCACGGGCGTTCAGACGAGAGGATATAACCCAGCTGCCAACGAGATGGCTGAGCGTTACCAGCGCCATCCAAAGACTATCCTGCGCGCCGCTGAGGACCGAAAAAACTGGCCAGACAACCTCTCCATTGCACTCCTCAGCATTCACGCGGAACTGAATCCGGATTTGGACTGTAGCGAAGTTGAATTGGTTCTTGACGCTACCCCCGACTTTCAGGCGAGATGGTCACTCAAACCTGTCCTGGTACTAAGGAGACCCCTGACGATTTTCTGTACCGTCTGCGGCAATTTATACGCTCGCTTCCTCCGGTTCCGACTCGAACGTCAACGACCGAGTCTCATGTCAAAAAAGGTTAGGAAGACTGCACTCATGCGATCGTTCGGTGTGACCGGGTGCGTCAGCCGCTGGAATAACTATACCTAGGAACGTTCCGTTTGCTTGCACGCCGCACCAAGACCTGCTGATAAGAAGGACGTGGGCAGTGTTGACGGGGTCAGGACTGCTGTCGTGGAGGAGCCTTCGGACCTGCCAGGAGGACAAAAATGTGCTGACCCCTTAAACCCTCTTTCTCAACCCCCAATATCCCCTGCTTTCCCACCTTCTATACTACCTTTTCCTTCCCCTTCCTTGCCCTCTATTCCACCGTCCTGCATATCTCCACTCCCCAGCTTTCCTCAAAATTCAACTCCACCGTAGCACGCACTTAACCCTATCCAACTGTGCCTCCTGCTTATATCACTGGAAGTGGCCGTTAAGTTCATTTTCCAATTTTTATGACTAATTATAATGCGTAACAGCAGGTCTTCTCGACCTCATTCCACTGAAGACGATAAAATCGAGTCCACTTCCTCCATTATTCCACATTTTCTTAAAATCAGATTTTAAGAGCTACGGCAGCAGCTGACAGACCCTTCCGTAAGCTCATTATCGGTTCACTTAAGAATCGCTGAAATAATTGAATAAGTTTCGAAAATCAGGCTTGCGTAAGATAAGCGTAGAGAGTATTTACCTATTACCGGTGCGAATCTTTCTAGAGCAGTTGCTCAGGCCTTTTGTCAAAGATCATCAGTAGACTCCTACCAAGTCACTCTGTGTTTGCATATTCCCAAGAATGCCTTCATCACAGAGGAGGCAGGAAAAGCAGAATTGTTAGATTAATTATTTGCCAAACATTTTACCACTGAAACTGACCCAATTAATTCAATTCCTCCTTCGCCTGCTGATTCCCACACAACTATTTACTTCCCTCCTGCAAATACTTATAAGTTGATAGGTCAGCTTACCAAGTCGCACTCGGTAGGAACTGACAATATCTGCACCGACTGCAAGCGTACTCGGAGAAATGGCTTCTAGATGTCAATGTGCAGAAGTGTGCCGCCCATCATCTGCCTCCAACCAACCCTCATTCAAATGAGAGCCTGGGGGCATATCACCTGAAAGATATAAGGCTCGCCTAGAATCTTCACAGAAGGATCTCGGCGCTCGGATACAGAACAACCTGAAACCAACACTGCGGTGTCACAAGGATGCAAAAAATGCCATGGCAGTGCTCCATGCAATCAACAGGGCGTTCGTAACCTCTGACCAAGTCCTTTTTGATAGAGTTTACGGCACCTTTGTCCGGCCTCACTTAGAATATGGCCCACAAGCATGGCGGCCATGGCTAGTAAAGGACAAAGTATGCCTTGAACGGGTACAACGTCGTGCAACAAAACTGGCAAACAGTAAAAAAAGGCCAATCCTACAGAGACAGACTGAATTGCCTTAAATTGTTCCCTCTGTGTTACAGGCAGCAAAGAGGTGATCTTATCCTCGTCTACAAGATAATACATGGCCTTGAGCATGGACTTAGCCTTGAAGACATGTTTCAGTGACAGCTTTCACCCCATCTTCGTGGTCAATCGATGAAGTTACGGACAACAATGTCCAGGCTGAGTCTTCGTTCTGGATTTTTCACGCAAAGGGTAGTGGAGAAATGGAACGATCTCCCTCAGTCAGTCGTGGAGGCGACGTCTATGCAACTCTTCCAGAAACGCTTTGATGATCATTTGTGTCCCCTGTTTTACCTCGACTGTCTAAATCTCAACTAAATACCCCGCTACCCCCCCCCCCATATTTCTTCCTCTGAGACAATGCTACTCAGAAGACTCAAGTACTGTCTTAATAGCGAATATTTTCATTGTTCGTGTACTATTGTATCTAAGGAGCTGACATGTAATCAAAAGGGTTTTCAAAGGCCTTGCCTATTATTATTACTAAATAAACTGAAAATAAACTTAAACTGAAAATACATTTTACTAGAAGACTCTTAAGCACGGCACATGCAAATATTTCCTACTGGGATAGGTGTCAGCTGACTAATCTAAAATTTTGAGGGGTCCGAAGACAGGAAGCAGGCTTCTATTAATGGAATCGAAGAAGCGAGTTCCAGGAAGTTGTCGCGAAGAAGGAGACACGATCGCTGGGACAAGAGCTTTATTAGCGTGAGGCTTTGGATTCTCACTCGAATCCGTCATCAAAAATAGAGCCAGATAAGAATGGTTAATTGCCTAGGTGCTGCAGCATTTATAGGATGTTGTGGCCAGGCCGCTACATGCCTATCGCAGTTGGCTGCTCCCGAGTACATCACGGATCGACTTGCCAGGTGTTAAAATATGCCGCTGCCGTGCAGATGCTATGCGCCTGTGTGCTGGTCAAGATTATCGGCTCCCACGTTCATTGCACACAGTCGAGCTGCCGATCGTCGGATTTTGTCATCCGTGTGGATTCTTGGGCAAACTGGCTCGCCGATATTGACACCAGGAACAGTGGTCGTCCGCACACTGTCCTCGCGGCCAACTACTTTGCCTAGGCAAAGTCTCAGCGCCAAATATGGAGCGGGGAAGTCATTGTGCTTCTTGACTGATGAAGGACCGGAAAACCGGGACATGAGCAGTTCGCAGCGCACGTGGTTGTCACCTCTAACAAGAATTTCTGTTTCATCAGACTTGCATGTGTGATTTGATTCCGTTGAGTGAGCCGCGACGTGGGAGCTGGCGTTTTTCCTCCTCACTGCTGCTACGTGCCCAGCCATCCGCGTCCACAGTAGTCTTCAGATTTCGTTGAAAACTTACCATCCTAATCTGACTCTGTCTCTGATGATGGATTCGAGTGAGGGCCCGAAACGTCAAGCCAACAAATCTCGTGTTCCGGCGATCCTGTCTCGTTATTCCTGCATGATTCTGTCTTCTCCTTCTCATTGATAATAGTTTAAATCTTCTTTGGATTTCATTCATTACCCCCTGCGCGATTCTTCCTTGATTATATCTCCTTCTGATTCCTCCACATCTAACTGCTCTCTTTTCTTCGCTTTCAGGTATACCTTTCTTTGAGATGACCTTCCAATAAATATAAGATAATCGGATAAGCTTCACACATTAAGAGAAGGCTGCACATCTATCTGAATACTGACTCGATTAAACTTTTATTTTCCTCATTCTTCCTGGACAGCTTTCTTTATGGCACTAAGAAAGGGCTATCGGGAATCCAGGACTCCGCTACCGAATTACCGTATCCGCCGACATCTCCTTCTCCGTGTGTGCTTTCGCTTTCTAGGATCTCTCATCAGGGATTCCAACTTTTCGATTTTTCAGTTCATGCATCATGTCCCTCACAGAAGGCGATACCCTTCCTGACAAATCCTCTCAAAGTAGCGGGACTAGGTTGACGTTCACGCTCTAAGCAACCTCCGTTTCGTTAATTGTTGACCCTCATCAGGAATCCAATTTGGCCCCTGCGATTTTGAACACTCGCCCCCAATCGTTGATTTTATCGATTCTTGATGCCAACTCCTCCTTTCCAACTCAAGTGGTCTGTCTACGAACACGGCAAAGTCCTCTATTTTTGCCATTTACTAGTAGTTTGGTCGATCAGCGGAGAGAACTCAGGGTCGAATTTTCAGCTCTACGCTTCGATGACCGACCCAGCGTTTAATGTCTCATCCTCATCTGGACTCTAGACGGACTGTGACCGATTACGTCTAGGTTCCTCTGTCTTGCTTCATCCGGTTTGGGGATTCTGACTTGACGATATTCGTTTCGAATCGCTTACTCAATAACGTGTGCAGGTCAGTCCTGTTCGACCTGAATATTTACCCTTTCACGAGCGGCAATTTTTTTTCCTTAAAAGCTAATCAATGTATGTTCACTTTGTCTTTTTCATAAGGAGTTTTTTCACTGGTCGCTGACCGTTTCTTTACAACCATTAAATGTACAGAATCTGTCCATTTGTTCTAAAATATACTTGAACATTTACTTTTACTTGCTATGAAAGTGTCCTCGCGGGTACTCAATAAAGTTTTTTCTTCTAGACTTATGTATACCCTTCGACGCCGTTTTACGTTGCACCTCGACCTCAGAGAAGGGTACTGTGGCGAGGTACCAGACTGATTCACTTTTGACAATCTTATTACGTTTTCTTTTACAGAACTGATAGATTTGACGCAACGGAAACAACACGGCTGGACAACCTCCGCTTCGCTAGTATGCTCTACTGGCAGGCCATTTCACGTTCTGAATATCGATTTTATTCACTGAACAGTTTTGTTTACTACTCTTAATATCTAGGGCTCGTGAGATATTCACTCGTCTGTGGGAACATTATAATTTACGTCATTTCCACTCTTCTGTGGACCCTGTGCATATCATTAGCAGTGATTATCACGTTCACTTTCCTGATCGGTTGGTCACTCATTTTTTTCACAGACTTGTACACATCCTTCTGTGCCGTTTCCGCCGCCCTCCGGTCTCGCTTTATGATGGACATCGCCGCACTCAGCGAGACCCGCTTCTCCAAGCGACACCAACTGGAGGAGGTGGGTGCCGGTTACAACTTCTTCTGGAGCGGTCGCCCCAGGGCAGAGCGTCGGGACGCGGACGTCGCCCTTGCCATCCGGAAGGACATCGTCAGACGACTGTCCTGTCTGCCGCGGGGCACCCACGATCGCTTCATGAGCCTTCGCCTGCCTCTCCGGGGAGATAAATTCGTCGCCATCGTCAGTGTTTACGTCCCCCCCCCCCGATAAACAGCCCCGATGCTGCAGGGGACAAATTCTCCGAAGACTTGCACACCCTCCTGGGATCTGTGCCGAAGGCAGATAAAATAATATACCATGGTGATTTCAACGTCCACGTCGGCACAGGCCATGCTGCCTAGAGAGGCGTGCCATGTTCCAATGGTATCGACGCCTGCAATGACAGTGACCTGCTCCTCCTACGAACCTGCGCAGAACACCGACTCATACCGACCAACATCTACTTCCGCCCCCGACGCGAGAGAAGGCCATCCGGATGCATCCTCAGTCCCAATACTGGCACCTGCTGGACTATGTCCTCTTCCGGAAGCGGGAGCAGTTGAACGTGCTGGTGACACAGGCGATTCCGGACGCCGACGGATGAACCGATCATCGTTCCGTCATCTTCGAGGTGCGGATTAGCCTACAGCCTCGCCGTATACCTTAAGGTCAGTCAGTCAGTCAGTGTATTTGAGGGAAATAGGCTTACGCCTTTGAACTCCATATTTGTACATAAAAAATCGATAAACAAGCAAAAATGTGAAGAAATTACAGCATTAAGTGAATGCATACATTGATTTACATATGTCACTAGTCACATGGCTAAAAAGTCACATAGTCCGCTTGTTGCTGTAGCATATATCTGTCAAGGCGACATTTAAATGTCTCCACAGATTGAGACATAACAACCTTCTCGGGCAGGTTTTTCCACGGTTCCACGACACGGTTGGAGAAGAAATATTTTCTCACAATCAGTCTACCCTGTGGCACACGTAGCTTGAAGGGATGTCCCCGGAGGTGAGTTGTAGTGGCGAGTTGGAAAAAGTCATCGTACCGAAGGGCCCAATCCAAGCCGCGCACGATACGGAAAGTTTGTATCATGTCTCCGCGCAACTGCCTATAACTCAGAGGATAGAGATTAAGGTTAGTTAAGCGGATCTCATATGGCAGTGCACTTTGGCCTCTTACTAATTTTGTGGCTCGCCTCTGCACCCTTTCGAGCAGATCGTAATCCTGATGCGTCCACGGTCTCCAGGCCTGAATTGCATATTCGAGATGGGGCCTCATAAACGTGCCGAAGACTTTGGTGAAGCAGGCTTCATCGAAAACTACGAATGCCCGCTTGATGGCATATAGCATTGACGTTGCGGCCTTGGCCGCCTTACAGCATTGTGTAGAAGGCTTTAGGCTGTCTGCAACCCAAACTCCGAGATCTTTCTGAGTTTCTGCTTCTCGTAGTGGCATTCCGTTCAGATGGTATTGCCGCATACTAGGGCTCTGATTTCAGAGGCGCAGAATGGTGCATTTGTTCAAATTGAAGGACAAGAGCCATCTGCGGGACCACTCGTCCAACCGACAAAGATTTTCTTGGAAGTTGGTCTCATGGGCAGCATTCTGGATGACTTTCCAGATCTTTATGTCGTCCGCAAACATGGCACAATCACAGTCCAACCCATCTACGCAATCATTGATGAACAAGAGAAAGAGCGTTGGTCCGAGCACCGAGCCTTGTGGGACCCCACTCTCTATGAATGTGCACCTTGATTGCTGTTGTTCTACGCAGACAATTTGGGAGCGGCCGACAAGAAAATTTTCGATCCATTTGAGAAGTTTGCCACCGATGCCCATAATTCTCAACTTGTGTAGGAGACGCTGGTGCGGAACACTGTCGAACGCCTTCCATAAATCAATATAGGCAACATGCACGGTGTGTTTTGCGTCCAGTGCTCGTGTCCAACTTTGCATTGTGTATAGCAAGTTCGTAACGCATGATCTTCCCCTACGGAAACCATATTGTGTATTGGACAAGACGTTGTGGGTTTCCAAGTAAGCCATCAACTCCATTTTGATGGTTTTCTCCATCACTTTGCAGCAGATTGATGTCAGACTGACGGGTCTTTAGTTTGTCGCCTGAGCACGACTACCGCTTTTGTAAAGGGGTGTAATGTGGGCCGTCTTCCAGTTTGTGGGAAGAATTCCAGCATCAAACGATTTTTGGCACAGAAAGGATAGTGGCTTGGCCAGCTGTTGGGCAAGCTCAAAGAGCAGCTTTGTTGGAATCTCGTCCGGACCGGGAGATTTACATTCCTTCAAGCTTTTCAGTTCTTCCAAAATCGCTTCTTCTCGAAACACAATATTTTCGATAGTGGGATCTCTCATGTTCTCAGAATTAAATGGGGTAAAGTCTGCTTCTCTTGTGAAAACGGATCGGAAAAATTGAGAAAAGTGCTCAGCCTTATTTTTACTGTCCGATATCTCCAAGCCGTCATCACCCCTCATAACAGGAATGGGATTCCTGTTACGTGTGCTTTTCCGCAAATAGCTGTAGAGCAATTTCGGATTTTAACGGCTCGGTGGAGCAAAGTACTCTCAAAATCCCGTCGCCTCCTGAAAATCAGACTTTTCACCTTATTTCGTTGAACTTTGTATTCTGTAAACGCTGCATTGTTGTTGTTCTTGCGAAATTTCTTCCATAACCTTCCCTTCTTGTTGATCTCCTTTTCAGTTCTCGTGTTAGCCACTGAGGGCGGTTGGATATCCTAGGCTTTGATAAGGGACAGTGGTTCTTCATTAGATGCAGTAAACGATCCTTAAATAAATTCCAGTCCTCGTTAACGTTTCCGGAGAAGAGAACATCCTAGTCTATTTGTGATGCCTCAGCTCTCATTTGGCGAATGTCCCCTTTCCATATATTTGGCCTCGTATTGTCTTTTGTACACGGTTCAGAATACAGCAAGTACTCGCATAAAAGCACTGCATGATCACTTCGACCGAGCGGGGGTAGGTAGTACACCTCGTCTATACTGTCAGGATCTTTTGTAAAAACGAGGTACAGACAACTGGCCTGTTGCCCTCCACGAGCTTTAGTTGGAAACAGGGCATGTTGCGTGAGTAGAGCTTCTAGGGTTGTCTTTAGTATATGGTAATCGAAGGTATTCATCGAGCATTTCGCATGCATATCACTCCATTGAATGCAGGGTGCATTCAAATCCCCCATGAGAACAACGTCTGGTCGGCTGGCGATCTCTTTTATGCTTTTCAGTAGACAAGTATCTGGGTCGGGATCCGCCTGCGGGGGCCGGTAGATAGTTAGGACTTCGAGGGACTGAGATCCCCGCGCCTTTATGGTCAGCCAAATTGCCTCTGTGTCGTTAGAAATCTTGTCGGTCCTCTCACACACTGCTAAGTTGCTCTTGACATACATGGCAACTCCTCCAGCCCGGCGGCCTCTCCTGTCTCTCCTAGACAAATGGTATCCTGTTAATGCTACCTCGCAATCGCCAACGTCCTCTGACAGCCACGTTTCTGTTATTGCTATAACATCAGGAAGAGTATCGGCTACCTGTATTCTCAGTTCGTCAAGCTTGGAAAACAGACTCTGAGCATTGGTGTAAAAGAATTTTAGTTTGCAACATTCGACAGTGCTTCGTTCGGTTTGTCTCGTGTTTGCCAATATTATGTTGCTGCCGCCATCATGACGACTGGCTGGTTCCAAAACAACATCGCGTTCCTCTGTATCACTCGTCCCCTGAAAATGGCCAAGTTGCTCTCTCCCGCTGCAAGTCTCCTCTTCAACTCCGTTACCAATTCGCGGCGTTTCAGACGTTCCGCTGGAGAATAGTCCGGCTGAAAAAAAAACTTCCTTGTGAGAGTTTCGGAGGCTACTTTTCCTGGACAGAAGTAAGCTAGCTTCCTCTTTACTGTTCAAAACAATTTTCAGAGGTCGTGGCCGCACAGTTTCTGATTGTTCGCTCACCTTCTTTCCAATCCTGAAGGCTGCGCGAATGGTTATCTTTTCATTCGAAATAAGCATTTCGTTCAGTAGGTGTTGAAGCATATTAAGGTCAGCGCAGATCCTCTCCTTCGGGGTAGGAGCATCCGACTCCGATAGACCCTGGACGACTGCGCAATGCTGACGATCAATGGGTTCACTTTTTCTGTTTCCGGCGGCCTTGTCAGCTGAAAGTCTCAGAAGATCCACCGGAGTCGTCTGGGGTTCCATACTCCCGTTGTGGCGCTTACCCTTTCCATCTTGCCATGAGCTTGTTTCCTCACTTCCAACTGAGGGTCCTATTGAACACGCGGAATGGCTGAGAGAAGTTGATGGCTCGCTTGGGTTGTCTTCCATAGAAACAAGAGACTCCGTTGCTATTTTCCCAGCGTCCTGGGTATCGGCGCTCTTGCACAGAGGTTTTCCACATGCTTTGTTCTTTGGCTGTTTTAGAGTTTTGTTCTTTCTCTTTTTCTTGCTAACTTTAGCGCTATTAACCGCGTTTTGCACACCATCGTTCGCTTGCACGAGTTCCCTTAAAGCAGTCAACTCTTTTTCGAGTTTTTGGAGTTTCAGCAGAATAAATGAGAATCCAGTGCACGGATCGTCCTCGTAACTAACAGGTTTTGCTGTGATAACGCTTTTAGCGCGCTTTGCGGGCCCCTGGTTGCAAATATAAAGAGAGCGAGCGCTAATCCTATGTGGCAAGGCCTTCTCAATAGACTTTCCTTCATACATAGTGTCGTTTGTACTACGAATAAGGTAATTGACCCCCCAGGTAAGCTGAATATTCCTTTGTTGTCTTTGCCTGCTCATCATCTCCATTTCAACCACGAGTTATTTCAATGGCTAACCAACCTTCCAGTCGCCGCCGTCGCCGACAAGAAGGCCTCCGTGGAGAACCGATGATACCAACTGCGGGACACTCTCCAGTCGGCGGCTCAAGCCCTACTCGATCGCGCACGACGCCAACATCAGGACTGGTTCGATGACAACGACGCCACCATCAGCAACCTACTCGCCGAGAAGAATCGCCTGCACAAATCCTACGTCATCCACCCCACCGTCGACAAATAAACAGCCCTTTGCCATAGTCGCCGCCTTCTGCAACAGCGACTACGCGAGATGCAGGACGCCTGGACGGCTCACAAGGCCGAGGAGATCCAAGGGTGCGCGGAGCGCTTCGAATGGGAGAATTTCTTCTCCGCGATCAAAGCTGTCTACGGTACGCCAACTGAGGCAACTGCTTCTCTTCTCAAGGCCGACGGCAGTACCCTACCCACTAAGAAGACAGTGATGAGCCGAGCACTTCAGAAGCGTCCAATCGAGTCGTCCAATCGAGAAAAAGTGAGTCGTCCAATCGAGTTGTACGTGTTTTTTTAAGTCTGCTCCTCCAAAAAAGAGGCTGTTGTTGTTGTTGAGAGAAATTGTATTTCAGCGCTGTTTTCTTTAGCCTAAATTTTGGATTCATCAAACAAGGACGGAAGTTCTTAAATCGAGTCTCTTCGCTGAAAACGACTGTCCTTCACCAAAACGTGGATTATAAAACGCCTTTCTGACAACGATCCTCCAGCTATCGCCATCGATACTCCTATCGTTCGATCAGAACAAACTTCAGCAAAAACGGTCTATCTGTCGGAAATCTCGGCTTGTCTACAGGGCCTACCCATCCAATACACCGTCTCAAATTGATCACCGAAGTTAGGAGCAACATCTACGATAAGGCTGAGTCGATATTTCTACACTGCTTGCTGTGCTGCTTAAATTCGGACAACTCGAGTTGTCTCACTTTACCATAGATTTACCCGAAAAAAGCGTTCCCTGGAAATTTTCGGCGTATCCAGCATAAACATAGGCACTGTCCACAGTTGCGCCTTAAGAAATAGCTTGTTATTCCTGCAGATTTGTCCGTTTTGCATAAGTCCACTACATAATGACGATTTGCGCAGCCACACAAAATATTGCGCTGCACGACGGAGTCGAACCACCGACCATCGACATCTCAGTCGCGCAGGCTAACCCCTCGGCCACCGCGGCACGACGGCGGGCGATGTCGCAAAGTTTACTTGATAGTAAATGCGTGCCGCATACCGATCGATTTTGCAGTGGATGCGAGATATTGGCCGGCAAAATCAACCGTCTTGAGGAAGAGATGGAAAAGATGAAAACCCTTCTACAATGTAAACTAGACACACTTGACGATGCGAATGTACGTGTTGGACGAATAACTAGAAGTAGGGCCAAAGGACGACGCACAAAAAATACGCCATCAACACCTTCTGCAGCTGTCACGGCACACCCAACACAAACACATAAAATACAAGACGACAACAACCAGCGAAGCAACGATAAAAAACCAGAGGAAAAAAAGAAATAGTGCAGCAAAAAGGTCGAAGGACATGAACAGCAGATTCCGAGGAATGCCTCCGAAGAACCGGAACCAGGGACGTCGGCGTCCGTGTCGCCCATCACGGGAAATGACATGGGTCCTAAGACCCTCAACCTATCGCAAAAAACTTCCGACTTTGATGAAAATGCCAACAAAACAGAGACGAATGAGGATATTAATCGACTGCAGCTTATATCCTCGTCAGATCATGGCAACCACATATTGCCTATGTCGGAGCACGAAACCACTGTGTTCTCGAGAGTGTCGCCGGTCAGAGGACAATGTCTGATTATTCAGGGACTTCCCGAATCCACAGCTGGTGCTTCCAAAGAGCGGGTCTCGGCAGACCTGAAACTCTTCCAATGCCTACTCAACGAACTTCTGCGCCCCAATGAGGAAGTTTCGGTTCTCAAGGCCTTTAGGCTTGGAAAGCGCTCAATCGATATATCAGAGCACTCACGTCCCCGACCACTCAAGGTTGTGTTAGCCAACCAAGAACAAGTAGGACTTATTCTCTCACGACGTTTCCGAATCAAAGACACCAACCGCGGCGTTTTTTTCTGCCGGACTACACACCGGCAGAGAGAATAAAACGTCGACAATTAGTTCTGGAACTGAGAACAAGGTTGCAGAATGGCGAGACGGATCTTGTGATCTACAACAACCAGATAGTGCAGCGCCCTCCCCTAATCCGTTGGACCGAACCGATCCGGATGAGGGCACAGTAGCTTCCTTAAATGGGATCACAAGCGGCACCATAATCAAACGCCCCAAAACTCTGAAACTAACATTTTTTTTACACCAACGTGCAGAGTATCTTGCCCAAGTTAGACGAACTGAAGATCCACATCTGTGACCTTTCCCCTGACATTGTCTCTTTGACAGAAACCTGGCTGTCTGAAAACGTGGATGACCGCGAATTAATGCTACCAGGATTTCAGCTGTTTCGAAGAGACAGGAGAGAGCGTCAGGGAGGAGGAGTCGTCACGTACGTAAAACACGGCCTGCTTGTGTCAGAAAAAACAGAACAGTTTGCCTGCAGCGCCGAGACTATCTGGCTCAATATAAGGGTACCAGGATCACATAGCCTTGAAGTTCTGACCGTCTATCGACCACCGAGGAGTGACCCCGAGGCTGACGCTCGTCTGTTAGAGGAGCTAGGACGATTTGCTCTCCGGCCTGACGTCCTAATCATGGGCGACTTCAATGCACCGCTCATTGATTGGAGTTCACTATACGCGCGCGGCCCAGAACTAGCTTTCGACCGACGCTTCTTGGACATGGCACTCAGGTCATTTCTCACACAGCACGTCCTATTTCCCACGAGGGTCCGTGAGGGGCAGCAGTCAAACTGCTTGGACCTGGTGCTCGCGAAATCGATGGACAGCATAGATGAGGTACAATGTCTGCCTCCCTTAGGTCGAAGCGATCACGTTGTACTTCAATGGGACTATTCAATCTTTTCCGTGCCTGAACAGCCCACCAAAATTAGAAGAAATATTTGGCGTGGGGACTTCGATCAAATGAAGGCCGAAATCAACAATACGGACTGAGAATCAGCGTTTTCCGGAAATATAGAGGAGGATTGGAAATGGTTCAGTGAATTATTGCATGCTCTCCTGACAAACCACTGCCCGCTTTCACGGAAGGGGCTAAACAAACGACCCCGGTGGCTGACCCAGGCGTTAAAAAAGGAAATAAATAAAAAACGGAGATTGTGGCAGAAATCTCTTACTGATGGGACTCCTGTATCCATAAACGCATACAAAATACAGAGGAACTTAGTCAAGCGGCTGACCCTCAGGACACGGCAAAATTTTGAAAAAGACCTATTGAATCGTGCTATGGAAAATCCAAAATTATTCTACAGCTACATAAGAAGCAGCACACGAAAAAGAGATCCAATCCCCCTCCTGAAGACTAGCGGAGACGTAGAGATTAGTGAGGATTGAGAAAAAGCTGAGCACTTTTCACAATTTTTCAAATCCATCTTTACTAGTGAAAGTCCATTTACTCCCCCCGACTACGACTTCGATGAGGGTCCAAAAATCGAGTCTGTGTCTTTTGATGAAGCGACGGTTCGCAAAGAGCTAATGACGCTAAATGAGTCGAAATCATCAGGTCCAGACGACATACCGCCTAAGTTACCGAAGGAACTCGCTGCCGAACTAACCAAACCATTGTCCATGCTTTTCCAAGCCTCGTTCGAAGCCGGCGGCTTGCCCGCCGACTGGAAATCTGCGCGGATCACACCACTGCATAAAGGAGGCAGCAAGGCCTCTGCAAACAATTACAGGCCAATTAGCCTCACTTCCATCTGCTGAAAACTCATGGAGAAAATAATCAAGCGAGAGCTGATGCGCTTCCTAGAGCAGCATAATTTATTATCTGATGCGCAGCATGGGTTTCGTAGTGGCAGGTCTTGCGTGACTAACCTGCTTAACTGTTTGGAACGTTGGACTCGGTCAGTTGATGAAGGCAGTGCGCTGCATGTAGTCTATATCGACTTTAAAAAGGCATTTGATAGTGTCCCACATCAGCGACTCCTGCACAAACTGAGCCGAACAGGCGTTAGGGGTAACCTCTTAAAATGGATTCAAAGCTTCCTGTTAGACCGTTGTCAAACTGTCCATGTCGGTGGCCAGAAGTCGACGGAGGTTGCCGTTGAAAGCGGTGTTCCCCAAGGCTCAGTTCTTGGCTCTACTTTGTTCATCATTTACGTCAACGATTGCGTGAGTGAACTGGATTGTGGTGTCGCCATGTTTGCGGATGACATTAAGCTCTGGAGCGTCGTTCGAACTGCAGATGACGAAGAGCATCTGCAGGCGAACCTAAATCGACTCCAACAGTGGTCAAAGGCCTGGCTTCTGCCGTTCAACGAGAAAAAGTGTAATATTCTACGAGTCGGCAGAGCTCGCTCTCTGAACCATATGGCCTACTGCCTAAATGGTATACCACTGCAAGAAGTGGACTCGCAGAAGGACTTGGGAGTATGGATTACGACCTCGCTCAAATCCTCGCTGCACTGCACGAAGATAGCCAAGTCTGCAATGTCAGTCCTCTACCTTGTCAAGCGGGCTTTCTCTGCCTTTGACGAAGACTGCTTCGCTAAAGTCTTTCGAACTTTTGTGCGTCCGCAACTAGAATTTGCTATCCAAGCTTGGAGACCCTGGACAGCGAAGGACTTCAGCATCCTTGAAAGGGTTCAAAGGCGTGCAACGAAACTTGTGGCAGGACAGGGTTCACTACCATATGAAACGCGGTTAGCTAACCTTCATCTCTTTCCCTTGAGTTACAGGCAGTTACGGGGTGACCTGATACAAGTCTTCCGTATCATACGCGGTCAGGACTGCAGCCTCGTACCGGGTGACTTCTTCGAGTTAGCCACCACCACAAATCTACGAGGCCATCCATTCAAACTACGTGTGACAGGGGCCAGACTGGACACACGAAAGTTCTTCTTCTCCAACAGAGTGATAGAAGCCTGGAATGCCCTGCCTGTGGATGTCGTTATGTCTGCTTCCGTCGAGGTTTTTAAGAGGAAGCTGGATTTGTGTAGCAGTGTGCACTAAATTACCACCCCGATCTCTGTAACCTCGACAAATTCCGCTATTATGATACTACTTGCTATATTTCAGTAACATTTTAAATTGAACTTATTATTGTACCAACCCATCGCCTACGCTTACTGACATGCACATATGCACATTTTGTCCCCGGACATATTATTTATTTCGCTGCACTCGAAACGACAGCTCTACAACTGCTCGTACCACTAAAATTCGAGACAGTTTGTTTGTCTGTACAGACCTGACGCTTTTCCGATTATTTGTTACTTTATGATACCTTTTCGAGTTTTTGAGATTTTGCAGTTGCTTGTAAACAAATAGGGAGTTCAAAGGTGAAGACCTACATTTCCCTCAATAAACTGAACTGAACTGAACTGAACCGTCCCCCATCATCTCCGATGCCGCCATCGTTTGTCTGCCTCAAGTGGGGACCAACGCCGACATCGACCTCCCGCCTTCTCTCTACGAAACCATCAGGGTCATGCCTCAGCTCTCCTTCGGGAAAGCACCCGAACCGGACGCGATCCCTATTGGGATCTACAAACACGGTGGCCCCCTACTTATGGATCATCTGAAGGCGCTCTTCCATGAAATGTGGACGTCTACCGTGACGAACGTCTTTGAAGCCACATCGCCTACAGGACGGACGATCACACCTCAGCCACCGGTAAATGCCCTTCCAGTCACGTGTATTCACAACTTCCCTCCATAAACTTCTGTTCGTCGCCGAATGCGGCAACTTATGTCTGGTCAAAAGGTTTGAAAGCGTATGCCATGCCAGAATCAACAAACCATGACCCTCGAAGCCTGGTATGCGCTGGCAGTTCCCTGACATCTGCTTCCCTGCCGGTAGATGCGATGGCGCGCCCGCTGGGTATACAGGTGGCCGGCATGGCTGCTTAGTCATCCCCGTCGCTCTGGCCCCTGTTGGGGTGTTGTTGTTTTATTGGTCTAAAACCTGGTCATTTGCTGTGTGGACGAGGGGATGTGGTGTGGAACGCCAAGGTGCAGGACAGATCGTGCTATCCACCTGCGTCCTCCCCTGCCTTTGTTCTTCTTGACTATGTTGTAAGAGACAAACCCACTAGTTGGGCACAGCGAGTAGGCTATCCAGGAAAGGAAAATAGCAGTATCCCAACAGTTACAAACTAGTATATTGTATATGTATATTGAAGGGTTACAGGCAGAGCCCTTGATGACCCTATTTATGTACAGTGCTTTCGCAGATTCATACTCAAAAATAAAATAAAATTGCAGGCATTTAAAATGTGATTGGGTCACAGTTCAATCGCAATTATAAGGTAGTGCATGGGGTCACTGTAAATTAGTGCGGAAGATTGTATATGATAGATCTTACAAAACTGGCTGTGCATAGTCATGCTGTACAAGCCGATTTCTGTCGAAAACTAGACGAGCAAGTTTTCTTTTAAACACACAAACTGTGTCAGCCGTCACCATCTCGCTTGCAAGCGAGTTCCACGGCCTGACAACCCGCTGGCTGAATGAAAATTTTCGTCGGTCAAAACGCGTGCGCTCATTCCCGACTTTGTATGCATGACCGCGTAGTTGGTTTGTACTGGCGAACTCAAAGAAGTCCTCTGCCCTTAATGAGCAACCCTGGCCGCGAACAATCCGGAACGTCCAGAGTAGACTGCAGTTTATTTGTCTATAAGTGAGAGGGAATAGGCCAAGAAAGAATAAAGTCGTCAGCAGGTAAAAGTGCACGTGCGTGTTCTTTGTCTTATTCAAAGTTGTGTCAAAGCGTATTGTAACTGATTAAAACAAAACGGACTTAAATGTCATCACAATACTCCCCCTAGGAGAACGGAGTTCAAAAAAATTATTGTTAATAGAAAGAAAATGTGGGAGTGTTATGCATATTGTACAAGTTCGCAACGGTCGGGGAAACGGACATGACGACCGCTGCGCGTAAGGGGAGGAGTCTGTGGGATAAGGGAAGACGCGGGGTTATTGGGCGTAAATGGAGTCTGGGAAATAGCAAGTGGCAATGTGCCAAGTGGAGGTTGTTCGGTTAGAGAAGTTGGAAGAGGCGCGATATAAGCCGCTTTCAAGCGATCGATTGAGACCACGTCGGTGCGGCCTCCACGGTCAATTGTAAAATGCTTGTCCTTGCGCGATAGTGCTCGAAATGGGCCGTCATAGGGCTGTTGTAGTGGCCGGCGAACGCTATCTACGCGGACAAATACAAAAGAACATGTTAGTAAGTTCGGGTCGACGTACGACTTGCTTGTTGGAGGACGTGGAGGAGTGGCTCGAAGACGAGTCATGGCTTGGCGCAATCTTTGCACATAATCGCTGGGATCTAAGTCGCCTGAGCTTTGAGAGTGCCCGAAAAAATCCCCGGGAATTCGTAGGGTGGTACCGTATACAAGTTCGGCAGCGGAACACTCCAAGTCGGGCTTAAGTGCGGTACGGATACCGAGCATGACCAAAGGCAGATGCTCGCTCCAATGGGAAGGGTTGTCATGAGCTCGGAACGAGGCTTTGAGTTGCCGGTGGAAACGCTCGACTAAGCCGTTGGATGAGGGGTGGTATGCTGTCGTGCGTATGCGAGAACATCCGAGGAGGTTGGTAAGGCTGTTAAAAAGTCTAGACTCGAATTGTTGGCCTCGATCGGTGGTAATAGTTGAGGGGACGCCATAATGAGAGATCCAGTTTCCAAAAAGCATGAGCAACGGAGTCGGCAGTTAAGTTATGTATGGGAGTTGCAATGGGCCAACGAGTAAATCGGTCAATCGCAGTAAGTAAGTAGTTGCAACCACGAGATGTTGGGCAGAGACCTACCAGATCAATATGGACATGGGAAAAACGTGCGTCGGGTGCGAGAAAAGTGCCAATGGGGGCTTTGTTGTGCCGTCCGACTTTGGCCTTCTGACAGGCCAAACATGAACGGGTGCACTGGCGGATATCAGTGTTCATGCTTGGCCAAACGAACCGCTCGCTGACTAGGCGCTGGGTAGTGCGGATGCCAGGGGGAGCTAGATTGTGCAACGCGGCAAAAACATCTCGTCTCATCCCGCTTGGCACTACGGGTCGGGAGGCACCGCGCGATACGTCACACAAGATTGTACCGGGGGTGGTGGAAAGAGGAATGGCTTGGAGTTGGAGACTAGTGTGTTGAAGGTTCTCACTGAAATTCGGCTGATTTTGCAGTTCTGCCATGCGCTCCAAATCGATGGAAGGGCGGGTGATGGCATTAATGCCAGGCCGAGAAAGACAGTCAGCAACTTGATTATAAAGGCCTTTAAGAAATCGAATGTCGGTGGTATACTGAGAAATAAAATCGAGATGGCGGGCCTCGCGGGGTGAATACTTGTCAGAAGAAGTAGAGAGGGCATAAGTAAGAGGCTTGTGGTCAGTATAAATACAAAAATCTCGGCCCTCAATATAATTACGAAAGTGCTTAATGGCTAAATAAATTGCAAGAAGTTCTCTACCAAAAGTGCTACAGCGAGTTTGTGGGGGTGTCAATTTGGCAGAGTAGAAAGCCAAGGGCTGGGTGCCAGTGGGCGTCTGTTGCTTAAGGGCAGCACCTATAGCGAAATTAGAGGCGTCGGCCACAATGGAAAGTGGGGCATCAGGTATAGGGTGAACAAGGACAGTTGTATCCGCAAGAGCCTTCCTCGCACGATTGAAAGCCTCTACAGCTGTTTCAGGAAAAGAAAACTCACGGTTTTTCCCGCGTAAAAGGTTAGTAAGTGGTAGCATTAATTGAGCACAATGAGGGACGAAACGTCGATAGAAATTGACAAGGCCTATAAAACGGCGCAGTTGTTGAAATAAGTGGGAGTAGGGAAATCGCGAATAGCTGAAACTTTGGCATCTATGGGATGACAACCAGAAGCATCTACGCGATGTCCTAGGAAAAACAGCGACTGTGCGCCAAAAACGCATTTAGAAACATTAATTAAAACGTCAAATTGGCTCAATCGTTCAAAAATGAGACGCAAATGTTGTAGGTGCTCGTGTTCACTGGAACTTGCTACCAGAACATCGTCGACGTAGACCAAAACGAAAGGTAGATCGCGGAGGGCTTCGTTGATGAAACGTTGAAAAGTTTGGGCGGAGTTGCGTAGCCCAAAAGGCATTCTGACAAACTCGAACAGACCGAACGGTGTTGTAATCGCCGTTTTGGGAATGTCTTCTGGAGGAACGGGTATCTGATGGAAGGCTTTGACTAAGTCAATGTTGGAAAATATTGTCGCTCCAGCTAGGCTAGATGAAAAGTTGTGGAGATGGGGAAGTGGATATCTGTCAGGCACACTGGAGGTGTTTAACCGTCGGTAATCCCCGCATGGGCGCCAGTCAACGAGAGACTTTTTGCACACCATATGTAGAGGTGCAGCCCATGGACTAGTGGAAGGCCTAACTATGCCTAGCTCCATCATGTGACTGAATTCAGCCTTGGCTATGGCTAACTTATCGGCGGCTAAACGACGGGGACGGCTAAACATGGGTGGTCCGGTAGTTGAAATATAATGTACAACAGAATGCTTGATAGGTTGGTTAAATTGTGAAGGTCGTGTGATAGATGGAAATTCCGAAAGTAAACGATGATAGGGAGTAGATGAAGGGATTGTTGAAATGCGTGGATTAGGTGATGAAAGGGTACGAGTGGAACAATTACAATGTAAAGAAGTCTTAGGATCAAATAATTTATGGGACTTAATGTCAACGAGGAGACCGAAAAAGGATATAAAATCAGCGCCAAGAATGGCAGTATGGACATCCGCGATAGTAAATAGCCAACGAAATGAACGTCTTAGACCCAAATCTAGTGTTAGGGATCGTCGACCAAAAGTTTTAATAGAAGTATTGTTAGCTGCTTGGAGGAAAAATGAAGAATTTGGTGACTTACGGTCAGTCAAGGTGGGTGGGATTAGACTGATCTCTGCACCGGTATCCACGAGAAAATTACGACAGGAAGTTCTGTCATAGATGTGGAGTAAGCGACTGGGAGAGGATGTGCCGACCACGTTCGTCGCCCTTACTGGTCGGCCGGGGAGTTTTCCGACGCTGGTGTTTTATATTTGCACGGAGAGTGGCAGCGATGGGCGTTAGAACCATAATTGTGATGATAGCAACAGAAACCATCAACTGTAGGTTTGTTTGGAATGGGAGATCTCGGGCGGCGAGAAATTGCAGGACTACGAGAGTTATAGACACGAGTGGCCCGGAGCTGGGAAACTTCGAGAGTGAGGGCATCCAGGCGTTTGACGACATCCTCGATTGTGGGGGCAGTTGTGCTTCGACTAACGACTTTAACCGTAACAGGAGGCTGGTAGTACTCGAGTATACGGTCAGCAGTCTCCGCGAGCATCTGAACAGTCGATGAAGGAATGTTAGGCGCAAGGATGGCTTGCACAGAAGGAGGCAACCGTTGGAGGAACAGTTGTTTGAACATGGTGGCATCCAGATTTTGTCCATCTGCCAACTGCTCCAAACGCCTAAGAAGCTGCGTAGGCTTCCTGTCACCGAGGTCCTCCTCAGAAATTAAACGTTGGAGACGTTTTTGCGTTGAGAGGGAAATGCGGGAAATGAGAGCCTCCTTTAGGGTAGTATAAGGGGCTTCTGTGGGCGGGCAATCTATGATGTCGCGGAGGTCGGTGGCGATGTCCATTGGGAGTGCAGCCACAACATAATGAAATTTCGTATCCTCTCGTGTGATCTGACGGAAGGCGAATGACGACTCTACAGTGCGCAGCCACAACGTGATGTCCCCGAGCCACACGGATGGCAGGTCAAATGTGTGAATGCCGGCTATCGGCTGGCTGGTAGAATCGTTGGACATAATTAGCCAGTGTCGGTCAGAGGTCAGATAATTGGGGTAGAGGACTGGCGCGTTGACAGTGCGATTGAAGGGTAGCGCTCGTATTGGATGAAAGGGTGAGACATTGTGAATAGCAAATAAGGGCTGGATGAATAATCTGATCGATAAAAATTAGAGTGAGGGTTAATCCAAATGAAAATAGTTATGCACAGAAATTAAACAGAAGAAGCTATGAACGATACAGGGTCACCAGTGTAAGAGACAAACCCACTAGTTGGGCACAGCGAGTAGGCTATCCAAGAAAGGAAAATAACAGTATCCCAACAGTTACAAACTAGTAAATAAGAACAAAGTCGTCGGCAGGTAAAAGTGCACGTGCGTGTT
Organism: Spirometra erinaceieuropaei; assembly: GCA_902702965.1. NCBI lineage: Eukaryota > Metazoa > Platyhelminthes > Cestoda > Diphyllobothriidea > Diphyllobothriidae > Spirometra > Spirometra erinaceieuropaei. The sequence goes on from CACRXP010000309.1 coordinate 563,059, forward strand.
CTTTGTCTAATTCAAATTTGTGTCAAAGCGTATTGTAACTGATTAAAACAAAACGGACTTTAATGTCACTACAATGTCTTGACACCGAGTCCAGGTGGGGAGTGGGGAAGAGAGAGAGCGGTAGATGTTGCGCAAGGCTACACTCACTATACAGTAAACCACGCGCAAGTCACCGTGCCTACTGCACCTTGCTGTGGAGCCCACGGGGGGCATCGCAGGCAGCGACGGTCGGACTGTCGTGATGTGGGCGCCAATGAGTAAGTGTCATATGAGCCAGTCAGCGTCAGCCTGGCGAGTCGATTGAGTGATTGCGGAGATCGCGGACGCCTGTAATTGCCTGTCCTAGAGTTTGCATGTGCCCATGATCCTACCACTCGGAAGCCGTGATCATCTGATACGTAGCGCGACGTACGTGCCGGCTGTAGAGGACATGTAATGACCATACTCCGGACGCCTGCTGAAACACTGTGCCGTTGGCATATATACGTACATACCGACGACAGTCGTTCGACTGACAATCTGGAGATCTGGATGGTGCTCGCATCACGTCTGACCATCTTTTGAAACAGAGATTGTCTGGTTTTCGATCAGTGGCAGTTTTATTGACTAACCAACTAATTCCACGACTGGCATAGACATTCTCTCGCTCATGACATCCGGACGCCTGCTCTGGTGGGACTCGGATGCTGCCGGACGTGAACATCTTGTCCAACTGCCAACTTGCTTCCACTTATTCTAAGCTGGTTCCTTACAAAATATAATATCCTCTATTGATGTCTAACGTCCCTTCTTCCTACTGGGGACTTGGCTTGAAGGCCTTGGCGGCTAGGGTCTGCCCATGAATTAAGCGGCCGCGACAGGCCTCTGTGCACTTGAGCCGCTACAACATCACAACATCTCCATCATCCATATTGACCCATCTGTGGAAAACTCGGCGCCTCGGTGGGATTCGAACCCACGCGGTAAGGGGAAGGCTTTAGTACAGCCAACGCTCTAACCACTTGAGCTATGAGACCAGTTGGGTCAATATGAATTATTCAAAATCCGCCAAAATACCTATGAATTACGTGAGCCTGGTAGTTATCTGGTGGATTCTAGGTGAATTACTTAGGAAATCCTGCTTGGGTAGTCAACTTACTGTATCATATATGGTGGATTCCAGACGTTGCAGTAGGTTGGGCGGGTAACTTGACCCAAATGTGATTAAACTTGCGTCGTCCGGCGGGGCCTCGTAGCTCAGGTGGTTAGAGCGTTGGATGTACTAAAGCCTTTCCATTATTGCATGGGTTCAAATCCCACCGAGGCGCCGAGCATTTCACAGTTCGGTCAATATGAATTAAACATCATTTGTTGAGACCAGAAGTGAGAGTGAAAATCTGTATCCATTATCCAATGCTCTGAATCGCCCAATAATGAACATCAAGTTTTTAGAAGACATGGACTTTGTCAGTGGTTTCTCGAATCCATACTGCAACCTCCCATCGAAGGACGAAATGTGGAGGGGTGAAAACGCGCGGCTGGTGTACTACTTACAGGATAGGCCTGCTTCTCAGCGGCATGATCCCCGGCTGGTTTGTCAGTCCGGTGTCACAGATTGCCGTGCACTCATCGTTGATGTTAGTAATAGGCGCGGTTACGGGAGGCCAGTGAAAGCGATGACAGCAATTCGATCAGTGAGTTAAGTACGGTCGGTCAGTCAGCCGATAAGCAAGCGGTTGCGTGGCAAGCCCATCCAGCAAATACAGCATGCCAGTGGGTGCTCACCTCTCCCCAATTAAACTTCCGATTATGAGTCCTCCGCCTACTTCTTGGAAGCCACTTTTTCCTTGAACCAGAAAGCGTGGCCTGATTTACAAGCAACCATACTTGTACTCGTAATTGGTACGGCTGCGATCATGCCTGATCTAACCGGCCTCGATGATGTCCCGAACTGTGCCTCTCCACGCGTAACAATCCGCGGCAGCAGATCTTGACAGCTCAACCCACTCTCTCCGCCAACAACAGAGACCGATCATCGAAGGTCCAAGAACGACCTTCATGTCTTGACGAACTGTGTCTAGCCAGGTTTTGAGTTGACCGGATCGAGGGCAGTAACACCAACCTCCTGAGGTGGACGACGAAGAACATGCCCAAACAACCTCAGTCGTCTTCCTTGGATGGCCTGGGTTATCCTTGCGATGTTGTCGCAGCGAGCGGGATTGCCTTATTTTAGACGAAGTCGGTAAACTTCACTCGAAGGATGGTCCTCAAGCAGTGGTGGTCAAATATCTCCACGCGCACAGTCCAGCATTTACAACCATAGAGAAGGACAGACCGGACAGACGCACTGTACATGCGAATTTTAGTGCCGATGAAAAAGTCGCATCAGATCCAATGGCATTTCCTAAGGCCTGAGAAAACTCGGCGAACAGCATCGATTTGGAAGACAATGTCATCCTTACTATGGCCGTTCGGCGGCAACCTCGCCCCGAGGTATTTAAAACTGTCTACTTCTTCAAATTGACAGTCATCAATCCCGAGAGGCGCCTCCTCCCGGTCAGGAATGCAGCTTGAAAGCACTTTAGTCTTCCCAGCGTTCATGGATAAACCGATAGATTTAACGACCTAGTTCACCCGGGACACCATAGGCTGCAGATCAGCAAAACCTGAGGCAAAAAAGGCAATATCTTCGGTATAGTCGAGATCAGTCAGTCGGTGTCCGGGTGCAAACTCTAGACCGTCAACTTCGTGTAGAGCCTTCCCGAGAATCCAGTCAATAGCGTACTTGAAGAGATTGGGCAACAGGATACAACCCTGCCGAACGCCAGACTGAATACCCAACGGTTGGAAAAGATTGTTGCGAATCAGGACTCGCACGGTGGTGGAGCAATAATAGGCCTTAATCATGACGATGATTTTTGTCGGTACACCATCTAATACCATTATCCGCCACAGGGACTCATGATGGATGGAATCGAACGCGGCGGCAGCGTCAACAAAGCAAACGGTCGACGGTTGCTGATAACTATGATGAAATTTGAGAATGCGCCTTAGTGTAAATATCTGGTCTGCGTATCCATGTCGAGCACGAAATCCGGCTTGGTTGGGCCTTGTCCCAGAGTCACGCACAGCCTGGAATCGCCTGAGTAGGACAATAAGGAAGATCTTCGCAGCAACGTCGATGAGGCTTATGCCGAGGTAGTTCCCACATCTCGTCTTATCTCCTTTCTTGAGGATAGGTACAAGGATGCCTAAGCTCCAGTCATCGAGGCAACCTCGTTCCTCCACGCTTGTTCAAGCACCTCATAGGGCCAGGGCGCCAGTGTCGACACAAGACTTGAAGATTTCAGCGGGTATACCGTCCTCTCCGGGTGCCTTATTGTGGCGTAGCTTTCGAATGGCATCGACGACTTCTCTTTTAGGAGGGGGGTCGCATGGCAATGCATAGGTTGGAATAGGGAAGAAACTCCGCTGATGAGGAGAGCAAGGGCGAAGTGGGTTGGGTATCGAAGTTGAGATAGTGCTCGAAGTGCCCACGCCAGCACTCGACTTTGGCCGAGTTGTCAGCAATAAAGCCGCCATTCACGTCGCGAACAGAGTCACTCAGTGTAGAGGGCTTACCGTTAACTTGGCGGGTAAGTTGGTAGAGTTTTCGAGTGCCACCAACGTTCGAGGTCTGTTCCATGGAGGTCGCTATTTCAGCCCCATACTGCTTCCGATTATCCCTGGCTGACTTTGCCGTCATCCTCCGATGTTGGCGGAAGCAGTCCTCGTTACGGGACCTGGATCGAGCCGTCTGAGCATACAACTGCAGGGGTCTTCCTCTGATCCTGTCACTGCGGCGTCGCTGGGTTTATCCAAGGATTTTCTCAGCTGTCCCATAGACTGGCGTTTTTGGTGACGATCACTGGTTACTGCCCTCTCCGTCGGCTCGGGTCGTAAAACAGGATCGGATTTGTTTGCTCAGGGTCTCGACAGTGCTGGTATGCCTTATTTTTGTGACATCCAGGCGTCGAAGATGTGGCATTTTTGGCGCGGACGAGGGATGAACTTTCAAGTGTGTACGAACGAGGACATCTTCCGACCCACGGTCCTTAACAGCCCCGGCACCACGCATCGATCTGCTATCGTGAATCCAGCTGCGGTACCTTGAGCTGACTAGTATGTAATTAATCTGACTGGCCGTATGGCCGTCATTTGAATACCAGGTCAGCAGATGTTTGTTGCGATGCTGGAAACATGTGCTGGTGACAAGCAGTCGGTTTCGATCAGCGAAGTTCAGCAATCACCATTTTCACATCGGGAACCAAGCCCAAAGCGAACAAAAAGATGACTGGTTGTGGGGTCGCCAAGTCCAGTTCGACCATTCCAATCGTCAGCAACAATTAGAAGATCGCGGTGAGGAAGTCTTTCAAGTAACGCTTGCAACTGCGAGTAAAACGTCTCTTTATCGCGCTGTTCAGCAGCTGAAGTTGGTACGTACGCAGAGACGACTGAGATGTTCGCGAAGTGACCCTTCGGTCGTACGTAGGCCATCCGGTCATTGATTGGTTCCCAGGCAAGTAGCGCGAGGTCCGATTGTTGCGATAGGACGATCGCTACACCGTGTCGAACAAAAGAATCGCGCGGGCCGCTGTGGTACAGGGTAAAGTGTTATCCGACTTCAGGGATCTTTATTTCGCGGGGGCCTCAGTCAGGAAGTCGAACTCCAGACAGACAGCAGACATACACTTTTGTACTGATCAAGGCTGGGCACGGTGATACTTTGGGTACCGGGGCCCCGGAATGTTCGCACATTCCAGAATCCAGTACCAAGAATCCGCCCCCGATTGAGTAGTCTAGCTCTCATACTATTCGCCCACACCACCGGACTAGGGTTGCGAAACGCGTCGGTTTCCGCGGACGCCGTAGCATGGGTCGTAATACTGTGATCGGACATATTTCATGAGGTTTCTTGGGAATTTCGAATTCAGGGAGTTCTCCACAGCCACTCAGATTGTTTTTTCGTGGTTGTCATCCCTAGCGCTTTGGCTTAAAAGCCTAACCACAAGGTAGCGGTGGCTAGCAAACTTATTTAATGGCGGTTTACGGTCGCCATGTCGCAATGCTGTCATCGGACTTTAGGGCTTTTTTATAAGACTTTGAATGTGCCAAACCTCTACCCCCCACACCTCGGCATATTCGAGATCATTCAGTCGGTGTCCGGGTGCAAATTCAACACTGTCACCTTAGTGTAGGGTTTTCCCGAGAATCCGGTCAAGTTTGACAGCAACTGTGATTGAACTAGACGACTGATACTGATAAACTCTCGCAGGATTACTAACTAATTTGTTAAGACGTCTTTTATTGAAAACTCTTCTTCAATTAAGCCGACTGGCTTCGCGCTCGGAAAGAAATGAAGGCAGGCTTGAGTGCCTATGAGTTTGTGGAGAAACGTATTGTCTGCTGTTCGTTTAACTATTGCTCCGTCGGCTGATCAGCTGTCTTGTCTAGTACCCCGAAAGTTCAGGATAATGCAACTGAACCCTAACGCAAACAGTGCCGTGGAACGCAGATGGAGCGGTTTTTTCGGACCGGTACTCGAACGGATTCTCGCCATTTCTGACATCAAGGGCTGCTGAAAGATGAGGGACGCTGAGGCAGGCCATGCAACCGAAAGCTCGTGATATATCTGGGCGCCACTCGCCGACCTGTACATTTTGTACTACAGTGACATGCTCTTAAGAGACAGTTACCGGCGGGACCTCTCATGCTATAGCACCTGAATGTTGCCCCTCCAAATACTAACAGTGCGGTTTAACCGTTAGATATTAAAAACATTTTTTTAGCAGTTCTAGCGTCATACAATGGGATTTGAATGCTACCGCACAGTTTCAATGCTTAATCACAGTACTCAGCGAAGTAATTTCGCAAGGCATCCAACGAGACATTAGTACTCCATTTCGGTATTTCATCGCAGAGAATCGACTAGTTGTTATTAAGATCTTCGGCATGCCCACCGCCATGGGTAATCGCATACTGTCGAGGATACGAAACGGTGCTGAAGGCCAACATTCCCTACAGAAAACCTTATACGACTCTTAGGCTTTCCTACTCAACTCAACGACTGAAATGCAATGCACGGAAAATGACAAAGTTGCCAACTGTTCAAGTTAAATATCTAGATAGCCGGCCCCTCCGCCAGTTATCACATGAAATACCGGTAGCAACCAAGGGATCGTTAACAGAAACGAAGAGGCGAGATCCAGGAAGTAGTCGCGAAGAAGGAGATACGATAATTGGAATAAGAGCTTTAATGCCTGACGTTTCGGACTTTCCTTCGGATCTATTATCAACGTGCAATAGAAATGTCTCATACAAACCCCCGGTAAACACGGAGTTAGTAAGACGAGCCGTGTTTCAACATGGCAGAAGAATTAGTCAAGTGCTTGCGTCAGGCGTCACAAGTACCGTCAGAGGATTGACCAAGAGAAGACCAAATTTCATGAGATCGCTGGCGATTTAGATACGAATCTGCTCCTGCAGAGGGTGTCTGAGCGTGTACGCGAACAGAGATCAATACGTGACGCAGCACTGGAGAACAAATTCAGAAGGCCGCCTAATCCAGCGTCGCCCAAAAACGACAGACTGGTGCACAACTCGCCGTCAAAGGAGCTGGCGAAGGATAAAATGCAGGCGTTGCGGCATTAAGCTTCATCCAACACAGCTCATGTCGAACCTTTCAAAGTAATTGTAGCGGTGGAATGAACTTTCAGTGAGATGGAAGCGACAGACGAGACCAACAGCCTTATCTGACACCACGTGTCGTCTTTCCGTATGGCTCACAGGCCGCGCGAAGTACTTTCCAAAATCGAACGAGCCGCACTAAGGGGACTCAAGGCTGACAAAGACCTCGTTATCGTGCCTGCGGACAAGGGGCGTTCCATGGTTGTTTTGGACAGGACAGACTACCTTCAGAAGGCCAAGCGTTTATTGAAGGACCTCCTATCCTCCGCCTCTTGCGCAACCAACCCCGTAAAAACACTGACACGAAAAATCAGTGCGACGCCGTCAGCATTCGGAAACTCGGGTGCAATATCACCGGTTGACCAAGGCATGGTAAGAGCCCAGGACACGGCATTGGCCCGCATCTATGGCCTTCCCAAAGTGCACAAGGAGGATGTCCCCATCCGGCTCTCGCCTCACTCAAAGGTACTCCAATTTACGGACTGGCAAAATGGCAGTTTCGACAACCCAAATTTCTAAGCGTAAAGTCAGACATTACAGTCAATTCACAAACACAATTCTTAGAAAACTTAAAGGGGTAATTCTGCTGCCAAGCAGCGTCGCGGTGTCCTCTGATGTCACGCCTTTTTTTATTCCTATTCCGCGAGACCTGGCAGTAGAGACCATTGAGCTACTCTTACGGGACAAATGCGATGAAACAGGGTCGCCTTGGATACGCCCAGATCCTCTAACCCCTGAAGTTCTGTCTCAAGACGTACTTTATGTTCGACGGAACAGTCTACGAGCAGATGAAGGGCACGCCGGTGAGTTCGCCGATTTCGGAACTCATAGCCTAGGCGGTCCTACAAAGGTTGGAGTCGCGGGTTTTCCAAAACCACAGACCGAAATTCTGGACCCGGTATGTGGGTGATACCTTCGTCGACATCGAACGAGATCAGGTGCTGGAATCTAATGAACACCTCGACGCCGTCTTCCTGGATATTCACTTCACGATGGTGGAAGAGGAAAACGACCAGCCGTCCCTTCTTAATGTCCTCGTTTGCCGCAAAGATTGTGGTGGCATGAAAACCAAATTATTCATGAAATCGACAAAGACGACGCAAGTACTGAGCTACAACACAAACCACCTAATCAGTCACAAAAGCAGTTGCGTAAGAGCACTACACTAGCGTGTGGAGATACACTACAGTGGACCAGAAGATAAGGTTGCTGAAGTACAGTACCTTCGACGGGTGCTAAGAGCGAGTGGCTATCCGCACAACTTCGTCGACGAGAGCCTGTGCAAACGAGACGAGACGAAATCCAACAGGTTCCAAATCTTGGCGGGCCCTCTCGTACATGAAGGAGGTCTCGAAAGCCGTCAGTCGTCTTCTTACACTCCTTGAAATAGGAATTGCACAAAGACCGGAGGCAACCATAGGGCGCCAGATCATGGGGCTAAGAAACCCCACTGCCGCGGTAGGAGGCATCTGGAGTCCATTAACGGGACTGGTGTGGTTGCGGTCAAAGCAACTATTTCAGAGAAACCGAAAGACTACTCCGGACGCGGATGGCCGAGCACGAGGCAGCAGTGAGGAGGAAAGACGCCAGCTTCCACGTCGCGACTCACTCAACGGAATCAAATCACACATGCAAGTCTGGCGAAAAAGAAATTCATATTAGAGGTGACAACCGCGAGCGCCGCGAACTGCTCATGTCCCGGTTTTCCGGTCCTTAATCAGTCAAGAAGCACAACGAACTCCCCGCTCCATATTCGGCGCTGAGACTTTGCCTAAGAAAAGTAGTTAACCGTGAGGACAGCGTGCGGACGACTACTGTTCCTGGTGTCAACATCGGCGAGCCAGATTGCCCAAGAATCCACACGGATGACGAAATCCGACGATCGGCAGCTCGACTGTGTGCAATGAACGTGGGAGCCGATAATCTTGACCAGCACACAGGCGCATAGCAGCTACATGCCTCAACATCTGTCCAGTCGAGCCGTGCACTCGGAAGCTGTCAACTGTGAGGGGCATGTAGCGGCCTGGCAACTACAACCTATAAATACTGCAACACCTAAGCAATCCACTACCCTTATCTGACACTGTCTATGATGATGGATTCGCGTGAGAATCCGAAGCGTCAAGCCAATAAAGCTCTTATTCAGCAATCGTGCCTCCTTCTTCGCAGGGAGGTGGCGTAAATTCAGGGGCTGCATCATGGACGTCAAGACTTTCTTCCACTTCTGAGGTTAAAAATGTAAGTGTGAAAAGGTAGCTGGAGACAGGCATACGTTCGCACAGTGAGCTCTAATTCACTAAGAGATAAGACGACCGTTAGGCTGTTGCACATTAAAAAGCGTTAACTGTATGAGCACCTGCAGTGTCGGCGATGGTGGCAGCCGGCTACAATGCCCGTAGATTGACGCATTGTGAGTGAATGAAGCGTGTACTTAGAGGGCTATTTAGTTATTTACCTTACCATTCAGGTGATCATCTCAGCAGTCAGACCAGAGACCATCTTAAAACTTTCAGCCTTCCGGGAGTGCGCCCTTTTCATCAGATAGATGAGCACCTTTGCATCACCCGACTTACGGCAGATGACTTCCCGCATCGTCTAATATGCACTTCTTGCCCAGTACTTTCGGCTGGTTACATGCATCAGCAAGCCCTGAGAAATTGCAGATTCAAACGCAATTACTCGTCTTGCATTCGTCGCAGTCAAGAACCTGGAAACTGGCGAAGCAGCCAGACCGCCCGGTTGTCTGAGCCTTCGGAGCCGCTGCAGGACACCGGCCTAGGCACATTTATGCCGAATACCCCTCACCGCCTGGGAGTCTGTTGCAATCCAGTGCCTGAAAATGACCCCTTATACGGTATATCACCTAAAAGCCCAACTGTTCACAGCCATCTTAGACCCTTGAGACATCTGATAGCATAATTCAACGGAAAATCATGAAAATGATATTGGGACACCGGCAAACAGTAGCAGCTACTTTAACCGGTCAGCCAGCTGGGCCCAAACAATTTTCGAAGTGATGATCGCTACACCATTTTTGCGACCGTGTTCTGATACGAATGATGGGATTGTCCCGTTTTAGGCAGGCGGTGAAATAATTGGAGACAAGTACTTCCGCACGAATTACTTTTCCTGCTAATTGATTCAGTCTTCAAATATAACTTGGCGATTCGACTAGTTTACTGAAAGTTCGGCATTTGGCCAACTTAAGCTTGTTTGTATTAATAAGTATGCGCTGTGTTAGGTTGTGGAGTTGGAAGCTTCAACAACACAACGCGCAGATTACTCCGACTGGGCCTATAGCAGCTCACACAGTAGCTTAATGGGTGGGTTGAATGACTAGTTCACAAAGAATTTCGACCAGTTTCCACCACGTATTTATTTTTTCGCCAATCATCCATGCGATGATGAGACTTTGGAAACCAGGTGAGCAGAGTGACGAGAAATTCGAAAGGACATGATAGATGTAGCGCGGTCCTTCTGGACTCCGAAATGTTCAAAAAGAACGACCCTGTGACGTTTCTGAAACCTTATCGCCAATTTATTGGCCAAGAAACATGCGACGCGGGCCAAGCAAACAAGGGCAATCCGTAATTGTCAGGCCACTTGGGTTTTAACTTGCCACGACCGTGTAAAACAGCCATGGGTCAAAACAAATACAACGTAAAAACGTCAAAATCTCGAAAGAATACCGTTAGCGGTAAGCGAAAAAGGACAAAACAGAAATGGTTGATTTAGTTTTGAATATGACACCCAAAGGGAAAATCCACAGAGCTTAGAAATAATAAAGCGCGAAGAAATGTGTGACAGATAGGTCCATAAAGACGAACATGCAAAACTGAACAGCAGATGCAGCTTAGTTGACCACCACAGAGGCCGCTGCATAGCTCACAGATGAATCTCTTTCGTTTAGGCACTTATTTGACTGAGCATATTGCACAAATTTGAGAGAAAAAGATAGACCCTGTTGAGAGTTGTGCAGTGCGTCAATGGCATGTAGTAAAACGCCGATGGGATGACAGCCGCAGATGGTATTTCTGTACTTTTTCATGTAGGCGTCAAATGTTTGTGGACTCATTGTCTCAATCGAGTCCATTCCCTGTTGAAGGATAAAGACACTTTTGGTTCACTATAGGGTAACAAATGAATAGTTTATGAAATTGGGTCAATGAAAGTAAGGCTTAACGTTGCTCAAAAAACGCTACCGTCAGATAAAGAATTCGGATGGAAACCCGTCTATGTGGTATTGCGAGAAACACATCAAATCAAGACCCCCCAAAAGAGATTTCGCTTCAGTGGACTTCCGTGCCATAATCAGTTAAAGACTAGCCCGCGTGCGACGTATGGGTTGACTGCCATTAGCAGTCTGCTTAGTGGGCCTGCGCTAACAATGTTATCAGGAGGACGCGCGACTTTTGGGAGCCTAATAATTTTCGGAAGAGCCACAATTTAAAAAATCTTACTTTACATCATAATTGTGAAAATAAAAGATAAGACAAATCGCAAGCGCATATAAGGTGAAGATAGGATTAGCGAGGAGACGATGAATACACACCGCCAAAAGGAAAATAAACTTAAAGGACAATCTAAAATTATGGTGGAGTACCATTTTGTCGAGGTTCTTGATTGACTTCCAAATCTCACCATGTTTTTCGTCGTAGTAGGTGTATCGGAAGCGACTCCCTAAAAAGAGAAGTCCGTTAGATTCCAGAGAACCGGGACGAAACGCCCTAGAAAATATTAAATACCCCAGTGGCAGAAGTCGGAGGAAATCACAAAAAGCGTCCGCGGATCCTTGAGATAGGGCGCTAGAATTTCTCCATACAAGCGCTCCTTTTCAAAAGACAAGCTCCCAACCATGATCGGAACGATGGTGAACGCATTATTTCGACTATACAAAGGAAGAAAATTGTAAATCCTCGTGAAAAACGTATTACGTCCATGTTCTAAGGAAAAGAGGTACTATGGGGCACCAAGTGATTCCCTTGTGCATACGAGTCTTAAAGTAATCGTTTCGTTTGTCATGGCCACAAAACCGCGGCTGGGATTTTCGGTAGGACGAAGTCGTCAAAACACCAAGACGTAGTAAACGATTTCGGAATGCCATAAGGCGCAACAACAGAACTCCATGAGGGCACAAATATTTGGTTGAACATGATTGGGAACTGACTTTTTCTGATGTCTACCAAATACATTTCATCAAGCTTAACTTTAGACACGTGTAGAACAGATGTACTGGCATTTAAGACGGAATCTATCGATGCTGCAACAAAGGTAGTGTGAACATCGAACTAAAAGGTCGGCATTAAAATAGTCTCTATTGCGGACCAAAAACCGTCGGATTCTAGAAAAATCGATAAAAGCATACTTTTCCATAACCTTCGCTACATAAGGCAACTGCATTTCAAGAGAGTGTTCATCTTCGTCTTCACTCAGTTTCAGGTCGACAAATTCACCTGACTTCTTCAGCGCCTTGCAAACTAAACACCTGAGATAAATCATGAGATTCTTACTTTCCGAATCCACTTTAAGATTGTATAATGGAGTCTCCAGGTAGTCAGCAACCGTAAGTGCGCATGAATCGTTCAGATAAAGATGATGTGACGGTCCAAGGACAAATATGCGATCTCTTTATGTTAGAAAAACGGAATCTTACACTGTTTCGGGGTTGATATTTTTAAAGGCATGGGCCGCGCACGGCCCCGAATACGAGTATCCAGCGTGCCTTAAAGTTTAAGAAAGAGTAAAATGCTCATACGGGGAGATTATCGCCTTTGCCGGACTGTGTGCAGCAGGAGCATTATTAAGCCAGGTGGAAAGCTGAGAATTGAGTTCCCTAGCTAAACAAGATAACTGAAAAGCGTGTATTACCGTCCCCCGTGTACCAGCTATTGCTGTGAGATGCTCTCCTGATCTTCATTACCAAAAGTGCGTAGAAGGGCCGAGAGAGAGAAGAACAACCGAAAATTTACAAAAGATTTTTATACTATCCCCTTCGCCCGCCTTAATTTCAGTTTAGACAAATCAATCTAAAGTGAAGTCTTCGAGGCAAGAGTATTCTTATTCACTTACCTAAAAAAAGTTTGGAGATTACTCGAAAGTAGGCACGCTCCGCGGAATAGGGGACTCTTTTGTGGTTGCCAACCCCATTATTAGAACTAACCTGGATCCAGCAGAACGAAGAGTCGACGTTATCCCCTTTAAGATCGTCTTCGTATCCCATAAAAACTTCCTCGCTTTGGGGTCGGGCGCTTTTTCTCAAAGAAACAAATCCATTGTTACAAGTTAGGCACCCTATATGCAGTGTTTCGACAGCCCAGCACATTTACGTGTTATACATGCTATGAGCCATTGTGGCCATGGCGACTTGGTTCGCTGTCATTGTCATAAAATTTGGTATTATATTGGATGTACAGCGGTTCACAAGAGTAAACTTCTTGCCTACTTTGAGCCCGGAAAGTCTGAATAGGTGGTGGGCCTATTAAACTAACGCAGAAAACATATTTGAAAGGTCCCATTACTCAATCAAACCGATTTACATGAAAAGGTCGAAATATGTGCATTTAATGTTTGTGGATAGAATATGTTACGCATCCGTTTCTGCGCGAGATCTTTTTGTTCGCTATAGGTTCCGATAAATCCACCCATCATAATAGGCAAGAGTATCTGTTCTGCAAATTTACGAATGCATTAGAATTTCGAAATAGTTCCGCAGGGATGAAAGCGATTTCTAGCTTGTGAGGGCCCATGTGTTGTGACTACCATGAAATCTTATATTCGAGATTGGCCTTTGGTGGTTTCCTCATTTCCTGGCAGATGGCCTAGGTGATCGCTCTGATAGAGAATGTATCCTTTACGTTAGCCCCTCATTAAGTCCCACTTCGCTTGATCACATAGAATCTCATAATGCATAGCAGTGGTCGATTTGAAGATTTGTACAAGCAGTGAGTTAGACCCATTCATATTTAACTACCGTAGTCCAGATGCATGAGGTGACGATTACAGGCTCTCTCCTGACAGACTTTTGCCATGAAACCGCGCATTTGTCATCTGACCTTTACGAATACAACCGTTCAACTTTTATTAATATCAGGTTAAACCATTTTAGCAACAATAGCGTAATAATTTACTTCTGCATTTTACATGTATTTTTTTAGAAATCTCAGTCCACTGCGGACCTTATTAGTCTGCCGGCCCTTAGTTGTCGACATAACCAACAATTTTGTTAACTCACTCGGTTAGCAGGAAATTCTTATCAGTGTCAGTGCAGTTCTCAATTAGCCTGCAAAATGCGTCTTGAACGCTATACGAAGAAAAAGATCCCTTGTCCTCAGTAATTCAGTTCTCAATTACAGTTCTCAATTAGCCTGCAAAATGCGTCTTGAACGCTTTACGAAGAAGAAGATCCCTTGTCCTCAGTAATTTAAACTTTGTACAAAGTATCGAGAGCAAGTCCTTCTCAAGGATGCACATCATGTTCCTCATTTGATAGATGTTAGGAAAGGTCTTCTTACCAGCCTTTTTAATAAAACGGAAATTTTGGCATTTTTTGCGCAATGTCTTACTCCCGGATATAAACCAAGTAGCTCCTTTCACTCACGTTAGGTGAACTTTTAGACACTGTTGTTACCTCCTCTTATCTACTCCAGAAAATAATAAGTCGACTAAATAACCCCACCTTAACAGGAACAGGCGGTCTACAAATGCACTTACAAAATGTACCAGGTTGCGTACTGTCGACATTTCAGTTATTCCCTCATAGAAAATTGCAGACATCAACTGTTATTCAAATTTCTAAGTCGGTATCACGGGCCGGCGATAATAACTACTTGGATGAGATTGAACACGTCTTCCCTCTCCGACAAAATGTAACATGGGCGGCTAGGCAAACCACCCCCCACTCCTTCCCCAAAAGGACTTGCAAGTCTTGGCCGCCACTTCGAGTTGCCCCAATAACATAGTTAAAGATTGCACACACATTCGTCCGGGATTTCCGGGCTCGACTGGATGCAGTCAACGATTGCTCCGCCTCCCACAGAGGATAGGAGGGCAATCCAGTTCTCGACAGAATGAATACGACAAACTGAGAGTGGCCGATTTAAAACACTGCTTCCAAACGACGTCGTTCGGCGCATGGTATCGTGACAGGTCAATTCATGCCGACTTTCAAAGTGAAAGGACAAATTTATCATACAGTCGGCTCCCTTCTTCCGCCCCAAGAGGGTCAACACAAATTCCTCTAAATGTACGTCATTGGTGATGACGAATTGAATGCACGCTGTGGAATTTCCACCGGAATTAAACGGTTCATGGTTTGTCAACTGCAAGAGCTCCTTCACGAACACACCAGCTTACTGCGTTTTTTTCAAAACCGCAATTACCATGATTCTATGTGGCACGCACAAGATTGTCATTCATGCAGAGAGGACGCCCGCTGGACAACACGGACGACGATTCAGCGTCCCTTCTATGGATAAAGGGGCAATTGCTATGGTCGGAGACCGATTTCAACGTAGTGATATTTGTTCAGATTGGAAAAGTTTAGAGATCCGGGAAGATTATTAGAAGAAGAAAATTGGCTCTCCGGAACAGGTTTATTTAACTGCTGACGTTTCAAAGAGCTGGGTCGACTCTTCATTGTCAAAGCGTAAACTGCACCTAATCGATCAGAAAGTTAATCTAAAGTGGCAAGCTGTGTTGGCCGGCCTCATGCTGATCGATTTTTCTCTCTCGTCACGCTGCGTCGGCCTCTCAGGAAATGGTTGACGGGCGTTTTTGCCTGTGCGCTTTATAAGTCACCACTCCGTCGAGGGGAGCTGATTGGACTTTAGTCGGGCGGTCGGTCTGGCGGTTCTTGTTCTTCCTCACTGAGTAAGCTCAGCGTCGGGCTATCTCCGTGCTGTCTTCTTAAGTCCGGTGTGGTTGTTTGGTCCTGAGCTCTACGGTTGTGATGACGTAGGACTCTGTAAGCTGCAGGAAGGTCCAGATGCCTGTTGATAGAGTGGGCATCGGAGAACCACGCCTCGAGAGTTAGCCGTTCTGTTTTTGTGTTGCCTCGGCCTAAGATGGTAGCCCTCTGGAGGTCAAAAGTATGCCCCGTTTCACCAACGTGTGTTGCTAGTTGAGTGTTAGGGTCTAACCTCCGAGTGGCCGATTTGTGTTCTTGTAGGCGAGTTTGCAATTTCCGCCCAGTTTCGCCCACATAGTTGCAGTCGCCCTCATTGCAATTTATTAGTGATATTTATCTTCATTGGTGAAACTATCAAATGACCAGTCGCCCTCATTGCAATTTATTAGTGATATTTATCTTCATTGGTGAAACTATCAAATGACCAGAGTTGTGGGATTTCATTGGCCATACGCCGCCCTGCAGTATCCATTTACGCCCTGGGGGGTGGTGCCGGTGGATATTAATTATAATTTCAAAGATAAGTGAAGCTCTGCATTTATCTGGATATTCTTAAGTAATTAATGCCTGTTTTTTGCTTGAGTCCGTTTTAAAAGGCGCCTTTCTATAAAAGGTAAAATTTTTTCCCAGTTTGTTTGACAGTCTGGCAAAATAGTCGTATTTTGTAAAAATCCATTGTAGTGAATCGTTTCCCTACTACCGCTATCTAGTTTTCGTAGTAAAAAAAACAGTAATACTTGCTACTCAGTGCGTGTTTCCGTTTTGATCCCTCTTCTGTAACGAAAAAAACTTTTTTTGTCTGTAATGCCCCGCAGAGCACGTGCTAAAAGGCGAAAGCTTGCGGCCTCCCCACAGTCTCTGGGTGCTAAAATCGTGACTGAAGACATGGCAGACGCCAGCGTATGTTCTTCGCCGTCTGCAGATCTGATTAGCTCACAAATCCCTTTAGTACCTGTAGAACCTCTCGACCCTTCAGTCGTCCAAAAATACGCCTCTGCTAGTCGTAGCAGGCCATCAGCCGGCGAAATAATCGATCAGCTGATTTATGGAGACATAAACAGCACTTCTGAGAAAGTGCTTGAACAAGTTTTTAAA
>CACRXP010000309.1:588217-602983 GCA_902702965.1 Spirometra erinaceieuropaei
TGTGATGCAGCGCGCTGGATGTCAATGATACACCAGCACGAAAGAAAACCTTTAAATACTGTGACGTGCAGTACGCAACCCACCTCCGATGATGGAAGCTTGTTTGCTTTCGAAACGTCAGGCAAATAAATGCATGGTTCCATTGATCGCCTTATATTCTCAGTTATATCTGGGAACGCGCATTTTCGCTTCAATCAGCAATATGTTTATGTATGTATATATTTGGATGCTTAGATGGAGAGCCCTTGATTATCCAATTTATGTACATTGCTTTCGCAGATTCGTACTCAAAAATAAAATTACAGGCATCTACAATGTTATGGGGTCACAGTTCGATCGTAGTCATCTGATAGTGCATAACGCCACCGCAATTTAGTGCCCAAGGATTGTATATGACATTTTTTACTAAAGTATCTGTGCACATTGATGCTGTAAAAGCCGATTTCTGTCGAAAAATAGACAAGTATGTTTTCTCTTAAACACACAAATTGTGTCAACCGCCAGCATCTCACTTGGAAGCGAGTTCAACGGTCTGTCAACCCGCTGGCTGAATGAAAATTTTCGGCGGTCTAAACGCGTGCTCTCATTCCCCACTTTATAGGCATGGCCGCGTGCTGATTATCATGTTGCGAAATATAAACCAGTCGAAACTTTACAACGCCACGCGACTTACAGCAAAAAATTAGTGCGGCAACGTCGTTGAAGCAATTGTTTTGGTGGTTGAACATGTCCTGATTCATGGCATTCCACTCATTCCAACTGATATGCTATCTCAATTTAGGTGACTGCGATTGCCGATTCGATTGCCGCTTGCAATCACGAACAACAAAGCTCAGGTTCACTCTCTAGAACTGTGCGGTTTAAATCTGCAAACGGACTGTTTCTCACATGGCCAGCCATATGCTGCGTGCTCCAGAGTCGTCAAACCAGAAAATCCGTATGCTTGCGCAGACAGAATGCATTGTATACTCACAAGCATGATGAAATTAATCATATTCGAAGCATGCCACCTTCCATTGTACCTTCTTCCCTAGGTCCCCACATTGAGCCACTGCAAAGCGTGGCCGGGCCCAGCTAGTTCTCAATAAAAAATCCTTCTTTCTATTTGAATAACAAACTATCGATTATATTAAGTATGTCATTTTATCTTTCTTAAACCTATCATTTTACTTCGTAGTGAGTATCAGCCGGTGGCGTTTGTTGGTTTTGATCTTAGTGCTGTTTCTCACAAGATGCCGGACAGACGTACTTCGGTAGTCAGCGCAAGTCAGTGAGTGAAGCTTCCACCCCTGGGCCCCCTTATTCATATCGAAAAAATAGTAATAGGATCAGTTTTTATATCAGTAATTCTGGAAACTTAAAGGTTGTCTGCATGTGTGAGTTAAGTGAAAAGTGTCGCCACTGGCACACCCATGATTATAGGTGCAGTAGTCTCTCAACAAAGTAGTGTCTAGTCTACATTTAAATGGTGCTACAGTTTCGGAAAGAACCACCACGTCAGGGAATCCGTTTCATGCTCCAGTGACCCTCTGTGGGATTGCGTTCCGTCTACTGTCTGAATGGAGCAACTTCCTCTGGAGATTGGAGGGATGACCACGCAGACGGTCCGTCCTAGCCAATCAAAGTAGTCGTCAAAGTCCAGGACACACTCACGACCTCTGGCAATCCGTTGAGTATAATGGACGTCGCCTCGCATCTGCCTGAAATTGAGAGGGAACGGATTTAACACAGCCAGACTGGTTTCGTAGGCAGATGACCAAGATTCTTGGCCATCTTCGTATCTCTTGCCTGTACTCTTTCTACTTATTGATATTCCTTCTTGAACCACGCTCCCCAGGCTTTGACTGTATACTCTAAGTGAGACCAAACGAATGCCCCGCATGTTTCCCCGAACAGCTTTTTATCGATCGGCACGAACACTCACCTCGGCGCAAATAACACTCGTATCGCGCGTTTGACTGCCCTTACACACTATCACGTTGAGTAAAAGGAGGAGGTTATGAAGACGCCGAGCTCTTTTTGTTCCTCAACCTCTGAAAGGGTTTGCCCATCAAGGAGGTGTCGGAAGGAATAATCATCCCCACTGGTCTTTATGTTGCGGAGTCTCTGGAATACACATTTGTTCACATTAAAATTTGGGAGCCAAAGACCTGACTAGCTGCTAAGGCTATTTAAGCTTTTATATAATCGTACATTTAACCCACTCTCTGCTTTAAGACAACTTGTACACTCCCGACGTAACAGTCACCGTGAGGTCTTTTCATTTCTTCCTCTAGCCCGTACTGTTAAATATCTTCGATTCTTTTCTGTAAATGCAATTGCTATTTGGAATAAACTATCCAGGAATGTGGAATTCTACAAAATTATCCTTTTTTAAAGAGAACTAGTACTCGATTTTTGCACTGAGAAAAGCTCTCACAACTTTTGGGAGCTGAATCCACTGATCGACTGTACCGTTGCGATGGCATATGTGGCCTCTGAAAACTATGGCCGGTCTCACCAGGGGCAATTTCTTTGGCCAACAGCGACAGCTGTTCTTTGGTGATTCTGTGTGGACCATCCCCCAATTCATGAAAGGAATTGGCGACCGATATAATATCCGATACGGTGCTACCCCTCTCGTTCTTGATTATCGGCATTTGTGGTCAGCAGTTTTTTTCTCCTGAACCCTCCAAACCATAAGAACCACCATCAACTTTAGTTTTATTCCTTTTCGACAGGAGTTTTTTTACTGCTGGATGGACTTGTGTTTACAGCTTCCCTGACGATGCCTGTAAAGTGGCATTAAATAGATAGATAGATAGATAATTTTTATTAAAGATCCGTCGGGGTCCCATCAAAGCAAGTTAAAATAAATTTGCATGCGAGTTTTAGACGAGGTAGGCCGAATCTTTACAAAATGCAATTCATAGTTTCTGAATTAGAAGTACACTGAGAAACATGATGATTCAGGGGTGAAAAAACTCCTTACAAAAAGATAAAAATGATTGGATTGATATACAGGAGAAAAAAAACCCTCTATAAAAATAATAACAGAAAAAAATGAGCAGGACTGGCCTGTAGGTGGCGGTATATAACGGAATGTTGTCGGTCATCGTCAGGGTAGCAATAAATGTCAGCCTTGATGGGTACGAATGTGGGTCAGACAGGACTGGCTTGCAAATGGCATGGTATACGGGATTCACAATTGAGATCGTCTGGGCCGGATTGGTACGCCGCGTCAAAGAGGCCAGACGAGAGGAACCGAGATGCGATCGGCCACAGCACGCTTCGAGCTCAGCCGAGCGGTGAGGAAGGGAGGTACGACCGAACTACTAGTAGACAGTGAATACTGAGGGTTCCGCCGTGAGCGTCGACAGACCGCATGAGGTCGGAATACGGGAGATGACATCAAAAACCGCGAAAATTGTCGCTATGGGGGGAGTGATAGCAGTGGATTTAGAAACCAATTCAAAACAGGGTTTTTTAATGATATGATTAAGAGTTACCACTTGATCTACCACTAAATCCCAGGAAGACCCTTCTCGAAGTCAAGAATCTGAGTGTTCGGGAATGAGACCGTTAACAGTGCCTTTATGCTTTCCGGTGTAAGATGGTTGCGTAATTTCGACTTGAATACCAGTAACTTAGGCGATAATCTAATTTCAGGCGGAAGATTATTCCAAAGGAAGGCATATTTGGTTGCGTAATTTCGACTTGAATACCAGTAACTTAGGCGATAATCTAATTTCAGGCGGAAGATTATTCCAAAGGAAGACATATTTGGAAGCAAAGAAGAGGGAGCGCTTAGATGTAGTACAAAGAGGCGGCGGAATCACCATGCAGGAGTTGCGCGTGGCATAAGACCGATCTCTCGGAGTGAGAGTGTCAATGAGCGGAAGACTGGAGCTAGAGTTGATGCGAAAAAGGAAGCAAAGGCCAGCTTCGAGTCTTCTAACCCACAAAAACTTCATGTTCGCCAGCTGACATCTCTGAGTATAAGAAATACCGGACGAAGCTTGAGATAACAGTTTCCGGGCGAAAACCCTCTGAACATTTTCGATTTTATTACGGTCGCAGTATTCGAGGACTGGAAGAACAAACATTTGATAAAGTCTTAGCTTCATTTCCGGAAGGAAAAAATTATGCGATATGAATCCACATATCTGCGCGGCTTTGGCAGAGATTCTATCTGCATGAGGTGATAAAGCAAGTTTATTTGTATAACTTAGACATTCTGAGAGTGGGTTATTCTGAAAAATTATGGGACCAGGAAGTTTGGTAGGACCAAAAGACATGAAACTACACTTGGATGATGAAAACTCCATCTGCCATGTCGAACCCCATCTGCTTAAGCGTAGTAAATCGGCATTAATTTTTTCAACACAAACATTTGCGGTGTCCTTACAGTATGAGTAAACACACTTGAGGTCATCGGCATCAGTAAAAGTTTGCGAATTTCCGAGTTCAGTAGAAATATCATTGATGTACAGAAGGAAGAGCAGCGGACCCAGAACCGTGCCTTGAAGTACGCCACTCGTGATCGAGTGGGGTGTCGAGTAGCTATTACCGACCATGACTTTCTGATATCGGTTGGACAGATAGGACCTGATGAAGTCGAGTAGAGGCGGCCGGATGCCGAGTGCTTCCAATTTTACTAAAAGATGTCTATGGGGCACCTTGTCAAAGGCTTTGCTGAGATCAAAGTAAATAACTACCACTGACTGCCGCTCATTACGAATAGAAGTGATTAGATTAAGAAAAGCCTAGTGGCATGTTTCGCAGGATCGTTCAGGTAAAAATCCATGCTGACTAGAGCTCAGAAGCCGATTAGCTAGACAGAAGTCAAGAATTCCATTGAAAATTATCCTTTCAAGAAGCTTTGCTAGAGATGGCGTTTTGTGCACGCCCCGATAGTTATTAACATCGGACCGAGATCCTGACTTGAAGACGGGAATGATAATTGACGTTTTCCATGTTTCAGGAAAGAATCCTTTTGAAATATAAACCGAGAATAAATGACTGAGCAATATGGGAAGGTCGGACGCTTGTTTAATATTCAAATTCGGAATCCCGTCCGTTCCTGAGCAGTGTGAGTATTTCAAACGGCTTAGGTGTTTCTTAATGAGATCTGAGGCGACATCAATTGTACTCAGTGTCCTATCTGAAAGTGATCGAAAGAAAGGGACCGGATCGGACTCGGTAGCAAGGTGTTTTGCAAAGAAAGCACTAAACAACTCCGGCTTGTCAGTGTCATCGGTGAGGAAGACTTTGTTATCATTTAGCATGGGTGGAAGTTCATGACCACGCTTAGAGAAGGACCGATGACGGAAGATGTTGGCGACGGATTTGCCAGGGTTCGAATCACTGAGAGCAATTGATTCTCTTTGCCTGTCGCGCGCTTGGCGCATCCTTGAGGCCATCTCAAATATCCCTGTGATTCTAAGATGAACAGATAAGGAACTAGTGGATGGGTCACGCAGTTGTCGCCTCAACTTTTTAGTCTGTTCTGAAGAAAATGAGGAACAAGGGAATCTGAAGAATTAGGCTTCAGATATCTACGCGGCACAAACTCTAGAATGTCCTTGGAAACATTGGACATGACATCACGAAGAATGGTTACATCGCTACAAGTGAGGAAGCCACACCAATCCAAGGATCTCATATAGTTATTTATTAAGTCGCTATCTACGCAGTCGTAGTTCATGAAAGTCTGAACGGCGCTTGTCTTTTTTGAAAAGGCAATCGGTAGGCAACAGTGAATTAATACGTGGTCATTGTCAAAGAGGTCCTTTTTTAAAGCAACAGAAAGAGGAGCAATGTCATTGGTAAAGATTAGATCTAAAATGTGATTATATCTTGTTAGAGAGCGCACCAGTTGAAACCAATTAGAAAAATTGACAATATCTTGAAAGGGCTGGAATCTGGGTGGGCAGCTATTGGAAACCCAGTCTATTTCAGGGAGGTTAAAATCCCCAGTGATTATTTTAACATCGAAAGCAGCTTCCGAAATTAATTTAAAGATTTCACAGAGTTGAGAATCATCACTGGCTAACGAATTTGGGGGATTGTAGATACAGCCAATAATTGCCTTTCTTTGTGGCGAGAGAATAACAGATGCAAAGCAGAAGTTTCCCGTGAATGAGCAAACATCCAAGTAATAGGGAGAGTGCTTTAGGTAGGATTTAAGATAAAGAAGACAACCCCCCCCCCACGCCTAGTCGTGCGGTCTTGGCGGTAAAAATCGAAGTCATCTATGAGAAGGGCAGAGTCAGGAATTAGAGAATGTGTCCTCGATTCTGTTACACATATAATATCAGGCGTCATTTCCAGAGCAATGGCTCTGATTTGGGCCATCTTGTTTATAACAGACCTGGCATTCAATAATATAATATCTAATGTGTTTAGAACGGCAATGCTATTTTCGACGGTATTTTAAAAAAATTTGGAGGTGGATATGTAAGCTGCGAATTAATGACGCTTGGAGAATAAGTACCAGTTAATTTAGAGTTATTGACGTATGGGGAGTCAGCAAGAGAAGGGTGAGTATGAGACCTAAAGGAGGTGGGGATATAGTTTTCAAACATTGGAATGCTAGGGAAGTTAGAACATGGATAGACTTGTTGGTAGTTAAATAATAGAGGAAGGGGAGGAGGAGGGAGGCTAGAAGGAAAGTAGGGGCTAGTGGGTGAGGGTAGGCCGCTATAAGAATGAAATAGTGGGAAACCAGGTCTAGGTTGGAAGTCAAAGGAGATAGGTTGACGTACCTGAGAGCAATTGGCCTTAAGTGGTGGGAAGCCTGAACTAGGTTGGGGCATAAATGACTTAGGGCAATTCATGTATGAATTATTTGCTGGATATATAGTAGAGCTTTGATAAGTAACCGGTACGCAGGACAGAGAATTATTCGAGGATATAATTGGAGCTGCGGGGTTTGTAGACGTGCTGAGCTGAACAGACTTGTTAGATTTAAGAGAAGGCGTCGTACCCCTAAACGGAACTGTACTACCTATCTTTTGGGTCGGAGTCTGATTCAATTTTCGAGTCTCACCGTTCTGACGCCAAGCCACGGGTGACTTAGCTGTATACCTTACAGCACCCAGTGGGACAGGAGAAGTTCTCGGTCTAGCTGATGTAGACGGATTTTCATGTGTCTCAGCGGGACTATCCGGAGGATACGAAACGACAAATGGGGCTGCTACTGCTGCTGCTGCAGCTAGTTTACGGGCAGGCAAATGCGTCAAGTGGCTTGAGTGAGATGGAGATGTAGGAGAAAGAGGAAGGAGGGAGTCAGATGTCGCAGGAGTAGGAGAAGCTGAATCCTTACGGCCACTTGTATTATGATCGAGTTGTGGAGCATTAGACTGAGAAGCAGTGGGTTTACGTGAGAATAGAGACCCGATTCTACGCTCCATAGGAGTAAGATCATGACAAAGGAAAAATTTTGCCTTCTCTAGGTAAGCAGTGACACGCTCTCGATGAGTAAAGATTGTGTCAACCTCGATTGATAAAAACAATTTGACTAAGATGGGTGGATTTGTACTACGGGAGGACAAGCGTTTGTCATCAGCTATTTTATAGTTGAAACCACATGAATACAGGAAATTGGTCGCAACATCAATTGGCCGAGCAGATCGAGGAACATTTTTTAGCAGGAAGTTGTTAGAACGCTTCTGTCTATCACTAGATTCACTGGCGATCAGGTGAACAAGTGAGTCGAGACGCCTACATTCTTCAGAGGGAATATCGGAGATGTTCCCGTCGAATAAATGTCCAAGAATTGTCAGCAAAGAGCCAAACTTTAGCATAAAGTCATTGCAGTGGTCAAGTGCAGACAGATTAAGCTGCCGACCAATAACAACGGGTGACGACTGACTAGTAATATCATCTGACTTAGATTTAGGTAAAGCTTCTGACTTACGTTTAGTTAGGTCATGTTTACTAACAAGAGCCGAGAGCTTACGTCGACCAGTGACTTTTGGTCTCATCTTGTCTAGAGGCAATTTGTGATTAAGAAAACTTCTGGCAGACAAGTTGACTGAATTTCAGCTAGGGGCTAACGATGTAAAAATAAATTACAACAGTTAGAGAGAAATCGGATGCACAAAATGAGAATTGCAGAGTGCGATTAGTGAACAACGGGCATAGACTAGCAGAACTCAAAAGGAGATGGCAGCAGGCAGTTCTTAGAGAAGAGGCCTGTATTTAAGGAAATTCAACCAAAAAACAGGTACTAAAATCGTTAGGTCTTACAGAAAAACCACTTAAAATAGTATTCTCCACTTATCTTCAAATTTAAAACCAGCGACGAATAAGGCAGTTCTCAGCAATCGAATTATTATTATTTTTATTAATACTATTATTATTCTCTATGGAGGCGACCTCTAAACATACACTATTTACCCCCTCCCCCCAGTTTTTTGTTCAAATTTTGACAGGATTTATTCAGATGACCAAAAAGACTAAAAAATTCAGCAACGCTTTAATAATGTCCCGACCAAATATGGCTGCTCCAGGGCTCATAAGTAGTATTTAGCAATTAATACAAACATAAAACTTCTGTATCGGTTCTATGAAATGGCTTTCGAAGTTTAGCGTGCCCGATTGCGTGGTCTTGCACCTAAATACCGGCCAAAACATCTTCCCCAAACATCGGTACTATATTAACGAGCAGCGTTAGAAACTGTAGAATGATACTGCAATCTGCGGTTATGGACGACCACAAATCTAATACGACCGGAGAACAGTATAAAGATTGTCCAGAAGACAACTAGTACATTATACTGGATCAAAAGTGTATTTAAAATATTCCCTCCGGAACTTCTCAAAAGAATTTTTGCGTCTTGGTATGACCTCATCTGGAGCATGGAATGCCAGCAGCTTCACTTTGGATGAAGAAGGACATTGACTTACTTGAACAGGTTCAAAGAAGAGCAACGAAGATAGTTGACGGTCTAAAGCATACGTCTTACCAGGATGGGCTGAATGTGCTTGGTTTAGTTTCTCTCCCCTATAGGCAACTGACCTACAGTTTACTCTGGACATTCCGGATTGTCCGTAACCAAGGTGGCTTATTAAGAACGGACGACTTCTTTGAGTTTGCCTATACAAACCAATTACGCGGTCATGCCTGCAAAATCAAAACTAATCGCACGCGGCTAGACCATAGGGAGTTTTTATTCAACCAGTTATTTGTGCAATCATGGAACTCGTTTCCAAGTGAGGCTGTGACGATCGCCATATTTTGCATTTCCAAAAGAAAACATACCTGCTTGATTTTCGATGGAAACCGGCTTCTACAACATGACAACTCACAGCCAGCTCTGTAAAACACTTTGTCACACACAATCTTACCTTACTGACTTACAGCGAGCAGATGCGCTTCCTTATAATAATAATAATAATAATAATAATAATAAAAAGTTTTTATCAGATACCCGTCGAGGTCCCATCAAAGCAAGTAAAAATAAATGTACATGCTAATTTTAGACGACGTATGCAGAATATGTACAAAATGCAATTCATAGTTTCTGAATTTGTAGTCCTTTAAGAAAAACGATCAGCGAGACGTGAAACAAACTCCACTTAAAAATTCAAAAATGATCGGATTAATTTTACAGGAGAAAAACCCCTCGCTAAAAAATGATAACAGAAAAATGCGGGCAGGACTGGATGTATGTGGCGGTATTTAACGGATTATAATCAGACAACTTCAGCGCAGAAATAAATGTCAGCCTTGAGGGGTACGTATGCGGGTCGAGCAGGACTGGCATGCATGTGCTATTGTATGCACGAGTCAGAACTAACATCGTCAAGGCAGTATTGATACGCCGGATGAGACTATTTGCGTCAAAGAGGCCAGACGAGAGGAACCCAGACACGATCGGCCACAGTACGCTTCGAGCCCAGCCGAGGAGTGGGGAAGGGAGGTACGACCAAACTACTAGTATACGGCGAATACTGAGGGTTCTGCCGCTAGCGTCGACAGACCGCATGGGGTCGAAATGCGGGAGATGACATCAAGAACCGAAAAAATCGTCGCTGTATATGGCGTTGTATAACGGATTTCATCATGGAGTAAGTAGGCGGGTCAGGCAGGGCTGGCCTGTATGTAGCCTCGAGTGAAAGTTTCGAAACGGGTATCATCAAGGAAGAATTAATATGCCGGATGAGGCTATTCATGCCAAAGTGGCGAATTGAAAACCAATCTCGAGCCCATAGGAACCCAGATGCGATCGGTTACATTCAGACGAGTTCATCCGAGGAGGAGGCAAGGGAGATGCGACCAGACTACTAGTATATGGCGAATACAGAAGGTTTCGCCAAAAGCGTCGATGGAGAGCATTCTGTGAGGGCAAGAATCATGAACTGAAAAATTGGAAAAATTAACATTTCTGGTGAGGAATCTTAGGAAGCGATACGACTCACAAAAGAAAGAAGTGTGAGCAGATGCGGACAGTTAATGGCGGAGTGCTAAATTCCCGGTGGCCCTTTCTCAGTGTCATAGAGAAAGTTGTCATTATGCTTGTTCCGTGATCCGCTCACATTGTAGATGTTTGCAACTTTATTTTGAGTGCAAATCTTCGAAAGCATAAGTGGGGTCATTATGGGCTCGGCCTCTACCCACTCAAATACATGCATGCATATAGACCCAAAACGGCCTAAATTTCTTAGTTAAATTCAAACAAGACCTGGATTTGCTCAGAATGAATAAGTTAACAATTCACAGCGGTCCCTGAACATTATTAATAGCAAAGATATCATGGTCATTCCTAAATTCGTCAATTCAGGACGATCAAACGCCTATTCCATAATATATGCAACTTTATGTAATGTCTTCCCAGATGATGTCGGAAAAAAGTCGCAAATTTCGGAGGAATCGCGCGTTTCAAATTTGGTTTGAAATCTTCGACCCCCGGTAACATTACCTTTAACGAGATATTTATCCACTGAACGCCCTCACGGACTGTGGATGTTAGTAATCTCTTTCGTCTATGTAGCACGTCCATCCTTATAGTTCTGCATCAGGACTTGCGTGGAAAGAACTACCTTGTTCCGACCGCCTCTGCGCAACAGTATTGAGAGATTCCAAAGGTCCAGGAAAACCTGAGTCGTTTACCTCACATCGATGTGCTGGTTAAAAATCCGTCCCATACCTTTAAAAAACGTTTGGAATTTATTTTCTCAATAATGTGTTCGGATAAATGTTCTTGAAACAACACGTAACATGTCCGACCCAGGCCGGAATCGAACCGGGATGGTCGATCGGAATGACGAACGTCACTAACACTAGATCAGTGACACGCAGCAGTTTAGTCAAAGCCAATGATAGACCATGTATTACACATAATATTAATCGCTGCAGTGTTGGGAGTTCTGTTATCAGACAAGTGCCCGTCGAACCCGCAAAAGGCTTAACGACTTCAAGGATGTCACCCACAATAACGAAAACCGCATAAATTATCTCGGACTCCATCAGAAATGTTTGAAGATGGAGAAGGAGTTAAAAGGTTTAAACATAGAAGTAGAAGAGTCAAGGAACCTCACTCGCCCCTTATATAAATATAAGAAGAGGACGAGGTCAGTAACTCAGGAGACGAAAAAACACAAGCACGGATACCTTAACGGTATCAAATGCTGAAAATGAAGATGGCTCATCCAAAGACTTAGACACAGCCGTGCGCCAGTCACTTGAGTAGAAAAAATACAAGCAAAACGGACCTCGGAGAACATAGGAACGTCCCAGGACAACACCACGTACCCCTGTACAATCCAAATAAACGAAAGTCGCTCGCATGCACCCAGGCTAGCGGAGGACGACTGTCGGGCGACCGACGGAAGCTCTCAGTTATGTCGTGTAACAGAGGTAGCGGAAGGCCGCGTGAGCGGAAACCAAATTATACATTCTTGGAGGATACTTAAAATGAAACAGTCTGGCTACTTCGACGAACAACATGACAACACGGTGAAGTCTTTCACGCATTTGGTTCAGCTAACCCAATAGCTAGTACAAAATGTGAACTTAAAACGAACGTTCGGCCAGTCAGAGGATGTGAGACAACAACAACAGGGGCTAGACTCAGTTACGAGCAAAGAGCAGTTATAAAGGAAGTCCTATAATCAGCGCAAATAACCACCAAAAGGAGAGGGGAGAGTTGTTATGTATGCAGAAGGACTTACTACTTCTGGGCGACTGTGCAACTTCAGGAACAGACTGGTAAATTCTCCTGGAAAACGTCCCATCCACGTCATTTAATCACAAGCTACTACAGTTTTATCTAGATGTATACCTCATTCAACACATTTAATTGGCAACAAGAATGAGGGAGGCACAGCGATCTAACTGTTAGATCTCGTTATCAGTAAAAAAGAAGGAATAATAAGGGATGTGGATGCATGACCTCCACTCGGCTTAAGCTACCATATTGCTTTAGCCTGTGAATGCCCTCTCCAACTGAATTCACAACCACAAAGTAAGAGGCGCAGGAACATTTGAAAGGGTGACTTTACCGTAATGAGACGTGCTGTCTTAGAGGTCTTCTGGTCAGCCAACATGGGAGATTCATAAGACTTCTGGCAATACTTTCGTGGGATTATAGAGCGTCCAATTAACTTCCATTGTCCCATAAAGATAATGAAACTATGGGCACAGCCGCCTTGGATCACTCCGACGACGAAGGCGATCCTGAAGAGAAAGTAGAGGTGCGGAAAAAGCACTTGAATCTTCAATATCCCACACAATTCTCCGAATATAAAGGGCAACGCAGTTATATGACTTTTTACCCGATCGATCTTGGGAAACGTGTCATATGCTGTTTCTCAGTTTACGTACCTCTCTTCGTAATGACAATTTATCGGTGGTCGATTTATTTCGGTTTTATTAAAACCTTTGACAAAGTACCACATATAAGACTCGTAATTAAACTAGATGCTCTGGGACTTCGCAGTCCCCTTACTGACTTTGCTAAGTCGTGCGCATCAGATCATAAATAAAAGGTTTTATTTGGATCTTCATTTGCCAGTGAGAGCCCTATTGTGGTTAGTGCCCTATAAGGTGCCGCTTAGGATCATCTTCCGTTTCTGCCTTACATTAATGATGTCTTGTCGGCGTTTAAAAATTCCCAGTCTGTATTTTATGCTAATGATCTTAAATGCGTATATTTATTCACGAAATCAACGGCCTAACATTGCCTGGAGCGATTCCATGCTGACTTGTTTGTTCTCTCGGCGTGGAGGTCAAAATGGCTTATGAAATTCTTTTCATGTCAGAATGTGTTTTGAACCTGAATGGCTACCCCAACCAGTGGTCTGTCAATGCACACCTATGACTGAATGTGCTCCCATCAACGACTTGCATTTGAACTATACAAATAATCTAGATCTCCCACCACACGCCCACAGGATTTTGGAAAATCCGCCCTGATTTGTGGCTTCATTTCTCACAATTTCTCTCCTCTCGAAATTTAATTGAGACTTTATGGAATGTTTGTATTTTCTGTTATCGAGTATTGTTGTCAGTTCTTTGGTTTGTTGAAAGAAGGCCAGTCATTCGAAAATTGAAAAGGTTCAAAGACACTTTATTAGATAGCTCATAAGTACGATACACCCAAGCATTTCCTATTGGGATAGATGCCAGCTTATTAACGTAAAATTTCTAGATTTCCGAAGACTAGAAGCAGGCTCCTGTCTCCTCTTTCGAATTAATGCCAGCTCAAACCTTCCTCGGATTTCAGCCCTTACTTCTGTCTTCGCAATTCTTCTTCGGATATACCTCCTCCCGCTTCCTTCACCATTAAGCGCTCTCCTTTTTTCTCTTCCAGGTATGCTTTCCTTTGGAATAACCTTCCAATAGATACAAGATCATCAGATAATCTACATACTTTAAGATAAGTCTGCGCCTTTATCTGAATGCTGACTCCATCAAACTTTTATTTTCCCCATCCTTCCCGGACAACGTTTGCTATGGTATTGCGAAAGAGCCATCAGTAATTTAGGACGCCGCCACCATATTGACGTATTCGCCCACATTTCCTTCTCAGTGTGTGTTTCCGCCTTCAAGGATCTCTCATAAGAAATTCAGATTTTTCACTTCGTTAGTTCATGCATCATGTCCGTCACAGAACACGATATCCTTCCTGATGAATCCTCTCCATGAAGTGAAGGGCCTAGGTTGACCAGCGCGCCCTAAGCCACCTCCGTTTCGTTAATCGCCGACCCTTTTCAGGAGTTTGCTCTAGCCTCCGCAATTTCGAACTCTCAACCCCATCGATGATTTTCGAGGTTCCTGATGTCAACTCCTCATTTCGACCGTAAGTGGCCTGTAGACGAGCACGCGAGAACCCTCTGTTTTCGCCATTTGCTAGTAGTTCGGCCCGTCAGCGAAGAGGATTAAGTGCGGCATCTTCTCTCTACGCCTTGAAGACAGTCTAGGTGTTTAATGTCCCTTACTCGGCTGGACTCTAAGCGGACTGTGACTGATCGCGTCTGAGTTCCTCTCGTCTCACCTCTTCGAGGCGCACAGCTTAATCCGGTTGATGAATTGTGCTTTCACTATTTCCGTTTCGAATCCCTTATCAAGGTCAAGGTCAAGGCGCGCAGCTCAATTTCAAAGATAAGTGAAGCTCTGCATTTATCTGGATATTCTTAAGTAATTAATGCCTGTTTTTTACTTGAGTCCGTTTTAAAAGTCGCCCTTCTATATAAGGTAAATTTTTTTTCCCAGTTTGTTTGACAGTCTGGCAAAATAGTCGTATTTTGTAAAAAAAAATCCATTGTAGTGAATCCTTT